>ML121541.1:542593-950772 GCA_003788615.2 Terfezia boudieri ATCC MYA-4762
CAGAAATGACTCTCACCACCAGTACCTTCATCACCGAGAATACAGCAAACAAGAATAAAATGGATCCAATGCTTCTTGTATGGGTCCGTGAGACTTCATATGGCAGGGACGCGCATCCACGAGGGGTAGCCCGGCTAGATTGTCCAACCCCTGAGCTGTGCCAGCTCCTAGATACATGATAATATTCCTTCTAGGAGCTTCATCCCGCAATACCAGAATCATAGAAGAGTCAAGTCTGTAAAAAGGAATGTAGGAAGATAATCCTGCTCTGTACCATTCCAGGTCCTCCCAATCTCTTGCCACTGCCTCCCCTTTCCATTCCCCACTTCAATCCATTGCAGTATTGCGCCGCGTTTTATGCTACACCGCCAATCCTCTACTTTCCAACCAATATATGAATGGACCCTTGCCTGTAACAACGTGCATGGGCCCCTTGAGTGCATTCCTGTCCTATTCTTTTACCTACTTGCTTGTGCGATGATTTTGAAGTCTTGTCTGATGCCCGCGGGTGTCGCTATGTTGGGCTGGTACACCCTATAGTCTGCCTTCTGACAGGGAGTTGACCTCTTATGAAGGGGTTCCTTCTTATGAATCTTAGCAAGTGACCGCTGCCGTTCACGAGTTATCACGGTATATGTTCTGGGCCGCTCGCGGGCATCGGCCTCCCGCGGGCAGCATACCCACTGTGCCGGCCGCGGGCAATTAATATAATTCCTCAATTTGGTAAATCTCAATCGAACAAAACCGCGCGGTGGACCTGGCAGATTAACTTGCCTTGTCCTGAATCCACCCGGGTTTCCGGGTGGCTCCTCATAGTCCCCTTACTGGGATTGCATAGGAGTACTGAGTATTTAAAAAAAAAAAAAAAAAAATCCTTCTGCGACACTCAAGAAACACCCTAAGAAGTTATTTTGACCGCCCTATCCACATCATATACCCTTCCTGTTGATTAATGGGACCCCCCCAAAAAAAAAGAAAAAAAAAAAACTACCACCAGATGAAAAGCCTGATTTTCTCACTATGCCATCCCCTCATCCTGCGCCAGCAGTTTATTATGTACATACATACATTGAGACGAGAGAACAGTGAGAAAGAGGAAAAAGAGTGGGGGGGGGGAGGAAGGAGGATACATCTGTATACATACAGTATATGTTCTGGGCCGCTCGCGGGCATCGGCCGCGGGCAATTAATATAATATAATTCCTCAATTTGGTAAATCTCAATCGAACAAAACCTTCTGCGACACTCAAGAAACACCCTAAGAAGTTATTTTGACCGCCCTATCCACATCATATACCCTTCCTGTTGATTAATGGGAGACGGCAGACATTGAACAAGGGAGAATTCCGGAAAAATTACCTCAAGCCCTTCAGATGGTGAAGTACATGCTGGTGACGTTAACAACTCATCACTGCATTTCTGATGATGAATGGAATAGGGAAGAGGATACTGAGTTTATTGCTGCCCTAAAAATCCGCAACCCTATCCAATGGGTATTTGGAAGTTCTTATTGATGGGGCTCCTACTGGGCAACAAGAGCACTTGAGAGGAGTTAGACAATCCGGAGTGGAGAAAAGAAGGGGAGGAGAGACATTTGAGGCCACGGAGGCCTTTTTCGATCAGGTCTACGGTCTCTTCAGATAAATTAATGATCAGTGTACGAGGGGGTCCGTGGGATATTGGGACGCTCCAGTTAGGGCACAGGCTCATCTGGCACTGCTGGTTAATGACAGTAGGGGAGCCCTCCGTTACGAATCTCCTATGTATATTTTATTTGTATTTGTATTTAGCTTGCGATGGACCTGGCAGATTAACTTGCCTTGTTCTGAATCCACCCTGGCTTCCGGGTGGCTCCTCATGGACCGACGTCGGGACCGCATAGGAGTAACAAGTATAAAAAAGAAAAAAAAAAAAAATTCTTATTGACGGGGCCTTATTGCTCAGGCTATATCGACCATCTTGTGCTGAATATCGATACGCTATGTGGAATTCAGTAAAATTTTGGAGCAATCATAATTATAATATATCTTTTGTCTACATCGATTGATTTTTACACTACTAGAAAAAAAGGTTACTTTTTTAGATGCAGATTGCTAAGCTACTCCAAGTTCTTGATTTTAAACCAAAACGAAGCAGGTTCTACCTTAGAATTATACAACAGGTAGATTGTAATTTTACAAGCGTTGTGGGAGATCAAATGGCACAATGCTACAACAAACCTCATACTTTTGCAGTTTGATATTGCTAAACCCGATAACATTTACCCAACTACTGACTTTACGGGCTTAGAGAATGATATTTTAGATACTCTAACTGCTCGGTAAACCACAGTTCACCAGGCATCTATAACTACCGGTGTTGCGAAAACTTCTACCCTAATTGTTGTCGCCCATACTCCATACTTCAAGAATAATCTGAAATGCTTAATTTATTGACATACGAAAGTATTAACATATTATGACTATATTGCTCTACTTAGGTGAACCAAATTGGAATGCTAGAGGGGGGTCTAATCGACTGGTAAATCAATGAATCTTTTGCAGTCGCTGGGAAATCATCAATTCTTTTTTTCTATTAATCAGTACTCGTAAACCTTGATCAATACACCAAATTGAGTAATTATTTAAATTGCCCGCGAGCGGCCCAGAACATATACAGTACCTAAACTCAAAAAGTGGTAGGTCTAGGGCCCGATATAATTTGGGTTGACACCTGTGGTTTTAGTTTTGGTTGGGGGGGGCGCGGCCGGTAAAAGTACTTTGTAGAATGTTCAGGGTAAAAATGTATTTGCCAACGGACTAAAAATTCAGTTCGGAAAGCCCCCCCAAAATCTTTTATTAAAAAGAAAAAAAAGAAAGGTGCTTGTACAAGGCCTAAGGCCATGGTGATGCCCCTTTACTTTGCACCTACACCTACTTTTGCTGTATGTAACAAGAGCCACTGTGTGCATTCCCACAAACGCCCACACATTCCATGAAAAATTCAACAAGCCGAGTCTGTACCTACTCAATCAAAATCAAACTCCAGGATATCCACCGCCCCCCCCCTCCCACACCTACTTCCCACAACTCCCCTTATGCTCCTTCCAATCCTTCCTCTGACACGCCGCCGAGCAATACGTCCTTCCCTTACACTTTGCACACTTCAAATCCGGCCCCAACAACCCACAAACATCACAGTCCACCAGTTTCCCAATCGCCTCCTTCTTCAGATCCAACCTCTTGATCATATCCTCCTCCGGATGCTCCTCCCTCACCGGCACCAAGAAACTCGGCTTAAACCCGCTCGAGCTCGTCCCAACCTGGGCCTCAGCCACGGCTTTGAATGTCGGGCATCTCTTACTATTCGCCTCGAGGAGGAGGGAGAGAAGGTGCAGAATTTCTCGGGGAAGGCTCATCTTCATGGTATTCCCGAAGAGGTCCTTGCGCGCTGCGGGAGAGTCGTGCGTATAGTGGAGGAGGATGACTGGAGTTGGTTTTTGATCTGGGTAGTCTGTGGGAGGGGGGAGAGTCGATGCGCCGGCGATGGTGAGGACGATGTCGTGGCCAAGGTTGGTGGGGGAGGGCTTCCCATCGCGGGTGGGCTCGTAGAGAACCCAGATGTTGTGGCGTGGGGCACCAGGGAAGAGAGGAGGGCGGGACCAGGCTTGCTGGATGCCTTGGATGAGGGTGGAGAGGTAGTGGCGCACGGCGCGGAGGACTTGGTTGATGGGTGGGACAGAATCTGCTTCGTCGTCTTCATCTTCATCCTCATCCTCGTCGTCATCATTGTCGCCGTGCCCGCTGCAGGGTTCGCCCTCGTGGGTGTGTTCGTGCCCGTGGTCACTATCACCATGCCCACCATGAGGATGGCGATGCGCGGCACCTGCGCCGTGGGAGTGACCATTCCCATGGCCGTCCCCATCATGCGAGTGCCCGTGATCATTCCCGTCATGCGAATGCCCGTGACCATGCTGGTTACCATTATGCACCATTGCCATCTCATAGGCCTTCAAGCTAATCTCCCTAATATCCCTCGCCTCCGCAAAACTCAACTTTGCCCCTCCACCTCCAACGCCACTCTGCGCGAGCCCAAGATATGTCTGCACCCTACTCTCCAGAAACGCCGGGCTCACCCGGGCGAGGCTGCCGTCGTCATCGACTTGGACTCCGAGCACGGTTAGTAGCTGGAGGAGCTCGAGAAGCTCGAACGTGGGCCTGTTTGTGTTGGCCATGGTTGGGGAAATTGAGGTTGGATGGTTGGTGGGAAGCTCTCTCGGGTCGGCAGCTTGGATATCCAAGGTATTTGAGACGAAGGAGGAAGCACGCGTGCTAACGGTGGTAACGGGGAAGGTGCTTTAGGCAGCCCCAGGCAGCCTTCTTGCGGGTAATTTAGCTGTGGAAAGCGGGCAGGGCTGTCATTGGATGCCATGTACACGTCGGTACTGTACATGTTGGTGCAGATAGATGAGATTAGGGGGGGGGGGGGAGGGGGAGGGGATTTGTTGGAAAGACGCACCAGATGTGAGGGAGAGTATGTGGGGATTGCTTTGATTGTTTTCTCATCCATCTGCCCATTATACTGAAACCGTCATGTACCGTACGCGTGGTATTATTACTGTAGTTGCTGGAAATGTTGTCGGCGCTTGTCACAGTTCAGCATAGGCAGAGAAGAGCACACAGTACGAAGTCTACGGGTCTCCTCACCAAAGCCGATCGCTGCATCTATGTGTTTCTTATTGTTTCATGATGGTGAAGGGGCTTTTTTTTTTTTTTTTTCGAAAAGGCGAGACCGACCATATCGCAGTTGGGGATTCGCGCATCTCTACGATTCCGAGTGGGAATATGTGCTCCACACGAGACAAAAACATCAGGCGAAACATCAGGGTAAGAAAGAACATGATTAATCTCCTCCCCCGCAAAAAAAACACACCGAGAGGAACGAGAGAAAAAAAAAAGAAAAAAAAAGGGCCCAATGCGTACGCCATCCTTCATCAAAAGAAGAACCATCGTCATAATCTCATCAGCCCTTCCCGGGCCAGAGTACACCCATTGAATCCCAATACCTAATCCCCAGCATGCCAGAGCAGTCCTAATAACTTTCCGGTAGCCCTGACGCTGCGAAATCCGGCACACTTTCCCCACAACTCCACTCCCTGTTTACCGCATCCTTGGGCAAAATCCCCCCCTCTAGCCCCTTCCTATAACTCCACTGATACGCGTCCTCGGTCTGCCACGTCCAGTACATCCATCCCCAGCCCTCCTCGAATGCGTCCATTTGCGCTATGGATACGTTAGCCCCACTACCCAATATATATCCCCTACAAGACAGACCACGATACGTACCGATAGCAAATGTCTTGAGGAAGAGACGATACTCATCGGAGTACTTGTCCGGAGTCTCATTCGCTTTCGTACACGAGCACTGGAACTTATTAGGGCATGTCGGGGTGAGGACGTTTGCTGGATCGTTGTTGCCGTAATTTAAGGTTCCTTCCCAGCGAGTTCCCACTCCAACCTACATCACCACACATCGTCCCCACTCATCAGCAATGCACCTCCTCATGTCCACATTCTCCACCTCTACCCTCCTTACCCAAGCTTACATTATTCAAATACTGCGTACAATCCGTATCCGCCTGGCCCCACTCCCCCACCATGGTCGCCCCAAACCCTGTTTTGGAATCCATACTCTGCTTCAACTGCGCCCCCCAGGCTTTACATGCAAACTGAACTTTCACCGAATGCGTCTGTCCAATCTGTCCCGTGTTAAAGATGACATATTGGTGTACATCGAGAACCATCCCATCCAAGCCACTAAACTCCCCCTTCCACTTCTCGAGTCCGCGGAAGCCATCACCGAAAACAACTTTCCCCTCATACCCATTCTTGCGGAGGATGGCGTATGCGTCTTCAGTCCATTTGATGACTTTATCCTTGTCAAGGTACGTCATGCGGGGCTCATTGACAAGGCCATAGAGTGTGATGATGTTCTTATACCGCGGTTGAGCAAAGAACGTGCTTAGTTGATTATGGAGGTCTAGGGATAGCTGAGCATTTTTGTCCCCATCCGTCCCATTAAGCCAACCAATCGGCCCCAACCTCCCACTATGATTCCACCCATTCGCCCCCCCGGGAACCGAATGCAGATCCAACTTCACCCTCAGTCCATACTTCCTACACCACTCAATTGCACGCAGCAGGTATCTCCATTGCACCTGAAACAAATACGGGTCTCCTGGCAACTGCATCGCTGCCCAATACCCATACGGAATTCTCACATGATCGAGCCCCGCATCCCTCATCATTTTAAAGTCCCCCTCCGTAATAAACGTACTATAATGCTTCTCAAACGTCTTCCTCGTCTGCTCCGGCCCCAGCTGCTTCGCGAGGGTATACTCATCCACAACACCAAACCTCGCATCCCATTCCTTAAAATATGATGGTGTGATGAACGGTTCCATCACGAACCATCCCCCAACGTTGACGCCACGCATTGGCTGTTTCCCGTAGTCGAAGGGTTCGTTCAGGGGTGGGATGTTGGAGCTTGCTTGTGCAGAGTCGTCGTAGTCGGTGAAGAGGCCTATGATGGGGAGCCCGCCGACTGTTTCGTTAGTGTAGGTGCAGTTAAAGTCGACTGTGTCTAGCCAGTCGAAGGGGTCGTAGTATGTGCCTCTTGCTTGGGGCGGAATGGATGCCCTATCAATTCCTTTCAGCCCGCTTTCCTGACCCCCTTTAGCGTTACCATCAGAGTTGCTGTTTTTCTTCCCATCCTTATCCTTCCCAACCACCAACATGCCCACGGGAATGAGGATTATAAGTAATATAATCCCCACAATGGCCATTACCCAAAAACACGGATGACACCACCGCTTCGCCCTCCCGCTGTCAGTACCCTCTCCTCTTCCATCACCACCACTACCTCCCCATCTGCTCTTTTTACCCATATGCAACAACCCCACCCCAGACCCCGTACTCATCCTCTTATCTGCCAACAACGCCGCTGAATCGCCACCAACCGGCCCGCCCCCGGCCCCACTGCCACTCCCCTTCTCCAAATCCGTACTCCCATCTCCCCCGCCATCCCATCCCCCAACCATCACCGCCGCCGCCGGAGCAATTACCTGTGGCACAGGCATATATCTAGCCCTCATCTCCTCCTGCCTCCTATCATATGCATCTGCACTCGCCCGCCCAGCTGCAGCTGGAGCAGTAATTCTTTCCCTCCTAGACCTCTCCCTCTCAGGGGCGTCCCTACCGCTCCTAGTTCCCTCTCCCCCCTCGCCAGAACCTCTCTCCCGATCACGTGTGCTCTGTGACCTTCTCTCCCGCCTAGTCCCGCCCCGGACAAGCCCCGCTGCGGCGGCTGCCTCAGTGGCATTTATCTCCTCGACATCCCGGGGGACAAGCCGGACTGAATTTACCGCGGCACCGCCCCGCCGCTCATCACTCTGAGTCCGATTTCGGCGGGAATGTCTCCGTTCTGGATCCCGATCCCGTGCTGACGATTGGCGGCGACTACCACCTCCACCACTAGCTCCACCACTACTTCCAGTTCCGACAGCGGCAATAGGAGTAGCAGCAGGTGGATTACTCCTAGACTCCCTACGTGACTCTCTCCTTGCCGGGTCTCGGTCTCGGTCTCGATCTCGATCCCCGCGGGTAGATTGCCTTCTTGCGTGCCCTGCACTATCCTGTTCTCGTTCTCGTTCCCGGCCGCTCTCTCTCTCCCTATTCCGGTAAGACGGCTCCCGCACTGGGGCAGGTGCATACCCCCCTTCCCGCTCACGTTCACGTCTCTCCCTGTCTCTCCGCGATGGCTCCCTCGCAGGCGGCTCAGGTCGAGGCCCGGTTGGTCGCCGCCGGGGCTCATGGCCTGGGGCGGGTTCGTGCGAAGGTTCGGGGCGTGCGATGGCCTCTCTACGGCGGCGCTCTCGTTCGCGCTCTCGCTCGCGCTGAGCGCGCCAGCGCATGCGCTCTAAGTGCTCGCGGTCGGTGGACATGGTTGGTGGACCGACTGAAGGGGGGTGTTGATGGTGAATGATTTCCTTCGTCCACTCCGGTGTTATATCGTTCTCCCTTCCCCAGGTTTAACGGAAGAATTTAAATCTAATAAACTGCTCTCGTCCTCACTCCCCCAACTCGCTCCTCTTCCGTTGCCACTACTCCAACACACTCTCGACTGTAAACGAAGCTGCTGGACTGGCAGAACAAGCTGCACCGGGATAGTCCAGTAGTCTGATCGTACAAGAAGGATGCTTATAATGTAATATTATTGGTATGGTGTCGTACTTCGCCAAAGAAACCCTGCGTCAAATTCGTTCCGGGCCTTGACCGCCAAATCAGGTGCATACGTGCCTGTTGCTTGCCCTGTAAACAGCACCGTAAACAAACAACAGGATCGATCTCTCACAACACAACAATGATACACTCAACTACGGCGGCGGCGGCGCTGAACGTGGAGTTTGTTAAGATGCTGGGGTAGATGTTTCCCGAATCTTAACAATGCGATGCGTTATTCGATGACTGCGCTGTACCTAGTGCCAGTATTGCCGTTCACCTTTCTGCGGGCCTTTGTCCTCCCAGCTGGCGAGAGCGTATTGAGCCAATGACCTTCCAGCGACTGGGTATCGTGAGGTATCACGCTCCAGCTGAACGCAGCTCCCAGCTCCACAGGGAGCACAATTCCGAGGCAATTCCGTTAGACAAAGAATACACGACGTAACTCCAACTTGTTCACACAAAAAAAAACTCCAGAAAAACAAAAAACAAACCTTTCAACTTCCTTGTTTTTTCCGAGCCGGAAGACACCAGCCCCCACGCACCATCCACTCATGACATCGTAAAACGCAGGTACGATGCCAGATCCAACCTGGGCAACTGGGGATCTCTGCGCGTCGATATTATGATCGTCCGGCACATTGCCCTCCTGGGATGCGTTGCCTAGGCAACCTCCACTCGCATCAGTTGCTGTAAACATGGAAACAAATTGGGAAATATATGCGACGCCCCATAATAGGTTTGTTAGGGCAGGTGCACAAGATTTGGTACAAAAGCAGGGAGACGGCAGCTAAGTAGATGCTTGTGTGGATCAGATATCAAGCAATTAGTAGGGGGGAGTTGGGTATATCTGAGCAAATCATTTTCAATATCAATCAAGTTTTTTTTTGGAACAAAAAGAAAAAAGAAAAAAGGAAAAAGAAAAGTATTTACGGAAGATAAACTGTCCGCATCCAATAAAAGGCCCCTCACTAACTCTCCTCTCCGGATACATATTCCCACACACTTGACGTGATGCAACCAATAAAAAACACAAATTTGCAAACACTTTACACATCACCAAAGACAAAAACAAGTATCCCACAACCTCATTTTTTACCCCCAATCCTAAACTTCAAACTCCCAAGCAGCCTCACCAAACCCGGTGTGGTGCGATTCTAGTGTGGGTATTATATATCGTCTTTTCATATTCATCGTGCACAATCAAAGCCTAGAGCTTCACAAGAGATTGCACTCCTGTCTGACTTCCGTTCTCGCTTCGCTTCGCCTCGCCCTCCGCCCTCCCACCATTCCCAAGCTGCCAGCGACTCATTAAATCCCTGAACGGTAAACGAGTTACGATATCTAAGGGATGGATTTAAGCTGCATCTTCAGAGACCCGGGTTCGTATATAAAGACGCAAAAAAAAAAAAAGGGAACAACCAAAGACATTAAATAATCTCCATCACGCCAATTGCTAAAAGCAAATTAAGACTAGAATTCTTAGAAATATTAGAAATGGTTAGAAAATGATACAGATGAATGGATAAACTTAGTGCACCAACGTTGATCGGCCAATATGTTAGCATATATTACTACATATGTGGCAAATGCCCCAGTTATCCAACCACCTGTCTTGCCCCCTCTCTTCCCAATACACCACATTCCTGGGGTTTAGGGCTACTAGTCCTGCCCCTTCTCTTACTGAGGAACCCTAGCATCCCACTGGCTTTGTTCTTTTGTGCAGCGTCCTTATTATTGAGATCTGTCCACGGTCCGTTCTCGTTCAGTACAACCTGCATTCCACCTCCCCCGGTAGTAGTGAACCTGGTCCCTTGGGCCCCACTTGAAACCTTCGATAGCGATCTTTTGTCCTCAAGCTGGGGTACAGTCGGTTGAATTGTACGCAATTGTGGTTTTTCGGACCCCCCGGCTGTTTCCTCTTCAGTTCGTTCTGCCGACGGTATTGGTGGTGAGCCGGAGAGTGAGGGTGATGTAACGCGCGTGCTACCACTTCCCTTACTCTGGGGATTGTCCCTGTATTCATTAGGTACTATCGTCACAGGACATGTTCCACTCAATCCTGAGGGTTTAACCCAATCTGGTGGATTCCCAGTACCAGTATACCTACATCACAATTAGTAAACCCAGTATTGGTAATCCCAGGAAAGACGTACTTGTCGTACTGGACGGTAGTGTAATCAAACGGTTCAAAAAGCGTCTCGATCATCTTGTGTAGCTCATCCTCTCTTTTCTCTTGCGCGGATGCATCGTCCTTTAACCTTTCCCTAGGCCGTTGCCTCCTAGCTCTTGCCTCCAGCGGAGCTTCTTCCAACAACAACTCCTCTAGGTCGTATGTAGCATCGAAATTCGTCTTCTCCCTTGATGGCTTGAATACTGGTTCGTATTCTTTTCTTTCCAGAGCAGCAAAATCGATATCCGCAAAAAAGGGATGACTGGTAAAACTATCGAATCCGTATGCCCCAATTCGCTTTTTTACATCCTTTTCTAGAAGGGAGCGAATTGCGTCGTAACAGTTCCCGGAAACTGGTGGGTTGGTGGTTGGGTATTTTGGTGACGCTCTCATAATCTCCTGAGCCAGTGACTCGTGCGTGTCCGAACTGAAAGGTCTCTAAGTATTTTGGATTCGTTAGTAGGCGCTCTCATTATTACTGTTACATCACGGGGTCATGCACACACCCTTCCGTATATGCACTCATAAAATACCACACCCAAAGACCACCAGTCCAATGCTCTGCCATACCCATTTCCTGCGTATACTTCTGGTGCAAGGTAAGCCAAAGTGCCCGACCTGCTTGTTAACGGTCGATCAGTGTGAATTTCGGATGCAACATTCTACACCTAGGTGTCAGCAGGGGAGGGCCTTCAGCGGGATTGCAAGGCCATACAAAGTCAGCTAAATGAACGTGGCCATCCGCATCTAGTAAAATATTGTCCGGTTTGATGTCCCGATGCACAATACCCCGCCCATGAATGTAAAGTACCGCACATGATAGCTCTGCTATCCAGAACTTGACCGCCTCTTCTGTGAATGTCTTCCTTGATATGTGAAACCGCAGATCTCCACCATTCATCAAATCTACCACTATATACCTGTTTCACCCCAACGCCGTGTTAGATCGGGCTCGTTTCGTTTTTATTCGCTTGGGAGAAAAGCACTCACAGATACTCTATATCCTGAAAACTGTAGCGCAAATTGCAAAGAAATGGATGGTTTAGGTGTTCCAACATCCGTCGCTCGCGGATAATATTTCGCACACTCTCAGACCGGACAACTGCTTCAATGTTAGGCAATCCCAACTGTGGCAAGGAGTCACAGTGCTCCCTCCTTACCTTCATCTTTCCGAATATACTTCAAGGCAAATGTTAACCCCGAATCTTTTCGCTCCACGATCCGCACTTTCCCAAAAGCTCCCTTTCCCACCACTCTCAGCAGCCGGAAATGGTTGAGATTGACTATTGGAGGAGGCAAACGAATCAGCATCATCCAAGGGCACATCAATTAAATGACAATCTCCGATCAGCCAGTAAAACCAGTCCTAAACCCGACCTCCTTCCACTTTCACCACCTCTTGGTCCTCCTTGACATCGCTCTTCCAACAAAACCAATCCACATGAGCTGTAACGACTAACCTTCGTCGGTGAATACTACCGGTTTCCCGTTTGCATTGCCCATGGCAGCGAGACAGTCCAGGCAAACTGGCAGTCTAATCACTTCAGACTATCCAGCCTACTTTCTCTTACAAGATGTTCAGATATCCACTAAATCTGCACCTCGAGTGCCGTTGAGTATCCGAGTCGCCTAAGTCGAGTTCAGTCGGTGAGCGATCGAATTCGAAT
Organism: Terfezia boudieri ATCC MYA-4762; assembly: GCA_003788615.2. Taxonomy (NCBI): domain Eukaryota; kingdom Fungi; phylum Ascomycota; class Pezizomycetes; order Pezizales; family Pezizaceae; genus Terfezia; species Terfezia boudieri. Next base: position 554,692 of record ML121541.1, read on the forward strand.
GTTTGATTGTGGATTATTGCGTGAGGAACCAAAAGGGAGTCATTCAAAAGATTGGAGGCGATCTGTTTCTTTCCACTTGGGCCGGGTTGGGGAAGTCTGACCGAAATGGCGGGGCGCAAGGGTCTACAGTTTATGCCAGCTAACCTAGAATGCGAATTAGTGATGTAGCCACAAGACACTATGCCAGGCGTCTAGCGAGAGTTTGTCTGGATATCGATGCTCCTGGAGAATAATACAGCAGGAACGAAGCAATTGCTATCTTTCTTCCGGGCGTGGAGTGACAGTCTGCTGAGGGAAAGAGGGCTTGGTTTGAGGAAGGGGAGGTTTGGTGCCCTGCGAGCCGAAAATGGCTATAACGTTGTATGGCTACGGTCTCCAGCTGTGTACGGGCGAGTCCCGGATGGGGAGCGGTAGAAGGCCGGGCAGCAACCGCTTGCTGTGTCGGAGAATGGGTGCAAAAATTCAGCAACGAGACTCCGAGCCGGCGCCGTCCTTCAACCTGGGGAGCGTTATCAGAGCAGAGCGAGTATTGTCCAGATGTCTACTGAGGATTGAGGATATGCGTATTTCCTTGCCCCCTCAGTCTCTCTCTCTCTCTCTCTCTCTCTCTCTCTCTCTACATGGCACATGGGGTATCAGGTTCACTAGATAACGTAGCATGAGATGAATCCGAGTTAGGGTCCTCCGAACGTTGAGCAATTCTGATCCCTTTCTTTCCCTGTCGTTTCCGCGAATGCACCACAGAAACCTTGGCCCTACCGCAAGTTGATGCCATTAATCCTATTGGGGGAGGGGGGCGGGGCCACGCTCGACATGGTGAAGCCCTGCTCCATCACAAGCACGTTCCTGGGGCGGAGGGCGAGGCAATTCAGGCTTAGACCAACCTTTTCCATTTTTCCCGGGTGCGAATTAGCACTGTGTCTGTGATTGCTTCTATTGTGCTGCTTACATCCACCGACACCTCATGCATCCCGGGGTTTCAGAGTCTCTGCCTGCTGAAGCAAGGGTAGCACAGCAGAATTCACTACTGTACAAGTCAAGTCCAATAGGGTGTAGGCACAGTGGGTACGAGACCAGCTTGAGATGAAGCTGGAGTAGGTACGAGGATGCATGTCAACTGTTTACCCGAGACTTGTAATTTGGGCTGCGTTACAATAATGTATAATATTATCCACTGACACGTTGAATGTGTGGGAGCGAATTGAATGTACCGGTAGAGTGAGTTATATCGACCTCATCCCACAAGTAACTCAATATTTCTTTCGAGCTCTACGGCACGAAAACATGCTCACGTTCACCACCCTACGAGCAACTGCGGCAAGACCCGGGGGCCTCCTGCAGCATCTCGCAGGTAATTTTTGGGCTCTCAGTGATGGCCGGCCGGCAGGGCAGGGGCGAATCATTCGTTTAAAACCCACCGCCTTCGCAAGGGGCTTACATGCTCCACATTGAGACACTCTTGCACTGAACGAGGATTTGATCTCCGTGTTGCAAAATCGTTGGACAGGGTTGTCACAATGAAGGAAGCTTCCTTGCATGGCGTTTGCATGAGTGCCATGCCTTCCCCACGTGAGGGGCCATACCGGTACATACATTCAAATGTCCTGAATGCCAATCGTTTCCCCGGGAAGAAGAAGAAGAAGCAACACAAAGAGTTTAATTGCTACAACTCCCGGCTAAAGCTCAAAAAGCACCCCCGCACTACCCAGATGGAAATAACTACCGGGAATACCTCAAGACTGTAAGTATCAGGTAACTTACTCTCCTGCCATACAATGCACATGTCCAGGCAGATATCTTGCCCTAAACCCCACTTTCACATCATGGTAGTACCAGGGCTCATGCTCGAACTGACTTGGAGGGGTGTTCTGGGCTACCGTACTGGCCACGGAACAGTGGTACGTGAGTGCAATAGTGATGGCTGCCCTGAGGGTAACAGCATAGATCTTTGATGCAAGAGGAAGTTCGGGACAAACCATGTGTTTGTGGAGAAGTTGTACGCAATGCTGCGGTACAACATCCACATAGTTACCGAAAATTCCGTGCCTGGGTTTGTTTTCTATGCCCTACGCCAACCACGTTACTATGACTGGGCATACCGGTACAAGTTTGACAGGTCACTTTTTCTGAACCCTTGATACACCGGTATGATACGGCCTGTCTGCACTTCACGTGTGAGGATGATTTGAGTTGGGCACTAGCAATATCGGCTATGATCCCATAACCAACCAATCGCCTTGCTTACCGGTCGAAGGATACCTCCTGAGGTTTCACAGTCAGAAAAAAGATGCAGCACCCACGTGTCTTGACGAGGTTTACGTGCAAGCTAATTTTGCCTGGGCAGTTCCCATGCCCACAAGACATGAAAAGATGAAAAAGAGAAGATTTTGAGACGGAGTTTTGCAGTATTCTGAAGAGCTAAACCTTTTGAGCGTTGCATTGCAGGGAACCTGAACCCCTCACCTATGGTGACATTCTTGTACGACTGTACAAACACAGACATTGCACCACAGCCGCCAAACTATCCCAGTCTTCGGTTTTCCATCTGATTTTACCCTATAAGAAAAGTATTAGACATGCACCCAAAGCTGAGCCAGTGATAACAGTGGCGTTGTCCACAGGAAATCAAGGGGAGTTTATATCTGGATGCACCATGCCGTTACACAGCAAATTGCTACGGCCGAGCCTAGAGAACAAACTCCGGTATCCGGCTCCTCTTGCTTTTTTTCACGCTTCAGAAGCTTGTAACTATTCAGACCTGAAACGCGTTCTAAAAGAAAGGAACAAAACAGAATTAGGCGCCCTCAGGGGTGCTGTGCAGACTCCAGTTGAGTGCATTCAACTTCAATCCCGGAGCTATAGATCTCTGAGTCCACCTTCTAGAAGTTTTCCCAGATTGCCCACGTGCGTTTTTTTTTTTTGGCTTATACCTAACTAAGGTCATGACGGGGCCCCACGTGCGTTGTTGTTTGTAACATTCTGTACGGCTTAAGCTTAGATTTGAGCCCCCCCCCCCCATTCGCCACTTGGTTCCACTTACCTACCTTAGGTGATTTTGGTGATACTTGACCCCACGGAAATTTTGCCTCGATCGCGCGTCATGGACTCCTCGTATACTCTTGACTTATTAAGAAACTCTTCCCCCATCACTATATATATCTAATAGTTACAGTACGTACCTAGCATCAGGACACATATTATATATATGAACCAGCGGTGTTGATCAAACGTTCGGTAGTTATAGGCTTCGGCTAGGTGGCTACCTACCTCAGAGTTATGGCATTATTATTGTGATGTGTGTCACGACGTGGGTGGGGGTCATAAATCGAAGCTAAAAATAAAATAAAAAAGTTAGTTGGGGCGGGTAAGATAGTTAAAGTTTTTATTGATTCACGTAGTCTGGTTGGCACAACACCCTCCGTAGGAGGGTCTGGAGAAATACTTTAGTTATTTGGATGGCACCTGGCGGTTTACCCTATAGTAATGCTTCGCTCCTGGTACATTGTCTTCCCACCATGCATGACCTGTAACGTTTTGTCTCAGTAGCTTCAGTTATATTATAGAAGATGTCTATTTGCAACTACATGAATGTTTATAAGCGTCGAGCTATTGGCCTCTTGTGGCCTACTGCAGAGTTATCAACTTTCTTCCAATCATTATTCTCTATAACGCACGTGTGGACACCTTAATTTCTCCAAAAGGACTTCTCACAGTCCTCTCGAACCAAATGCCAACCAATCCGCCTAGCTGCTTCCTCTGTATCTTGCCTCAACAGCTCCTCCGTTCCCAATTCATCCACGGCTACCAACTTTCCAGCAACCCCCGTACCTCCTACCTCCTCCATTACCCAAACAAATCCCAGATCTGGATCTTCCTTCCCTAGGAAGGCCACCGGGCCGTTGCATCTTATTGGTGTAGCGTCGGGTATGAGGGTTGTAGGCAGCTCCGATTCCTATGACAGTGATTCTCTGAAGTTAATGAGGGCTCGGATGTGAAGTATAGCTGCCCACATGGGCGATGATGTTTCTGGGTGCATTCCAGTGAGGGGTACAACAGAATATCCTGTATCCTCACAGAAGCTTCCCCACTTTGGATAACTATGAAGCATTGTCCGGTTTTGGGCATTGCCGCTTCCCACTGCTGGTACTGGTTCTGTATCCTTGTTTGACATATTAGACAAGCTGGGATTTGAGGTTTTAATGTTCGCTGATTGATACGCTACGAGGGTCTGATCGAGACTAATTGATACGGCAAGCTGTAGTTTCCGTGGAAGGCAATACGCAATAGGGGGTCAGTGAGTTGTTGGACTATCCATGCCTTGCACAATGCCTCTGTGCAGACCCATCCACACATTCGGAACGAATGGTGTCACAAAACTCCACCATGACTCCACCCACCTCACTGCTCTTGCTTGCCGCTCTTTCTGAGTAACTTGCTCCACTGCCGTGAGACCTAGAAAGCATGTGAGGCCTACTGCGACTGTCGTCGTTACGGACGTTCCCTGTATCGACGCCATTACTGGAAGTTGTACTTTGTCCCGATGATGATACAAAAGGACCTGCCTCGCTAGCCATGCTACTGAAGCCACTACTTCCTCTTCTGCAACCCATACTGATACCGATTTCTGACTGACAGTCTCTATCACCCACATAGTGAGGTGTCAAAGGGCTTGAGCATTTGTCAAAAACAACATTTCCGGCCCATGAGGTTGTACAGATATAGCTAAAGTAATGATTAAATTAAATATTCCTATAACCTGAGCTACTCCTTGCGGATTAGGGCGGAGAATCTCCTGTTGGGGTGGTGGGTTGAGTACTCCCCGCTCGATAAAGAGGCGAACTAGACATAGTGCTTGATTCCTCAACTGAGTTTAAAGCCGAATGTGAGAGCAAATAGGGCGAAGTTATCAGCGGTCTCTTGGTTGTCTGGATTGGTGGTACGAATGAAGTCAAGGAACTCTCGAGCCCAGGGACGTGAGAGAGAGGCTAACTAGACACACTGTTAGATTTGTTGCAGGCACACTGTCCTGTTATGTAGAGCTTACCCATGAGGAATTAGATCACCAACAGGAATCCTTGGATATAATCAAGCAATAATCAGCTGTTCTGTGCAAGGTCGAGAGAGCTCAGGTTGATGTTGCTAAGTTTAAGTCTCCCCATGTTGAGAAGCACATGTGTACTGGGACTGCATAGGAGTAATGAGTATTTTAAAAAAAAAAAAAAGAAGCACATGTGTATGTTCAGGCATACCGTCACACACATGTAATTACCAGCATCTACTTGCTATCACGTAACTACGTAACCTCTACAGTAGCACATAGCATGTGTTTTCATGTGTTCGTTATGATATTTGTATATATAGGGGTTGTGAACACCCGTTAAAGGGTAGACAAGCAGTCTCTTATCTCAGGTTCACATATCTCGCACTCATACATATGTCCGCGCATACTTTCATACGTACCGACATATTCGGACTCACGTGACATGAAGTGTTCCTTTGGTACCGTAACTGGCGATTTTATCTATTATTCCGTTATGGTACTAGTGTTGCTACTCAAACCCTAGTCTGGTAGATGGTGAGATAAGATCAATATTCTAGATTAAACTTATCTGATTGATACGCATCTTTTTCTTTTTCTTTTGAACTCGAGTCAAGTAAAAAATCTGCGGGTCAAGGTGTCCAAGGATTCAATGTTATGATGCATCGTCAACTATCGCCTTCGATATAGGGCATAACGATGGTGCTTCAACATAAACCAGCAGATGGGTCACGCAATACGAGATTTATGCCAGGAAGTGGTATTGAACCAAACGCAAATCTGGTCGGGTGTGGGGTAATGGTATGGTACAAGGTGGTTGCGGTAATACTGGAGCGGACCGCCAGATCAATCTCGAATTCAATTAACTTAGTTCAGAAGCTAGCGAGCAGGGACCTCGGAATACTAGCTTGAAAAGTGTGGACGTTCTCGGAGATCATGGGGATTTGCGTAATAATTATGGGGTAATATGCAGGTGGGACAATCGACTGGTCAGGTAGGTTTGATTGGGCCACCACCTAGGGCCTGATGGATGCGCTTGACGATAGGGGAGTTAGTAGTGAGTGTGGTGGTTGGATCTGATTGGGGGTCTCAAAGCATGACGACAGATGGTGATTAAGGACCATTGGAGCTTCTGCCTTCCGTTGCACACCTTCTATAATCATAATGGCTACTACAGCATACGACGGGGTAGTGCAACACGACGACGGGGATATGCAACAAAACAGCTGTAGGGTACAACACACTAATGGGTTTGCGGTAGAATTGGACGGCAGGGGCCCTCAAAATCTGCGTACGAGTTCGGAGATTAATCTTTAAACTGCCGAATAGCCCTGGACCATGGAGTCAAGGGATGTACTGTACATACCCTGGTATATGGCTAATATATGAATTGCGTGATGTGGATATATGACCAGGTATTAAATTGGAATAATGTGATTACATAGGGAGAGTCTGAATACATTTCCTGGCCCCCTCACATAGTGCAAAATCTATGAAGCCAACATGGGTATGATTGGAAGATACATTAATGCACCCAAAGTAGTGGGGGAAGCGGGCGTTGAGGATGACCTAGTCTGGTTGGCACAACACCCTCCATAGAACTAACCTACCTGGCAATGTAATGTATACGTACACAAACAAAATAGTCTACATCAAGCAATTCAACTAGAACACATACTTAACCTCTTGTTTCACTCGTTGAGTCTATAAACCTCTTGTTCAGTTCGCTGAATCTATAATCTCCTTACTTTCTATTATCACATTATCGAGCGTCAGCCTCGCAACCTATCCGCCCCGCAACCCCTATACATTACGTTATGTAATAGAATAGAATAGATATAGTTATACAGTTAATATTATCCATAAATTATTCTTTAGAGGTCACAAGCCATTAACCTTATATGACCTTTGCACATATGCATGTTCTATTATTATCTTGTTGTTGTTTACTCAATTCCTTTGTCTGCATTCATCAGCAACAACAAAATCTGTGTTAGGCGCTTCGGAAGCTCCTAAAGCACTACTACTATTGCAAAACCGATGTACATGAAGTAAGCAATGCAAATCTTTCTCACTCGCATTTCTTGACACTTTACTGTCCTGATGGAACAATCACAAACAGCTGCTTCTCAAAATATCGCCTTCTTTATAGGGACTTCCGGTCTTCTAAGATATGTATGCACGCTTACTTGTCACTGTACCTTGCATTTTCAAAATAGTTGTTTTATTTGCTTCCGATACTCTGTAGACAGAACAATCGCTACCTAATCACCACCAGAATGCGAATTCAAGCTAGAAACCACCTAACAAATCGACCCCGAATCACTGAGGCAAAATCAGCCCAGTATTACCATTGCAAATTAGCCTCAATATCTGCGTCCAAACAAGCCTAGAAGTCACCCGTCCAAATCAGTCCAGATATTCGCATAAACATAAGCCTAGAATACACCGTCTAATTAACCTTCATATCATAGTGCAATTAAGCATAGAAAGCAATGCCTTCGTTGTAGGTGGCCTTGGGGAGGAATGACAGGGAAAATTCTCCAAGTCCCTGGCGGCCATATTTTGGAAGTATGAAGTCTCCATGCTGCCAGCACCCTAGTGTCCAATCCAGCTCCCGTTGACTTACATAGAACCAGGTCTCGCTCGATGTCTTAGAACTGTAAGGGACGGATTGCTAGGTCGTCAATGCAATTGTTGCAGATACAGGGTATGCGACCGGAGGGCATACTAGTCAAGTTCAAACCTAGAGATCCGGGTCTTCTCGAATAGAGAGCTCAACGAGCGGAATAAGTGGTTTATAGGCTCAACAAGCGGAACAAGATATCAAGTCTCTTTTTGCCGTTAAACAGGCAAACTCAACTAAATAGTAATACTACATCAAGTACTGAGATAGACCTCTGTTAACTTCAACTACTGTATTATGGCTGCTTCTTTTCTGCCTGAAAGCTTTTGTATTCTCTATCTCCTAGAGTTGATTGTGATACAACATGTGCTACTACTGCCCATTTTGAATGGAGTTATATTCTAGATCCAGACCAATAGGCCTCTTGCAATTATTGCTTATGCTCACATTCCTTAATTTCCTGTCTAACCAGCATATCTTCAGCTTGTATGTTGCATCTACTACTTATTAGAAATATATATTTCTGCATTTTCTTCTATTTACGCCTTCTAGTTGAATTGTTTCGATGTCCTCATTGCAGATTATCTTGTTTGTCGTACGTTATACTTTACGTTGCCAAGAGGTACATCAGGACGGATTACCGTCCCATTGGACAAAGCCGACACGACTTCCATCGTGTCCAATATAAAACTTGAAGATTCCTCACGAAAAAGACTGGTGGTACTTCCTCCCACTATTGCACGCCACTCTGCTCGCTGCTCTACCGAGAAGTCACTACAAAACAAAATAAATTTATTTCCCGAACTAGAACTCTACGTCAGGGCGCTACGCCCTCCCGACACCCCAACGGAACATAAAATAATATTGGGGGAAAATTAAACAATCCATAAATGAACCCTATTATTTACACAGAAAAAGAAAAGAAAAGAAAACCTTCGAGAAACCACCTACTCGACAACTACATCCTCGTTCACTCCTCCATTGCTCAATGCAAAGCTAATACAATCCACCACAATTGAACCTTTCTTCATCCATCTATCCTTTTCTTCGTCCATTGAATCCCATAATACGATAAACTTCTCTGTCATCTGAAACGTACCATCATATTGAACCATCCTCCAATCCTCTCCAGTGGTAATAAATCCGTAAAGAACGCCTTTACCTTTATTGTTCCCATCACGAGCATCTTTCATAGCTAAAAAACCCTGCTTCATCGCCTTTCCAACCGAACTTGCCTTTGCTTCTATGATAAAAATGAAAACTTCTTTATCCGCCGAAATGAGATCTACTACAGCAAATTCCTCTTCATCTCCTGTCTCCCCGTCCTGCGAGAGGATCGATTCCTCACTCTTTAACTGTACATTCTGCCGTCCAGTTTTGCGTCTGAAATTGCGAATTATTGGGCTTATGATCGAATAAACCAAGTGGTTGATACTGCTTTCTTTAAAGTCCAGAACACCTTCTATAGGATAGCCTTGAACCTCGATATATTCAACTATGCGGTTATAAACTTCCTCTTTTATTTCTTCGAGACCTTCACGGTTATACTGTGCATTTGCTAACATCCTTTCAACCGGTATTCCTTTGAGCGCTCCGATCCCTTCGGTCACGGGTCACTCTGTCTACGTTACGCTTCGCTCACCTCTACGTTGCGCTCCGGCTTCGCCTCTGCTTCTAACCCGGTTGGCCATCAGCCTCAGTAAATTCTATATTCTCATGGTGGGTCTAGTTGTCCGGTACAAGCTGATTAGTTGTGGCGTGGTTTGATTTTTAGAAAATAAGTGACGATAACCCGAACCAAAAGAAGCGAAAGTCGAACCAGAAGATCTCGTATCCCAACATTACGGTAGATCAGGCGAACAAAAGACTGGGTTTTACAGTATCGGACGGTACAACCGGTCAGACGGTACAACCGGTCAGCTAACCTGACAAGGTTAATTCGCTATACACGGTCAAGCGCGCAACGAATATTAATATGCTACATACATGAAGATTTCTAAGGCAAGGAAGAATGAAGAGCTACAATTAAGTTGAAAAGTATGAAGACAGTTCTGAAAGGGTTCCAAAGGTTGACGAGGCTCTGGATCAATGCCAATACTGTTTGACCGGTCGCTTTTTTTGCCTTTGGAGGTTGATTTAGTGACGGCCTTATTTTCCTTCTCTTGATCTCTTGCTTCCTTGCGGGCTGTTAAATATTCAGCAGTAGCCAATCGAGCTTTAGTAAGAACCCTCCTATCATGTTTACCTCCTCTTTGTTTATGCAGTTCGTCTTCTAATTCTGGTAATCCGGACCGATAGGCTTTCAAAGGCCTCTTGCAACCGTTGTTCACGTTTTTCAACTTCTTGACTGACGGGCATAACTTCAGCTTGTGTATTCTATCTACTCTCAAACTCACCGATTTTCTGCTATTTACATTTTGCGTGCACTGACTGTCTTGACTTCTGAATTATTTGTATTTTGACTGCCACGCCCACTTAATCCCACCTAGGTTAGCTGACCGGTTGTACCGTCTGACCGGTTGTACCGTCCGATACTGTAGACCAGGCTGCGCCCCCCGACACCCCAAAATATAACTGAACAATCCATAAATGAACCCTATTATTTACACAAAAAAAAACAAAAAAAAAACAGAATAAACCTCTGTAAAACTACCACTAGCTGTAATACACCTATCCAGCACCAACCAGATCCTTTCTGACAATACCTCCATTATGCAATGCCACATATACACAGTCCTTCATCATCTGTCTTGGTCTTGACACATTGTCTCAAATGTTGCATGAAACTTCTCTGTTCACCTGGAACGATGTACCATCATACTTCAGCATTCTCCAACTTTCCCCCGTAGTTGCTGTCTCCGAGATCTTTCATCGACAATTAACACTGCTTCATTGCTGCACCGAGCGATTCCCGTTTTGCCTCAATAATGAATATATACGTTTCTTCGGTGACTGAAATCTGATCAACGACAGCAAACTCCTCAAATCTGCCCTGTCTCCAAGTCCTCCAAAATAATCTGTTTTTCTCTGGCTAACTTTACTTTATTGCGACCGGACCGATATATAAATTCTTCAAGTATAGGACTGATTATTAGGAGGACTAAGTCGCTGACGTTCGGTTCCTTGAATTCCACTGATGACTCCAAGGGATATCCTTCGCTCGTAAGGTATCGCAAAATTTGCTTATACGCTTCTTTCCTTGGTTGATTGAGTCCTCTCCATCAAGGCTATATCCTTCTTGTACTAACATTCTCTTGACTGGAAAATCGCCGCAGAAGCAAGATCTTCCTAACCTATTCTCTCCTCTGCCTTTTTCTGGGTCATTTTGGGGTACTCTCCTCTTCTTTGTTGGTTGGTCGCTATTTTCTTGCCATTGTAAAATCTGCTAAACGATCAGTATCCCGACACATAAATTCAAATTTCACGTAATTAATCGTTATCTGATTCTTCAACTAACTTATGGAGAGGCGAAGCCGGAGTGCAACGTAGAGGGGTTAGGGTACCGAGGCGAAGCCGCGAGCAACCGAGAATACGTATAGTGAGGTCTCTCTAATTGTTTATTTTCTAGTTGGGTGGTATCGTGAGATTATTTAATGCGAGCAGGGTGGAGGATACTCGAATAAAATTTAAGTTTTTTTCGGTATAGACATACCGCATCTACTGGCGAACAACGGTCCTTGTCAGTTCTAAGACACAGGCCGCGCTTATGAAGTATTGAAAAAGTGGACCGTTATAACTCAGTTTGAGTTCTCTTATTGTGATCGGACACTATCACCTTTACTGCTAGTTTAGCTTGCTTTACTGCATAAGCGCGGCCTGTGTCTTCTAATAGAACTGACAAGGACCGTTGTTCGCCAGTAGATGCGGTATCTAATATTGTGTCTGGTTCCCGTTGGGGATTAGTACGGTAGCGTGAGGAAGTGTTTAAGGAATTCCTTGGGGGCGGCCAAGGATTAATTTATAAAAGGGCCCGACTGTTAAGTTTTAGTTGTGTCGAGTGAACTAGCAATGGTATTGGCCTGCATGCAGGATCGCACTGCGCACTCCCCCATGTGTAGCTGATTGAATCTGATTAATCCCAATTCCATATCTGATTCTTCCATGCACTCAAGGTTCATGACATTGTATACAAAGTAAGATGACTTCACCATGCATTGCCTCATTCGATGGGCGCAATCGGTTGCCCAGGTTTTGTCAAAGGATGCAATTCCTAGTGTTGGAAATAAATTGGTTGAGGTTGATGGATATGTACCCGGTAGTAATGTACCTATGAACCTTACCCTGAACGCATTTCTAAAAAAGCTGTATACACTACCTTTTTCATTTCCGTAGAGAATATCCAGTCTACCTTGCTCCCACTATCTCCGGACTAATTGCAAGGGATAAGGGGTGATTATGGTTATTTCTTATGTAGACTCAAAGTATGCAGGCATTGAGAATTGGAGCCATAAGTACCGTGCTCCATCCAATCTGTCCACTAGACTGGTGGTGGAGAACTTTTTTTCCTTCCAAAAAAATGTCTAAATTAAGCGCAGATTCAGCGACCTCGAGACATTAACCTCTCAGTAGACCACTAAGATAGCGCTGAGCAGTCTGATTGCATTATAAACTCCAAGCCGGAACCATGGATTCAACCAACAGCAGTCATTCTACGGAGAACGACGCCGAATTGAGGGTGCACAAACAGCAGAAAGAGGTCGGCAAAGGCAAAGGACATTGTAGGAGTGCATAGGGTGGTTGCAAAGGATGTTTAGGAGGTATTCGGTGATTGGAAGGGATGTTTAGGGGGTATCAGGTGGTTGGAGGGATGTTTAGGGGTATCCGCTGGTCAGAGGGGATGTTGTGGATGTTTAGGGGGTATCCGGATGTATATAGGGGGTATTCGAATGCATATATGTTCATTTAACTACACATATATTATTATAAGCATATATTCGCTATAAGAATGGGGGTCGACCCGCCCGATGACATGCTTGTTTCGAAGTTCTACTGTATCCACGAACCATAGCCGGAATGGGAGACCCTCCAAGAATCCGGACTCAGTCGGTGTAATGCCTCAACCAAATCGACTTCTCGAGCCGAGGCGGCTCAAGTATATCTCTCACCTAATTCCATATTCTTCTGTCGTGGAACAAACGGGGGAAACACGTGACCTGTAAAGCTGGGATCAGAATTTGCGTTCCCCTCAAGTTCAGCGCCAGATATTTTGCCCTTCGTAGCCTAGGATATCGATAACGCCATGTCCACACCAGACATTCCCACCGAAGTCAGCACGCAGATCCATGAACACTATACCTCCCCAAACTCCGCTCTCAAGAGCAGTCTGAAAAAATTCAGCAATGTCGTTGGATATCCCTTCAACCTCTGTATTTCGTGGCCTTCCTTATATGTGGTCTATGCTCCATCATTCCCCCTCAAAACCTCCTTCATACCCACTGTAAGCTCCTTCATCATCAAAATGCTAGAATCGCTCATCGAATATCTTGAGGAGGCGGACGAGGAGGGGGGTTTCCAGGAGCAGTGGCTGCGCATATGCGAGGAACACCCTTCGGTTTACCAAGCGGGTATGCTTGTGCGTGCAAGAAATGTGGGTAGGCCAAAGTGCTATTTCGCAAGGCCTCGGCAAAACAGTGTATACAGATGGATTTTGGACTTGCCGCGAGGGTGGGATAAACAGGCGTTTGCCTTGTGGGAAGGGAGGGAGATCTGGGTCTTGGAGAGTGAACCAGACCCTGAAATTGAGTCTCCGGCGGCAGAGATGGTAGCAGCAGGTGGGGGTACATATGTTACTCCTCCGGCCAGCGTACCACAGCTAAGGAGAGCCGCTACAGATGAGTGGGGTTTGATGAGCGGTGATATCGAAGGTGGTCATATTCGTGGAGGTGACGAGTCCGAGTTACCCTCACAAATCTGTAGCGAGCTGCCAAAATTGAGTTCCCTGCCTCCACCTGACCAACTATTTAGCAAATTCCTAGCAACATATAACCACCTGCTTATCATGCATGCAAACTCAGCCTCGGTCGATATTCAGTGCACTCACCAGTCAACTCTTGAGCTGATTTGCTCCTATTTTACCAAACACGCACGGATAAATCAAAACAAAACCAATCTTCCTCCATATGTCAAGATTGAACTACTGAAGAGCATGTGGGGAGCTCCTCAATCTCCTAGTCAGGGCGCTGAGTCACCTTCAGCCCAAGGGTCGATAATGGAGCCGATGGAGATGCTGAGATTTCATTGTAGGGAGGAGGTGAACTATGGAGCAAGACTGGATCATGCATATATAGTAGGCTTCGTGGAAGGTGTATGTGGATATAGGCTAGTTGACGGATGCACTGGTGAATCAGGCAGATGGGTTTTTCGACGCCAATTTCCGACACTTTGAGGCTTATAGTTTTTCTACTCAGTCATGAGCCACCCGGAAACCTGGGTGCGATCATCTATAGTAATCTTCACCTCTCTGAATATGACCCAGAACCAGTGGCATATTGAATGTTGACCCAGACAGAAATGTGAATGGTGTTTGCAGTGCCTCATCATAACCTTTGATATAGCACTAAACGCTGCCTGATGGAACCCCCAATTGGGCAACGGCCTCGAAGGACTGTCAGCAGCGCAGTTGCCGTGGCTCGTGATGGAGGGACCTTATATGTGAGACTATCTCTCGGTCGTAGAGGCGAGCTGAGTGAGGATCTGCAGTATATGATTATGTTCCAGTGCTGGCTGAAACCTACGAAGAGGCCGAAAGGCTTCAATATATCGCAGACGTAATTGCAACCGAATCGGTAGAAGACCGGAGCACGCTACTACCAACATGACCAGTTACAATAAATTGGTACTAAGAAAACATCGTGCTCGCACCCGTTCTCAACGACGTGAGTTCGAAGGCTACGTGACGTCCAGGGTTACGTTCACATCGTGGGTTCGCACTATGCGAGGCTTCCTGAAGTAAGAATTATAGTACCTACTACATACAACATACATATGTACCCACTCCAGCTCCGAGGCCTAGGCGCCAGGGTGACAATGATCTTGGTTCTTGTGTCAGGCATTACGAGACAGAAGAAAACCCTTGTATTGTCGAAAACAGGACTCGCCATCGCCGGAGTTTTTTTTTTGTGCCTGAAAATTTTCTTGAAGCCACTTCACTGCTGGCATACTGACAGTTATTATTATCTTCAAAGTATTATGGATCTTATTCCATTGCTAACCACTCGTGGGTTTACCCTGAATTTGGCTATTGCACTTATATAACAGTCCTGCAATCATCCTCTACTGCACGCAACCACAGGGTATTCGCGGCTTTTGCCTTTCTTCTATACAAAACCAAATAAAATGTTTCTTTTCATTAGGAGCAGAGTAAAAATCTAACACAATAACGTAGAGGTAAATGTTCTGAGCAAAAACTATCACCCTGGGCGACTCAAAGCCCAACGAGTCATTTTACAATGTTATTACTGAACGCCTAGTCTCCCCCGCCTCTCTACCAGCAGCTTCCCACCGTCCGTAAATACGCTTACTGGCATGGTAATTAACAGACCTGTAACTGCAAGAATTAGCAGGTATTATACATTCCACCACACAGTACATAGTTGAGAGTTATCCCAGATGGGTGGTTACTTTAAGGGCTGCCCCATAATAATATGCATCACTTTTAATTATAGCGTTTTAGCACAAATATATCTTTATTTGTTAGGCCAAATTTTGAATTCACTTACTCAAGTGAGTCCTCTCATATATGTATCACCTGCTCCTGCATCTGTAATATGCTTATTGAGCGGCCCAACCACCAGTGGTCCTCTCCATATGTCCTGCTTGTTTCGCTGAGTTCCCTGTCAATTGATGGTCTACAACAGTCAATCTCAATCCTTACTCCTGGCCCGCTTTGTGCACAAAACAGCACTTTTGCTAGTAGAAAGTATACGTACTCAAATCTAATTCTATATTACCGCCATGTAGACTATCATAGAAGTACATATTACATTTGCAATGCCTCCGGGATCAAATATTGTGTAGCGTATGGTGTTGCTGGAATAATGGTCGTGGCGGTGGTCGTTATGTCTTACGCGGAGCATCTTCGGATTTGAAATAACCCCCAAACCCCTTGTCCGTTCCTATCCCTCATATCCCTCCTCTTTTTTCAGACCGGCCCGCGCATTTTTAGATACTTCACTTTCACTGTGGGAATTGTTTTGCAAGCTTTCCTTACCTGTCTGCTTCTGCCTTCCTCGCTTCCCCTTCTAGCCGCTTCGCCCCCGCATCAGCGGCACGGCGGTACCCTTTCCGCTGCAACCTCTTGCTCCGCAACTATTGCGTCCCAGAGATAGTTGGGTCGAGACCATTGGGTAGAGTGCGTCCCATAGGTGCTGGCTCAACAACACCAGGGATTCTCGAACTGAGCGTTGTAGAGGCTCAACTGATAGGTACATACAGTACATATTACCCTCAACTCAACTTGAATCTTTTATTGAATTAGTTATTTGCCAAACACGAATCGGAAATCTTACCCTATCGCAGGCAAATAGCATGAGCAAGACTGTTCTCTACACTAGAAAGCGACCACAGCCAGCGGCGGGCTAACCTGCCCGAGATGTAACGTGGTGGCCGAGGACAAGGACGGTCGCCGCATAGTGGGAATGTATGTAGCCTCGGCTGAAGAGGTTTTTTTTTTCTTGTTCTACACAATCTGTGCCTTCTCTTCTTCAAGATTGCTTCTCTTGCCACCTCTCTATTGCTGCGTCTGTGGTTTCCAGATAAACCATGCGCAAAAAAAAAAAAGTCCTTGCCATGATGCAAAGGCAAACTCCAGTGACTATCCATCCAACATTGCTAGCATTCCCAGCAACCTTTTCTGCAATTCCGTCGTCTTCCTCAATAATAAGGGCGATTAAAAGTCTAAAACCTATGGTTTCTCCGAATCCTGCTCCTAGCCCCTAGTGTCTGTCATGATTATAGTTCATAAATGGAAGATTGAGTTTTGCATGGGGTTTGAGATATGAGATTTGTTTTGCGGCCATGTCTCGACTATTTTCATGAGATCCATAGTCCTTACCTAGAGGAGATGGCTAGCTGAATGTTAACTCGAGGTCCTGAAAATATCCCCCACA
Source organism: Terfezia boudieri ATCC MYA-4762 (assembly GCA_003788615.2). NCBI lineage: Eukaryota > Fungi > Ascomycota > Pezizomycetes > Pezizales > Pezizaceae > Terfezia > Terfezia boudieri. The sequence continues at coordinate 571,463 of ML121541.1, forward strand.
GGCCTTTCCATAGGCATTCACTCCTCTTCCTCCGACACAAATACACCCGACCGGACATGCACACCGGTACATTGAAACCCGATTCTCAGAATTAGAATTACAGTCAAGCCTGCCATAGACTGGGGACTGGGCGTGGATGTGTCGAGGGACTTTTGGAGGTGGATCTTCAGTGATGTAGTAAGAGAATGCAGTTGTAAGGGAGATTTTATAAGAGAACTAAATAATACCTGACTCAGCAACACGCACATTTACAAGCGGCGCAGTCGTTACCTCTGTGGTTATCAATAGGTATGTACATTGCAGGAATGGATGATATAACAGAATGGTGGAACATAATCATTCAACGAATGGATACTTCAGAACTAATCTGGTTCAGCCTATGAGAGACAAATCCAAACAACTTACATACTTCACCAGCAAGCATGCCTACAGCACCAGAAAGAAGGGGATGGCTACAGGCAGATAATGGGCTCGGGGTAACAGGCTTGAGGCAATAGAAAATACCAACCAAAATAAAGATAAAGAACAAATGGCCAATACTTCTGAGAACCAAAATAGAACCAATAAAGCATCAAGATAAACTACATAACCACTCATACTGAACCCCCGGTAGTACCTCCGGCAGCACCTCCCGCAGCACCTCCCCCGGCACCTTCGATAACAGCAACCATTTTCTCCATGACTCGAGCAAAGATCTCTGCTTGTTTGACCTGTGCATCGGCCTGAATGCGAGCAATGGATTCTGCTTGCTTGATCTGCGCATCTCTGTGAATTTGAGCTATCCTCTCCTCAGCTGCTAATCTTTCCCTTTGAGCATCTATTTCTGCTTTTTGCCTCTTCAAGGCAAGCTCTCCATCAGCAGCTTGTCTGTCGTCAAGCGCTTGCCTTAACATGGTATTTAGATCACGCTTCTTCTCCGAGCGCCGTGACCGTGTTGACCGTGGAGGAGTTGGAGGCCCGTCGAATTCCAAGTCTTCTTCCGATAACGCTGGCTGTAAGGCAGCTTGGGGGGAATCTTGGGGAGAAGATTGGGGGGCAGCTTGGGAGGCAGCTTGGCGGGTTGGTATGGAGGTTGATTGGAAGATTATTTGAGGGGTTGATTTGACTGTCGATTGGGAAGTCGATTCTTGAGGGCTCGTTTTTTCGGAGGTCGGCTGGGGGGTCGCTCGGGGGGCCAATCTGGCGGGCAACTGGGAGGCCGCTCGGGCCGATTTAGAGGCCAACTGGGAGACTGATTGGGGCGCTGATTGGCGGGCTGATTGGCGGGTCGATGGAATAGATTCCATGCTCGCAATCACTGTCCCAGCTGGACGTGACCCCCATATCGCATTCAAGCGCCAGAAGAATGTGCACTTCTTCTCCAATAGCTCTTTGATCGACCGTTCACTATCCACAGCTATCAACTCGCATCCAGTGCTATCTTGCAATGCCTTTGCCTCCTTCCATGCTCTCTTCATATTGGTTGCTTTATCCGTAATTTTCTTCACCGTAATATGCTCTTCATCTGGAAACACCTCCTGCTTGAGTTCCTTATGCCATGTGACCTGTTTCCCTTGAAGAAGCTCTGGATTTTCCTCCATCCATGTCACCATTCGCTCTACCTCTTCGAGAGTCCACCCACGTTGAGCCATTGCGGTATCGATATGTTGCAGATTTCGAGTCGAGGTTACAACAGCACAAAATCCTGATGTTACAGCGGGCTCCCCAGCCGTAACCCCGTAAGTAACGCCACGCTGATTTTGGCCAATCAGCGATGTGGCCAAGGCGCTACTCAACTAGGACATGATACAAATTTACATCGATTAGTCACACTGTTGGAATGACAAGGTGATGAATAAGCAACCCTAGCAACGGATGGATAGAATGAATGGAATGAGACTAGAATGGACAACTTCACCTGACGTAAAAGCGTGGAATATATGTACGTGAAAGTAAGTATGTGTGAACGTATATGCGTATGTAGATATGAATACGTATGTGTGAGGGTATGTGAGTGTCTGTCAACCCTTGAGGTCCTACTCTTCCAACGCTTTATATAAATACATAAAGGGATAATGCAAGTTAGATAGACTAACACTATAGGAAACAGGTTTTTTGCTGTAGCTACGTGTGTGGCATCACATAAGTACTATAAAACAGGTATGTGCTGTACTTACGTGTGTGGCATCGCCACATCGTCATTATAGTTGTGTAAGCAGGTAGATGAGCGGTGTGACACACGTGCTTTTCAACATTGACTAGTATTGATGACCCCCGACTACATAAGTAAAATCCGAAAATCAATAAGGACCCAAAGTGGGGTGGTGATATTCAGTCGGCCCTTTCCAGATCGTGGCTCTTTCTGTCTGGTGGCGTAGCACCGGATGTCAAAGAAGGCAACTAAGGGGGGTGAAAAGCTGGGTTATTCCCAGCGACATAACAATACTGTCTCTGGACTATAAAGAAACAATGGCCAAACAAGAAAACATAACATTAATACCAAGGATCCTGCGCCAATTACTGAAAACAACTGTCACCCAAACCATCAACTGTAATGTTACACCTCCTCCATAGTCCCTGCAGGCTCTTCATCTCCTGAGTCAAAGGAGCCGACGGAGCTCATTTCATCGTCGCTTTCACTATCGTCGTCGGTTGCGGCGTCGGCGGCCTCTTTGGTAGCATACTTATTGACGTACTCTATTGTAGCATTAGCTTCCCAAGCCCCTGTAACATGGCTCACGGGAGGCCATAATGAATTCAAACCTTTTACTTTGGCTTCGTAATTCTTTGGATCCCGCAGTAACAAACCCGCAGCCTCTCCATTGAGTGGGTCACCAGGATTTGGGTAAGTCAGCAACTGTGGGAGAAACACCTCAAATATATTTATCATATCGAACATTGGACTCCATGTCTGGTTGATGACATCGAGACAAACTGATCCACTCCTGTTACATCAAATCTTAGCCCGTCTCCCCTAGGATTGTTTAGTCTAAGGGACATACAATTCGTCAATATTGGGGTGGAATATACGATTGACGAAACCGATAGAGGGTGACTTGTAAGGATACTGGTCCGGAAGTTCCACGTGAACCTTCCAAATACCGCCACTGAACGGGGCTGCAATAACGTTAGACCAGTCCGTAGGCCCTGCTGGAAGGTTTACTCACTTTTATCGGGGCCTTTGAAGCGAACGTAGAACTCTTGCCTATAACGCCGGTGAGTCGTGAAGACAATCGAAAGCTGAAGGGTCAGGAAATTACACTGGGAATGGTCAGTCATATAAGCAGAATTTTAATTGTCAGCAGATTCAACTCACTGTTATCATTGACCAACGTAACTTCATAATCACTCATCAGCCTGTCCATCCATCTGGTCAGTGCCCGCACTGAAGGAAACCATCGCCCGGTAATATAGAGATAGCGTACAGTCTATGAGCATTGTCAGCAATTCAGAAATTCCAACTTAAATATAATTCGAGTCCAACACAACATACCTCATAACCTATTCCACGACTCAGCTTTCCTATCAGCGACCAATTCAAATTTCCTCGTAGGAGAGCAGCCACAACTCACGTCTGTTTCTATCCTTCGCTTTGGAGAACTCATTTCTGCCGACTCTTGACCGGAAACTCGGGATTCTCTTCGGGCGTTGAGGGAAGTTCGATGGGTTGCTTAGATTTGGAGAGGCTCAAACAGGCCCAGATGTTGCCGAGATTAAACCAAGGGGATGGTTATTGCTATCTATGAGGATGCGAAAGGGTTTCTATCCGACAGGGCAAGTGGCAACCATGGATCAGCGTCATGTTTGATTTAGTGAATTGCGAGGTATTGCCATGCTAGCAATTATCCGGAAGACCATAGAATAACACCCGGGGGGCTGGTAAAGGGATAGGCCTTTGTCTTGCTCACCTGATAGATCTGAATGCTATCACTCCTTTTGAAAGTTCAAAGGATAATACCTACGTAGATAGCCACCAATCTGTATTAGGAATCGGAAAGCTATGAGCCTGAGCAGTAACGATTCAGACGAAATGTACACAACGTACGGGCAAGAGGCTGAGGTAGAGCTGTCAGTGTTGACTATCGATAAGGAGCTGGGGAATAGAACGATAGGTTGAATACTTAGTTATCAAGACTGAGACTAATAGGAGAGTATGCGGATAAGAGTGGGGAATCAGAACGTAGAGTGACGAAGCTCAAGGCCAGGCACATAGAGCTCATGCATGCATATACCCTGTCTTTATTATAGAGCTGTCCGGGAACCTCTGATCCAATGTTCTCGGCCGCGTGACTTGCAAAAAAGGAAAATACTCGGACTGCACAGCAGAAATATGCCCTTACTAAGTTATTACATCACTTGTTTCTTTTGTCTGTCAAAGCAGCTGGGGTAAACAATGTCTGATGACACGTATAGCTCTTCGGCAATTATTTTTTTATTTGTGGCAAGATTTCACAAATACCCGTAGGTAAATAGTATAAAACACTGCAGGCAAATACTGTACAAAGACTCCCCCGAGATTCCTTCCAATACATATGTATATCAGTACTAGTATGGAACAATTCAAGCATGAGCGTCTCACTGTTCTATCTCGATAAAGGTATGCATAGTGCTCCCCCAAAAAAATACGGTCCTCCAAAACTGCCACACCAAGAACCCATTATCGGCTATCAAAATGCGGGACATTCCCGAGCTCCAGATCCGGTGGGTCCAATGGCTCAAACCCTTCCTCTGGTGTATTTTCAAGAATTCTCGAAGGGTACGCTATATCTGCATTCGGTGATGTCAAAGGTGGAAAGTATCTCCTCTGATAAAAGGTTGTTAGTGTGAATATATTGAGGTATGGGGCGGTAGTGGGATGGGGCGGTAGTGAAATTGGATGTAGGAAGGCCGCGTACGTAGGAATAAATAGCAACCATAGCACCAATGATGCTACCTGTAGTGACGTCGTATACATCATGTCGGTAGTCCTCTGTGAATATATAAGCATCGCGTTTGTCTGGGCATAGGATAGGAGTCACGCTCACCAGTCCTGGTGACTACAATTGCAAGTGCGCCCAAGGAAGGCCTGTGAAGTCAGCCATGTGTTCGCAAGAGAATAATTTTGGTAAAGAACATACAATAGCCCAATCAATATTCTCCCCACGTCTGAGCCTTTTCGGAGAGCATGCATTTGCCCCCAAAGAAACCTGCTGAGTTATCAGTACTAGCTCATATATATATTCCTTAAACGCCAGCAGGCAAATTGGCCTGTGTGCATACTAACAGACTCAAATACCCCAGCCCCGCAAACGAGAAGCTCGAATGCCCACTCGGAAAGCTTCTGAACCCATCATGAAGGGTATGATGGTCCGTCTCTGTGCAGACCAAATACGAGACTAACTCATGCTCTGGGGTTCCTTCCCTTGGCTTACACCTGGAAATAAGGTCTGGTCTAGGTCGTCCAACACCATTCTACTCCACTCTTCGAGTTAGTCTCCTGGATTTTGATATTCCCAAATAGCGGACAGTGTGACTCACTTTCACTAAGTCCGTAAAAAAGGAAGTAAACTGGAGCGCTAGAAACAACCCCAGGATTGACACATGCAACTGGTGCCATTTATTCTTGTGTTTACCGCCGCTTGCGAGGGCGACGGTGGTGATGATGACAACAGGTAAGGCCAGTGAGTATACAAATAGCATACTCACCGGGACTCTTTCGGTCTCGGCAAAAGGGTATTGGATCCGCCGGTCGTCAAGACTGTAGTTCTAGAGAGTCAGCTCTTTGCGTCTTGTCAATTGGGACTGGCAATCAAATACTGACCTGAACAAGCGGTGGAAAGGCTCAGTGATGAGTAGTATCACATATCCGATTGATATGAGCAAGAGGCCGAACCAGTCCAGCGCATAGGATTCCTAGAGATGAGCACGGCATACGTCAGTGCCTCGAAACTGTTCAGTCCCTCCCAGGTTCTTGGGGGGGTGTTGGCTGGATAAGGACGTACCTGCCACAGTTGGGAGATTCGATCAGAGGCCGCCGAAACAGAGAGGACCCTCACGGGAGGCCGCGCCATAGTATCTTCAAGGGAGTTTAGGGTTTAGAGTGAGAACGAGTATACCTTCAGCGCGGTCCAAAACGTTATCACGTGAAGGAGGAGCCCGAAAGTTCACGACAGCCCTTCGATGGAATAAACGTTTGTCCCTATGCGCTTTATATAGGTCCATTATTTCTATCATCCCACCGTTCCAATACCTAAACACCAAATAATGCAAACCACCAAGAACCCGCCCCTGATGAATGGACATCCAGCAGAAAATTCTCGAACAACTTCATGCACTGCTTGTCAATATGCAACAACAAGAAGATACTATTTGTAAAACATGCAAGGGCAATATAATCTCTGAACAACAAGGTGCTTTATGAGCAATATGCTCAGTGCACGACCTTATTCCATCTCTCATTTCGCCTCTCATTGCCCTGAGCTCAGCCAAAATCCGAGCACCATGATTGAAGGCAGCAGAACGTCTTACCGGCTCAGCAGCTGATGTGATCAGATTGTTCCGTCATGACTTGAATGAGCCGTGCTGCCAACAGCGATCGTACTGTACGAATGAAACCTAATTCGAGGTATCGGTATCGGTATCGGTATCGACTGAAGATTACCATCCCACTGGATACTTTCCCGACTCTTGACTCTTGGCAGCCTCAGCCCTAAACAACCGATTCCGTTTCATCCAAACTCCCGTTTCACATCATCAGAATATCAGCAAAGCCCAAAGAGATCCTTCAAAAACGGTCCCATTTCCAATCACTCACTCCACCTCACCATGTCCGCAGAACCCCCCGGCCCCTCCTCCCTCGTCTCCTCCGCCTTCCCCGCCCCACCGCCTTTCTTCAAGCACTTCACTCCCGAGAACCTCTCCGCTGTCAAGCATCACAAGAAACTCGGCACGCCGACCGACGAGCTCCCTCCCGAACTACAATACCTGATTCCACCACCCCCACCGGAAAATTCCTACCGCTGTTTTGGCGACTCTTGGACTGTACGCACCTCCTCCCCCCCCACCCCTGGCGCCCCAGTTACCCCTACTAACCCTTCAACCACAGATTCCCGACGTCCTCCCAACCCTCCCCGAACTCGGCATAACCCAGCTCTATTCCGACCCCCCCACAATCACTACTGCCACTGCTACCACTGCCACTGCCACAACCACCCCCCCACCCAGCAACACCCGCGCACTCTCCCTTCTCCGCCTCTCGAAATCCCTCCTTCTCTCCTACCTCGAACTCATCTCCACCCTCTCCCTTAACCCAACCATGTCCGCGGAGAAACTCACCGACCTAAGGACAATCATGATCAACATGCACCACCTGATAAACGAGTATCGACCGCACCAAGCGAGAGAAACGCTGATACTAATGATGGAAGAACAGGTGGAGAGGTGTAGGAGGGAGAGGGACGAGAATCTAAAAGCGAAGGAGGTTGTTAAGGAGCTGTTGGGGGCGTTGGAGGGGGTACTTGGGGTGGGGCTGGGTGCGGGGGGGGAGGAGAGAACGGAAGATGGGGAAGGGGCGGGCGAGAGGAGGGGGGTAAATGGGGAGGAGGCAAGGGAGAGGGATTGGGAGATGTGGAGGGTGTTGGAGGGAATGAGGTAGGGGAAGCAAAAGGCGGAAAGAGAGGTAGGTGTTTATTCATGGTCTTGGGATACATCGTCATCAAATACGGCGTTTTACAATTTCTTTTTTTTTAAAAATATTTTGGAGTTTTTCCCTTCTGGTCTGTATTTTTGGCCTTTTTCTCCTCCAAAATCCATATCTAGTGTAATATAAACTACAAGCCGCAAATATTTACCATATACACCCCATCCCATCTGGAAAACCGAACAAAACTTTTTTTTTCTTAACCCATAACCCAAGCCATATCCATTCAAAAATGGCACAACTCTGCAAAATTCACTTTTTCCCTCAACCCATCTAAACGGTCAACTCCACCGTCCCCTTCGCCAACTTTCCCTGCCAAGGCTTCAGCGCCTCCTTGACCTCCTTATTGACAAACTGCTCCACCTGCTCCGGCGCCCTTCCTACAAACGTCTCCGGCTTCAATAACTCGTCCAAATCTCCCCAAATCGGCTTGAAGAACTCATCCTTGCTTATCCGCTCAATCAGGTCATTATCCCTGCCCTCAAGCTTCACCGCAGCGCTCGCTTCATGGCTCAAAACTCTGATTCTCTCGTGTGCGTCTTGTCTAGACCCGCCCTTTGCGACGATGCGCATGATGATGTTTTCTGTGGCCATGAACGGTAGTTCTTGGTTAATCCTGCGGGAAATGACGGCTGGGTAGACGACGAATCCGGAGACGACGTTGTCGAGGGTGGCGAGGATGATATCTGCGGTCAGGTATGCCTCTGGGATGGTAATTCTTCGAATTGCAGAGTCATCGAGGGTGCGTTCGAACCATTGTGCTGCGTAGGTGTCTGCGGCGTTCTTGTTTAGGTTAGCGAGGTGCCGGCCGAGGGAGGATATGCGCTCGGAGCGCATGGGATTGCGCTTATATGCCATGGCCGAGCTGCCAATTTGTTCTTTCTCAAACGGCTCCTCCAACTCCTTCGTCGCGGCGAGGTGGCGGATATCCCCTGCAATACGCTGGGCAGTGGTGCCAAAGCTGCTCAGGGCGTTGAGTACGTCTACATCGACCTTTCGGGAGTAGGTTTGTGAGGTTATGGGATATGCGTAGTCGAATCCCGCGAGCTGGGTGACGAGGCGGTCGAGTTCTTCGACTTTGGAATGGTCACCGGCGAAGATTTGGAGGAAGGAGGCTTGTGTTCCAGTAGTGCCTTTGACGCCGCGGAAGGAGATGTCGGAGTGGGCCCGCGTCAGGTTGCGTAGGTCGAAGAGGAGGTCTTGGATCCAGAGGCAGGCGCGTTTGCCGACGGTAGTGAGCTGGGCGGGTTGGTAGTGCGTGTAGCCGAGGCAGGAGAGTGAGCGGTGGGCAAGTGCGAATTGAGATAGTTTGTGGATTACAGTGGCGAGTTTTGGAAGGAGGAGATCGAGCCCGCGGCGCAGGAAGATGAGATCAGCGTTGTCGGTGCAGTAGCAGGAGGTTGCTATGGGGGGGGTTGTAAGTAATAAGAGGGGGAGGAATTGATTGCATGGAGAGCAGGAGGGGTACTAGGACACACCTCCCCAGTGGATGATTCCAGCAGCAGCAGGCGCCACCTGGCCAAAGGCGTGTACATGGGCCATGACATCGTGTCGCCGACGCTTCTCCTCGATCTCGGCCACCCTGAAATCTTCCTCGGTCAGCTCGAGGTGAGCCTGCATCTGCTCGATAGCGTTGTCAGAGATGGGAAGCCCAAGCTGCTTCTCTGCTTGGGCGAGCCAAAGCCAGAGCTGCCGCCAGGTGCCGAAGCGGTTGGCACTGGAGAAAAGGGAGGACATCTCCTTGGAGGCATAGCGGGAGGCGAGGGGGGTTTGGTAGACGGAATTCGACATCGCAGCAGGGGGGATGTGAGTGCGGGGGGATAATCGAGCGGAGAGGAGAGCGTCGGGTAGTTTTGTGTGTGTTGTATTTTGTGGGGGGGGGGGTCGAGGCCAATTGCGGGTAATAGGGGGGATGGGACGCTGTACCGCTGTACCACTTCGTTTCGTTTCGTTTCACTGGGCCTATCCGAAGGAAATCTTATCAGATGGTGGGCGGTTTGCTGACTAACTAAGAGCCGCCGCAACAACAAATTTTTATGAAACACGAGCACGCCATTTCACGAGTTTTGATATCATCCCGTCCGCCAGCCATCAGCGCGATGCTGTGCCAGTCTGGCCCCCCAATGATACCAATGGCCAGCAGAGAAAAGAAAATAATAGAAGAGAAGAAGAAAAGAAGAAGAGAGGAAAAGAGGAAAAGAGGAAGAGAAGAGGATATCGAGGAGACAGCGGCCTCGGTTGAATGCTGCTGTACGGCCTGTGGTCTCAGTACCTACAACCCCCCACCAATACCCCCCCCCACCAAATCACGAATAGCAATTAGGAGGACGGAGAGCTGCCCCTGCGATATAATTGCTTCTTCACGCTCTGGAAGGTCTAGAATCTGGCTTGCCCTACCCTGCCCCACGGCTGTCCCCAGCGTGCGAGTAGCAGGTAGAGTAGAGAGGGCCTAGGCACATCGTTTTACCCGGCGGGCTGTCCGTCTCTCGCGCTATAACTTCGGTTCTTTCGCAGATTTTCTTTTCGTTGGGTGCCCGAGAACCCTAGTGTATTATAAATTCGTTCTTTCCCGCCCTTCGCCCGCACCATTAAGCCTTGAATCCTCTCTAGAGAACGGATCCCCGTGTGCAACACCCTCACATCTCGGATTCAGACATCATGGGTTCACAACAAGTTCCCGTTACCAAGACCCAGATGGCAGGCCGCAGCGAGGCTTCGAAGAAGAAGGTGGGAGTCTCCCCGGCGTTCCCCTTCTCTGTTCCCCCCGCCGTCGCGGTAATTGGAGGTCCTACATACACAACCGCGCAGACTCTCGTCCAGCAAGTCGCCTACTCGCTTTCAGACAAGGTTTTCACATACTCCCCCGAGACATTTGGCCTGGACTGTGCTGTGAAGCAATGGGCGGGCGAGAAGCAGGTCAATGCATCTGGCAGAGCCACCGCCGTCACTGCTTTGGAGACAAGGCTCGGCGCCGGCTCTGCTCTCTTGGGATATACCTTCTCCAAGGATAAAACCTCAAAGAAGGAGCTCCCCCAGACCGTCATTGCCACCACTGCTACGCTCGGCGTAATGCAGCCGGTATTGAACCAGCTATCATTGTTGTATGCCCTTTCCAGCCCGGTTGTTGCTCACGTTGCAGCTATCGACTACGATACCACCTCCGGCAGCCTCGTTACCGACTATGCCTCCGCCATCAATGTTACCCGTGAGACTGGCGTTGGCTTGGTCGCCTCGACATCTATTCATGAGTCTCAGCACATGGCACTTTTTGCCACCCTTGCTGCCTCTGTTTTGCCTACTGTCCACATCTACGATGGATTGAAGCTCCTCCGGGAGTCCACCAGGGTGGTTGACGTTTTGGACCAGCGTGCGTTGGCTAAACTCTCTGCTGCCGTCTTGAAGGAGCAGCAGGAGGTGAGCAAAAATGCCGATCAGGTCTGCAGGGTCAGCCAGATCCTCCAGACCCTCAATGCGGAACTCGGAACCGCATACTCATTCTTTGAGTATGAGGGCCACACCAGCCCCGATGCCGTGTTGGTGGTCCTCGGCTCAGTTGAGGCCTCTTTGGCTACTCAGCTTGCCTCTACTATTGCAAAGGCTGGCGAGAAGGTTGGTGTCATTGCCGTCCGCTTGATAACCCCCTTCTCCGAAGCGCATTTCATCAAGGCTCTCCCAAAGTCCGTCAAGCGCGTAGTTGTTCTTGGACAGGTTCAGGATGAGATTGCCGTTGAGGATGACAGTACCCAGTCTGCCCTCTTCACTGATGTCTTCTCCGCAATCATCATGTCCGACTCATGGGTGCTCCCTCCACCAGTCTTCGATATCAAATACTCCCGAAGCCGTGTCTGGTCTTCAAGCGAGTTTCGATTCCTCCTTGAGCAGATTGCGCAAGTTTCCTATACCGGTGCTGCTATCCCCGCCCATGTCCCTGCATTCGATGTCTTCACCGTGGGCAACCAGTTCATCTTCTGGGATACTGATAACGCCGTCACTGCCAATGCTCCAGCAACCCTTGCCAAGCTCCTTGCTGGGGATTCCTCCAAGAACGTCAGCTTCATTGCTACCTACGACAATGGTCCTCAGGCTGGTGTTATCCAATCCGAGATTCGAACTTCCCGCAGAGTCCTCGAGGCTCCTCATCGTATTCAGAGTGCAGATGTCTCTGTTGTCAACGACATCAAGCTTCTCGGTGACTACGATGTTGCTGCTACCGTGAGGCAAGGTGGAACTGTCCTCCTTGTCTCCAATGTTGCTGCAGAGGATTACGAGAAGAAGCTCCCAGCAGCTTTCCGTCGCGCATTGGTCTACAAGAACATCAACTTTGTCATTCTCAACCCTCAGGCTGTCGAGACGGTTGAGGATGCCGATGCATTCAAGGTCGCTGTTACTCAATTGGCCTTTCTCCAACTCATTGGTGCCAACGCCGCTCGACTCCTCATGGGGCTACTCCAATACACTGACTCTGCAGCAATTCAGCTTGCTGCTCAAGAGCTCGACAGGGTTATGCACACCGTCGAGGTCCCCAAGACCTGGGCTGAGGATGAAGTTGCCGAGACTGAGATTGCCCTTCCCGCTGTCCCAACTGCTACCAGCTTCACCATCAATGCTGCCAAGCTCGAGGAGGAGGCTGAGTCCTTCCTCCGTACTCCCCAGACTGTTGCACAGGCTTTTTCATTCAAGGAAGCATTCAAGGCTACTCCTGCGCTCCGCCCAGACCTTGGAATGAAGAACTTTGTCGTGAAGGTCCGTGAGAGGAAACGTCTCACCCCAGAATACTATGACCGTAACGTCTTCCACATTGAGTTTGACATTTCCGGGACTGGTCTTACCTACAATATCGGAGAAGCTCTTGGTATTCATCAGCACAACGATGAGAATGAGGTTTCTGAATTCATTCGATGGTATGGCCTTGACCCCAAGGCTATCGTTGAGGTTCCTTCTCGTGAGGACCCAGAAAATACCCTTGAGGTCCGCACCGTCTACCAAGCTCTTCTCCAGAACATTGACATGTTTGGTAAGCCTGGCAAGAAATTTTACGAATCGCTTGCGGAGTTTGCCACCAATGCTGAGGAGAAGAAGGCCCTCTTGACTCTTTCCTCCCCTGAGGGCACTGTCGAGTTCAAGCGCCGTGCTGAGGTCGATACCGTGACCTATGCCGATATCTTCAGGGAGTTCCCATCTGCTCACCCAGCGTTCTACGACCTTGCCAAGATCGTCTCCCCACTTAAGCGTCGTGAATACTCCATTGCATCTGCCCAAATCGTCAATCCTGATAGCGTACACTTGCTCATTGTTGCTGTTGACTGGATTGACAGCAGGGGCAGAAAGCGAATGGGTCAAGCTACTCGTTACCTCTCCAGCCTTTCCAAGGGCTCAGAGGTTACTGTCAGTGTCAAGCCCTCCGTTATGAAGCTTCCCCCAGCGTCCACAGCGCCTTTGGTCATGGCCGGTCTTGGTACTGGTCTCGCTCCATTCCGTGCCTTCTGCCAGTACCGTGCTTGGCAGAAGGAGCAAGGTCTCCCCATCGGCCCTATCCTCTTGTACATGGGCTCTCGACATCAGAGGGAGGAGTACTTGTATGGTGAAGAGTGGGAGGCTTATAAAACTGCCGGTATTGTGACGTTACTGGGAACTGCCTTCTCGCGAGATCAGAAAGAGAAGATTTATATCCAGGATAGGATGAGGCAGAGTATTGAGGATATCGTCAAGGCCTTTGTCAAGGAGGAAGGGAGCTTCTACCTCTGTGGACCGACTTGGCCGGTGCCAGATGTGGCGCAGGTGCTCGTGGAGGCTATTGAGAAGGATGCGGTTGAGAGGGGGTCCAAGATTGATGCTAGGAGGAGACTAGAGGAGTTGAAGGATCATGAGAGATATGTGCTTGAAGGTAAGCAGGATTCCTTTTTTTTTTCTCATAGTCGTTCCTCTTTTTTCTTTTTTTTTTTGGCTGGCGACGCCCTATGGACCCCGTATACCGATATACACCACTAGCGATATGATGAGACATGTTATACCAAACATACAGTTATCCCTGTCTAAACAAGCCCTGTTGAGACTCGAAACTCTGATCACCCCCAATTCTCCACCCTTTCCATTATCGCTTTATTTGAGTCAAACTGAGCTAACAGTTTGAATTAAAGTCTACTAGTTTATTAATCATTCGGCGATCTTTCTTTTGATATTCTCTTCGAAAATGGTAAGCTCCCCGTCCTTTTGTTCCTTTTTGGGGGTTTCTTACCACTAGACTTGTGATATGATGAAGCACGTTATTCTTAGTTTATACGGTTATCATTGTCTAAATTTAACTCCTGTTGAGGTGTTGCCTCTCCTTTACCTTTTTCTAACCCCCAATGTGCTTGAAGTTCACCACGGATTGAAATGATGAGAATGCTGACGTCTTGACTAGTGTACTATGTTTTTCTCTTCTTTTTAGCCTTATGTTTTTGAATGAATGTATCTGGGTGGGCTTTGGGTGTATTTTATCAGTTTTATGTAAAAGGATCGTTGTTGGGTATGCGGGAGGTAGTGATATTAGCATCTGCCTTTCGAGATATTTTTTTGGGCCCTGATGCGATGTCTAGGCTAGGTCTGGTTTTCGCATTGCATATCCTCAAAGTCAGGTCGCGGATGAGGGTAATTGAATGATTGAATTCTTCAATACCTAATATATTTATTAGTTGTGCACCCTGTTACATATATACACATTACCACCAGTATAAGGGCCGGGGTTGAGGCAAAGGTCGTGGCCACGAAGACTTTTTGACTTATTTTTAAATAGTAAGTTCAGGGTAATTCCTCGACTCCTAACGGAGCGGGGTGGCGCGCCTATAGCTCCAGGGCCAATTGTTCCTTATACTTCAGTGAGCCGGTAACAGCATCTGCATTGGCGTAATATATATATATATGCTTTCGTTCTATTTGTTGGATAAATTCTGAACTCAAAGATCCAAGAATGAGTTAACTAGGCAAGCTTAAGAGGGGAAAGTAGGTCCTACATCTTGACTTGTTGACTTGTCTTCTTTCCCTAAGAACATTTTTGTTTTTGAAAAAGATGGAATTCAGGGGTAAAACTGATCCCTTTCTAAAAGCTGTTGTTCCGAGAACATAAATATGTATCTACTCCAACTTCCCCCCCCCCCCCCCCACACTCTTTTCCTCTTCTTAATCTAGCGAGTCTTATTTTATTTCCCCAGTTAAAGAATCCCATTAAAGGTCTTTTCCCCCCCCCCAAAAAAAAACAAAAGCTTGCAAGGTATGTACATGAGAAGAACCATGCGAGAAACACATCCGTACCTGCTTACATACTAGTACGAAAAAAAAATTTTTTTTTTTTTAAAATTAAAAATTTCCCTTTCATTCAGATCTATTATAGGGCCTGATAGAACCCCATTCACTCTCCATCATCAAGCTGGCACATCATCGATCATCGCTCTCAATCAAACAAGATACAACCCGTCCACCCTGCCACCCCCCCCCAAAAAAAAAAAAAAAAAAAAGCAATTGAGCTCAAGCAATCTACGACAATGCAATAAATCAATAGCGCACCTGTGGGTTTGATTTGAAGGACTGTTGACAAGAACTCGCACTAATCTTCCACTGCACGGGCCACCCCCCCACCTCCCTCCCAAAAGCTCGGTTTTATAATCATAATTCGGGAAATATTTTACCATAAGAACACTTACTCTGAGGCTGGATTGAGTTGAGGGTAATCCAGGGCATTAGCGGTTTTTACTGCCAAATATAGCGCACATCCCCAACACCACCCCCCCCCCCCCAAACAAACAAACAAAAAATTCTTTTCTTTGGGGGGCTCCTAAAGACATAGTATTCCATTGCACTCGAGGGCTCAGGGTAGCGTCTCCATAATTTAACAGGCTCATCGAGGGCATCTTTTTTTTGCAGCCAAACTCAATGCCAAAGACTAAACATATTGTTCAAACAATAACTTACCTTGAAATGAAAAAAAAAACTTATTTTGAGCTAGTATAAGACAGGATGGTATGCTACTTTTACGCTTTAAAAATTTTCCTTTATTGTGGAGTTTGTTATTTATTTTTCATTTATTTTTTTGCAATATCGCACTTTTCAGCTACTTAGTAGTTGCCACTTGATCTTTATTCCAGAATCACAGAGAGTAGGGTTGAGGTGAGAGGTGTGTTTGAGAAAGCCCAAATACGTAGTCCTGTGCCAGATACATCGATCTCCTGACTCCGTGGCATACTATACATAAATGGGTATCACATGTAGAATGCTTCTACCCCGTACTCCAGCCCCCAGCGAGCTATGCTATGTTGTCTGCCATTGCATGCATTTAATCTCGGCAATCCGCTCTAGCGACCTGGCCGTGCCATGTTATTAACCCCGAGCTCATATAGTTTGCATTAAGTTTTTGTCGTCATTCTCGTCATTCGTCGATTTCTTCGTTGTTGTCTCCATCATAAATCTGGAACACGGTATTCCATGGGTATCCCCGCCCAACCCTATCTTCCTTGTGCCTGATATTCTGTGAACCAACTCAGCCAAATGCTACACTCTTGCAATAACCCACAACCAACTGATCATCCGTCTTAAAGCACTAACCCCTCATACATAAAACCCCCGGATCAGCCACATATTCCCACCCAGTTTCAAAACAAAATAGCATTCAGTTCAAGGACTCAAGAACTTACCCTCCACAACCCCCCCACCTCCGCATCTAACCCCGGTGCAAAGCTCTGATTCACATAACACCACAACCCTTCCCCCGGTGCCCCACCCTCATCCATCCCCAACTGCTTTCTCAAAAACGCCACGACCTTCCCAAACTTCGCCCCACTACTAATCCTAAACACTTTCCTCTTTAACATCGGCGCATTCCCAATACTCTGGAACCGTATTGTGACTTTATCGTTTTGGGGAGGTGGGGCGGTGGCTATGGCTAGTGCGGCGGTCACGTCTGGGGGAAGAGAGGTAAGGAGAATGGATGTTGTAAGGGCCATAGGGAGGGGTGGGTCATCAGGGGTGGAGGCGTCGTTGGAGGCGGTGAGTGGGATAGTGGGTGTGGGGGTGCTGGAGGTAGGCGGGGTGGACATTGCAGTGGAGGCTTTATTGGGGCGAGTGGAGTGCTGGATTAAAGGAGGTAATAATTTTGAGAGCAAACAAGAAATATGGGAGCCGTAATGTATTCACACCGGTGTATTTGGAGTGAACGCAAGTTGACAGACTAATCTAATCTATGGTTATCCCCACCACGTGCATATTGTGCCAAGGCGGAGTAGTGGGTTGAAAAGTTACCCTGAGTTGGACTATATATCTCCGGTTACTATCCGCTTTTAATTCCCTTGCGTTAATATTACCTCATTTCTAGCCATATCTCTAGCCCACTGGATCATCTTATATATCTAGCAATCAACAAAGTCCCTATAGCCAGTAGGCCCGGACATACCGCACTCTAGAACCAGAAACTATAAACAATTACTTAACTGCAAAATACCCCGTATAGATTCAGTAAGCCCAAAAACTCCCACCATAAAGACGTTCAGAGGGGGCATAGGCTGCTGCATCCCAACACAAAGCTCAAATACGCACCACATCCAGAAGACAGCCCATTCGTAGTTGACAAAGTATATATTGTTTAAGAAAGCTAATGTGGACACGACGGACGCATATACCAAAAGTTGTGCCTGTGATAAATCTTTTAGAGTTCGTCATGTGGTTGAATATCAAGGAACCCAGCATCATAGAGGCCATAAAACACGAAGAGATAAGGTCCGTACCGGAGAATGAAAATGAAGTTCAGGCGTCTTGCGAGTGCGTGTCCTGAAGACAAAAGATACATAGACCCTTACATGATTCTACGGTTAAAGAGCCGGCCCTACGGCCTAGGATCATCAGCCCAATATAAAATCATCAGATGGTATGAATTGGGCAGCATACCTTTCCTCAGTCCTGTGATAGCACTCCACATATCCGCCCATGGGTTATTTTCTCAGCCTGTCTGCCAGTCAGCAAGTAATTACACATCTCGCCCTGGTACAACCTGCCAGGGGCAACAGTGCACAGGCGGTTAAGAACGGATTCTTCAACGTTCCGGTTTCCACCAGAACACTCCAGCCACGATTGCGGCTATGGAGTTTTCCTGGGTCAGGACCCTGAACAAATAACTCAAGCTGATCCCCAATCCTCCATAAGCTCTCATAGCCCACTCCGCGGCCAATACATGACTAGAAAGCACTATACAGGATGCTTGTCGAAAACCCGCCTGGGACCCGGCCTATCAAAAGGTATAATGGAGACCTGCATAGGGCAGTGGCTAAGCATGACAGGGTATAAACCCACAGAAGAGCATGCGCATATGCTTCCTTTCCAGTTCTCGGATTATCACTGCAGGTCTTCAATATCATGCCCCAACCGACTTGTAACACGCATCCGATTCCCAAGGGTTCATCCTCTGAACCCGGTTCTTCCCATGTAAGACACCCTCCGAAGGTATTAACGCGGAATAAATAGGGAAAGCAGCTACTCCCCATCAGACTGCCTCACATAATCCACAATCGATAAGAGTCCCAACTTACCCTATCAACTGGTATCCCCACCCCACAGCAGATACCCCTGCCGCAATAAATCCGCTCACGAAAAGAGAGCCACCGTATTCCCGAAAACCATTAAAAACCCAACTCAGACAATTCTTATCCTTGTATAAAGCAAAAATGTAGGGTCCCTTTCATAGTGTTTTAAAATGGGAATGTCAGCTCAGATAAGGAAAACTTTTCCTTTTCCTTGCGTACCTATGAATTTTTTCCTTTGTGAGACAACATGGAAATTGACTAGTCTGGAACGAAATAGTGTGGGTTCCACGTGTTGGTAACCAGTCTGCACGCCATACAAGCACGAAACGACACGAACCCACACGAATCTAAGTAGTTTTGGCCCGTATGAGTTAGCCCTTTCTTTCAATCGGGCAAGGCAGAAGTGAACGAGGATCGGAAAAAAGAGCTTAGCGCAAGGCCAGAAAATTGATATCATCGTTGGCTGGCAGATACGATTTAATAAACCTCGAAGCAGCTGCACGCGCCGCCGTTCGGTCTGCCGAATCAAGGAGTTGAGTGGAGCTGACAACTGTTGCACCTGGAAGACGCAGATGTAGAACATGGCGGGTAAGCTTTTTGGAAGGAAGAATGTTACGGGAATTGCGCACACATTAGAATAGCCTGGCTCGCTGCCGCCGGCAGGCCGGTGCCAAGAATGGTTAATCCTGGAGGCTTATTTAGAAGCTGCAGGCTGCTAAGTATAATCTGGACACGAGGGCAATAGCATGAGAATTTCACTGTTGTGGGTGTCACGCTCATGTCAGTGAAATCTAGAAAATCTCAATTCGCTCTACCAAAAATTTAACGAAGAGAAACATCTTGCCCACACAATCCAGTTAATAACATCCAACCCCCTAAGCCATCTTGACCTCGAAAGCTATACATATACCATTAATACCCATTAATACCCATGAGGAAGGCAAAAAAAAAAAAAAACAATGAACCTCAAACGTCTAAAGCATCCTTGACGCACGCATCAAAGTCAGGGAAATGAAATCTAGAGAAAAGCGGAAGTGCCAACAATGTAACGTCCCGATGATGAGTAAAAGACTCCTATGAACCAAAGAAACCCATTTCCCATGAACAATCCAAGAACAGAACATTTATAGAACAGGACCGGCAGCCCTGACCTCCGAAGTAGCCTCATGTGAATACTTGTCAAAATTTTTGATGAACAATTGAGCCAAGCCTGTAACCTCCGTAGTGAACTCATCCTTGCCAGACTTCCAGCTGGTCCTAGGGTTGAGAATCTCTGATGGGACGCCCTCGATGTGAGTCGGGATGTTGAGGTTGAAAACCTCATAATTCTCATACTCTGCATTTGCAAGCTCTCCAGAGTGAATGGAGTCAAGTATAGCACGGGTGTACTTCAATGGGCATCTGCGGCCGCCCTTGATAACGGATCCTCCAACCCAACCGGTGTTCAAGAGCCAGGCATTGGCCTTATGTTCAGTGATTTTCTTTGCCAGCATTTTAGCATATCTCATTGGAGACAACGCCAAGAATGGCTGAGCGAAACACGCAGAGAATGTAGCAATTGGCTCTGTAACTCCTTCTTCGGTGCCAGCCATCTTGGAGGTATATCCGGAAATAAAGTGGTACATGACTTGCTCGGGAGTCAATTTAGAGATGACTGGAAGAACTCCGCGAGCGTCACAGCAGAGGAGGATAATGTTGGTTGGATGTCGCGAAGAGATACAAGGAATCTTGGCGTTGCTGATATACTCAATTGGGTAAGAGGCACGGGTATTCTCGGTCAGGGTGGTATCGTCATAGTCAACAACACGTGTCTCAGGATCAAAGACAACGTTCTCGAGAACAGATCCGAAGCGGATAGCGTTGAAAATATCGGGCTCTTTCTCAGCGGAAAGATTCACACACTTGGCATAACACTGTAATTACATTAGTATTTCCATATTGACTTATTGTTAATGGATACGACTTACTCCTCCTTCAATGTTGAAAACTCCAGTATCAGTCCAGCAATGCTCATCATCACCGATCAAGGCGCGGTTTTGATCTGCTGATAGGGTGGTCTTTCCAGTACCAGAGAGTCCAAAGAAAACAGTAACATCTCCGTTCTTGCCCTCATTGGCGGAGGAGTGGAGAGTAAGGACATTGTGTTTAACAGGCATCTCATAGAAGAGGACAGTGAAGACCCCCTTCTTCATTTCTCCAGCATATTCGGTACCAAGGATGACCATCTCCTTCTCGGCGAAGTTGATGGCAACTGATGTTGAGGAAGTCATTCCTTCGGTGTATCTGTTGGCAGGGACTGCAACCCTTGTTAGCAAGCTTCGCAAAAGAGCCCGCCACGATGTATAACTTACAAGGCCCGGCATTGTAGATGACATAGTCAGGCTCGAAGTGCTCAAGCTCCTCTGGCCTGGGCCTGATGAGCATGTTCCTCATGAAGAGAGCATGATAGGCACGAGCGCAAACAACACGGACGTTGATCCTGTAGCGTTCATCCCATCCTGCAAAACCATCAACGACATAAATGCGGCTACGGGTGTTCAAGTAATCGATGGCTCGTTCTCGGTTGATTCTCCAGACCTTAACAGGAAAATTAGCAATTGGCTTGAGAAATTACTGTCTAGGAGTCACAAACCTCAGGTGACATGGGCTTGTTCACCGGTCCCCACCAAATCTCATTCTCAGATGATGGTTCTTTGACAATACGCTTGTCATTGGGGGAGCGCCCAGTCTTCACCCCGGAATAAGCGGTCAGGGCACCAGAGGAAGTAATAGCGGTCCCAGTCTCGTAGACAAGGGCATCCTCATAAAGAGCTGCGACAGATGGGTTTGGGACGATAGCAACACGGTCGTAGTCAATGTTGGCTTTGTCGTGAAGCTCTTCCTCAATCTCAGTATGCTTATGGGCCGGTCTAAATGGCATAGAGGTTAGCGTGGTGTCCAATGCCAAATTGCGGGAGTTTGAAACTCTTACAATACTCCGGAAGGATGTAAAGAAGTACGATTGACTGTGGGAATCATGGTTGTGGAAGGATACTCAGAAGCTGAGTGATATTGGCGATTGTGGATAGGTGAGGGGAGTGATAGGGCTCTTAATAAGGTCAACGAAGAGGCTTTGGAGTTTAAGCTCTTTATCACTGATGGTGAACTAAGTCGATGTGGAGAAGGTAATTGGGGGGGGGATCCGGTTTGCTTTATACTCATAATGTCCATTTCATCCTTGGAGGAGCAGGAGGAGGATTTACAGGAAAACGAACTGAAGCCGGAGGTGGGCAAGGTCCTGATCGGTGAGCTTAGACGAGACGTATGGACGGATGCCGAGACGCTGTGAACAAGGCAAAGCGACGGGTGCCAGTAGCGGCGCGGAGCTAGTGGTGGGCTGGCCTGTGACCCAGGGTATGGCGCACTCCGGGACATCGCGATGCAGCTGTGCATAGTGCTGAGCAACCAGACTAAGTGCTGAGGAGCAGCTGCTGCCCAGCACCACCGGATGTCTACTACATGCCCAGCTCTAGGTAAGCCTTGCTCGTACTTGGGCGCAACTTGCAAATGCATGCTTGATGAAGTTGCTTCTATAGATGCACTCCTCCGACTAGAGGGGGCGCCGAGGAGTGCCGCCGAATGCGCGAACTGCCTACCTGCTGGCAATTTCGCCCGTTCCAGAGTGGGAAGTCGGAACATGTTGATAGCAGCGTCTCTTTCGGCATACCAATGGAGGGGGGCCAAGGAGGCGGTGGGAGAAGCCAACCAGCTGATAGATGACATTCAGGAGCGGAATCCCATCACAAGTCGCAATCTCCCTGCGAAGCTCGAAAACAAGACTACAAAAACAAGAAGGATAATCCATCTCAAACCTGCACAGATACACTTAGTTACTTCCCAGGAGTCATGCATGATTCCAACGGCGCTCTCTGGCGGTCGCCTCTTTCCCCACAAAATGATGAGCTCCCAAGACAGCAAGACAAGTTTCCAGCTCTTGCTTCCGTAATTCCCCTTAGGAGCGGGTGATTTAGGGATCGGGGGTCTTAGAAAATCTTGGCTCTCCGTGGCTGCATAAAGCAGGCGAATGAAATGTTGGAGCCGAGCCTCGGATGTAAAGTACAACCACGAATACCCCTGCTCCATGTGAGTCGCCTAAGCAAGCTAGCTCAAGTTGCATCCGATTTCTCGATTGCCGGGCTGCATGGTATACTCAGTTCCGGCACGGTGGCCAGGATTCTGTAGGTACGAGACATACCCATTTGCCAATCACTACTCATCAGGTCCATCCAACCGACTACAGAGCGGCAAGAGCAGTTCCTAATTATTCCGTAATCTGTGAGGACTTACCCCTTTCCGTAACAACATCCAACCTGATCCGTAGAAGCTGACAAGCTTCCTTGTTGTCGAAGGCTGAGCAGATCAGTCACAGGAACGGGTGGCCATAATGCGACATGAGCATCCAAATTAGGGATGGAAATTACAAGTGCTCCCGAAGCTCGCAAAATATAGCCAGTCTTAACGCTGAAATGACTAGGATCAAGTATCGCGTTGCTGGGGAAGCTTCTATGAGCTCCTGCGGACACTGGCGCAAGCTTAGTCTCGGTACAGCTGCTAATTCCCACAATTACAAGCATCTCATCAAGTTGAAGAAGAGCTCTGTTTTCCCCAGTATGCAACAGCAGGTAATTTTACGGCATCTCGCTTTCACCCTAATTTTCAAGGAGACTCCAATTTCGCCTTATTCTGCTTCAGCGGGGTCATGTCAGCCCAGATTCTATATTCAAAGAAACGCTTCCATGCGTCGAATGAGGCTTTTTGAAGCTTCTCGGCCTGTGTCGGCCATATTCGGGTCCATACCCTAGTTCTCCGTTATTCTAGCACCTTTTCCCCAGGTTCCAGTTAGCCAATAGGATACTTCTAGAATAAAAATTGCAGCAGTGATCGACATTGTCGCGAAATTTTCCGCTATTTACAAGCTAGTTCTCTTCACGCGCGTAATGATTACGGAGATCGTCTGGTTGCACTACCCCTAGATTATTACATTTGGCCAACCAGACTACCATCTGCTTGATCCTCGAAATTCGAGAAAATTTTCACATATCTGTACCGTAGAGACTCGAGTTAATGGGAAGCGTAGTTTCAATGTGAGCTGTCACACACTCTTGAGCTTAACTAATATATATGAACTTCACCAGAAGGGTGCGATCCGCAGGTTTAGATTTGTCGGCAGCCACCAGGATTTGCCATACACATATATCTTGGCGCACTACCCGGTATGCAGCTCACATTGAAATTACGCTATCGAATATCTCGAGTCTCTACGGTAAATTGTCTTGTGCCAACCAGACTATGTAAAAAAGGGGTGTTCAGACTAGTGGCTGTGGAAGGTCTCTTCGGTTAGTCTGGTTAACACACCCTCTGGCGCCCACCAATCATCGGCTAGGGATACAAATCTGGGGAAACCAAGTGTTGGGGTAGTCTGGTTGTGTTGGGGGCATGATGACTAGTGTCACTGATGGACGTAGTCCCAAACCAGCCGCTGATTGAAGCATTCGGCTTTAGTCTGGTTGGTTCGGCTTGCCGAAAAATTGTTGTTGCGTTGCGAACTAGACTAACCATTCCCCTGCTTCAAAATAGAGGACGTCTCTTCTCTACGAGAGGTCTCTCATCGTCTGACCTCTGAGATAAAAATTAACTCGCTACTGCATATGGTTCCTTAATACGAAATGGACTGATTTTCATAAAAACAAATATGCTGATCCCGGCAAGCGGTCCGCAGATTACGAATATGAATATTGGTACAGTGCCAACTATCATAACTAGGCAAAGATTGACTACCAGTACCGGTAATGATCGATATGGTGACCCTTATGCAACGAGATCAAGAAATAACCAAGCCAATAGCCGAATATCGCTTGGGGCCAAACTTAACTTAGCTCAATATACAAATAATGCGGACTGTGGTGAATAGAAGAGAATATATTCGGAAGAAGAGAAAATCGACCTATTGACACAGTCGTTGAATTTGGTTATTGCATCGATAACCGGATTCTGAACTTGCTTGCGCCTACAACCCCTCTCTACTTTCCTCCTATCCCAACTACCTTCCCCCGTAAATGGGCTCTCGTTAACCTCCATGAGATTGAAGCACAATTCAACCCTTATGCATGTGTGCTGCAAAATATAAAATATAATATATTAAACTTCCTGCAATCAGCTTCTTCGTTTTAGTATCTACTATATTGTAAGCGCCCTAATCAAGCTATTCTCATGCAATAATGTTTTTTGAGGCCGCGTAATACCTCTTCTTATATTTCCGATAATTGAACAGGCTCTAGCGGGGCTCTAACTTGGCCAACCTTGATTATAATCCCTACCTCCTCTTCAGCCATACCAACTTATTATACTTCAAGCTTCTTAATAGTCAAAATACGCTTAATTGAGAGCCTGACGTATTTTTAGCAAGCTCCACAATTGCCGGTTTGCTAGTGCCTCTGAAATATATCTACAGTCAACTCTTGCTATAACGGACGGCAGAAATCCAGAGCCTTCTGACCTGTATAGCAAGGGTTCCGGTATAGAAAATGGCGCTAGCCCTCAGGCCGGAGGCTGACCAGTCACGTGCGTTCTGAGAATTCACATTTTCCCTCTCAATAAGGGTATTTCGAGTTACATTAAGCCTAACAGAGTAGATTATTCAGCAACCAGACATGCCTCGTCCGGTATAGCGAGGGAGAAATGTATGGGGACAGGATAAAGAAGACCCCTGCACTCCTCCAGCACTTCTGTCCGGTCCGGTATTGTATGGCCGTGGTATAGGGAGAGGGAATTGCTGGTAAGAAATCCTGAAGCCTCTAGTCCGTCCGGTATAGCAAGGGATCCGCTATAGCGAGGTCCGGTATAGCAAGAGTTGACTGTATTTCGACCGCCCTCTCTCAAGCGCCAGACTACTTTTTCCATCTAAATTTTTCTATCCTATGAGTAGTTAAGGAGGATTTTGAGTATAGTAGCCGGGTGACTATATCGAATCATTTCTGGTAGTTCGATCATTATTACCCAGTCTGTAAACTACACCGTGTCTCACATTCGCTAAACAAGTACTCGTACTTCCATGGCTGCACCTATAAAGTATGTACATATGATTGGAGGTCACTGAGATTCACTGTTAAACCCCATGGGGAATTGAATATCTGATACTGTATCAGTTTCTGAAATAAGAACCTATGGTTATTGTTTTTTTTTTTTTAGATTTCTTTTTCATGAGATATAATCCAATTTGTATATTTCATTTTGATGATAAGATATGTCGACCGCAAACGTGCCACGTTTGTTTACATATGCCCTGTCTATTATGCAAAAGAGGAAATAACCCGCAACTATTTTTTTTCTTATTTCTAACAATTCATCTGGCAAAATTAGTCTAGCGGTGGCAAAATCATCATTATTTTTGTAGAATATTAATTACCATGATTTGTTTTTGATTCTTTGTTCCGGTGCTAGATCCCTTCTTAGAAAAACGTGCTTTGATATTTGAAACTTTGCTTTTTGGCTGCTTCAATTATGCATAGTACTAGTTATTTATTCTTAGGCACCATAGACTAATAGGCTTCAAAAAAAAAAAAAAATGATAAAAAGGTATTTATTGATATCGTGCTTGATAATTTCTGTGATCCTTGGGATTAGTGCTACTTGATGTCATGACTTTGTCAAATACATCGTCTCGCAAATGGATACCTAGTATTTTCTGCCCGGTCTTCTAGTCTATTTGATTTCTAATTTCTTTTCCCTCTAGCACTAGCATATATGTTATGTATGCACCGTACACGTCGGTGACCTCTATTCGCTCTTTTGACTAATATCATCATATGTGTGTGAAGTCTTGTATCACCCTAAGTAGTTCTTGTGCTTATTTCCATGATATATCTGTGTTACAAAATATAAATGCACTTCCAGGCACAAAAGATATACAACAGAATAGCTATTCCTGATACCCATCGTGCGAGCAGACGTAGTGACTAACAGTGTGAACATCTTCCTTCAGCCGTTTCAGTTACTACCTAGCCTCGACCCCAACTGCCACCAGCTAGAGGCCGTTTAGAAACCAGTTGGTCTGGCTTCAGACTAGAGTTACCTTTCTTGTGGATGCATACTCAAACCACTGAGCCATCTAACCTGGATCACGAGCTGGAGACGACAGTATTAAGAGATCTAGAGATGCATAGAATTTGATTCTTATCGTGCGCCAAAATTGGGGGGCTCCGTAATATTTTCCTCTACAGAGTATTGACCTCAGGGGGTTTTAGGGTAACGTTGCTTGTCTGGGATACGCAGACTACTTATATAGCTTGCCTTATTTTATTTCTTTAAGCACTCTTGTGCACCATTCTGTCTATATTCCAACCCAATCTCATACAACACAGATACAATCCTCCGGGCTGCCAGGTGAGACCTATTAGGTACTAAGTGGTATTGATGTGTACGTGTATTACCTAAGTAGTAAGTAATAAGCGTTCATATTTACTCGCTATGGTATAATTTTGGTATTTTTTTTCGCTTTTCTACAATTCTATATGTAGCCGTGTCTGAATCTGCAGGATGGTGCATACAGTACTGAGTTTTAAATATATATATATTATGTAACAGTGTCAATGAAAGAGGAAAGGTTCTGTCAGATAGTCTTAGTTCAGGGTAACTAGGATGGCGAAGCTTGCAACGTACATAAGGAGTGAACTGAGAGATAACCTAAAGCAACCACGAATATATGAAGAAAACAATAATTAGAAAAAAAGACCTGAATGCTTCAAATTCAAGTCTTAGAAAATGCAGATATCATTAATCCTCCGCCGCGGGCCGCCTAGTTCCTGTTGTGTTAAAGGATGTCTGTGATTCTCACTAGGTATACCAGGATTGTATATCAGCGTCTTAGTAGGGCCTGAAAGGTGGTAAGGTAAAGGGAACCTAGATAAGCTCGCTTTCCTGCCACCCCAGTACCGACAGTATCCATTAAAGTAGAAAGCGAGCAATGTGAAACCTCCGACGATGACGACAAACCATACCCATGCCCGAACGTGTAAGGGTATCTGGGACGATTTAGTCATTGCCATGGGTAGTTCGGGTTCCACTACTAGTCGGGGTTCTTCTCTATGTGTCGTTGAATTATTGTTGAGATAGTAAGACTCGTTCATCAGTGCCGTCGCCATTGCAAATGCTGCTTACAATCCGTTAATATTAGAAAATTATACTTGGATATGGTAATTGAGTTCACCCCAAAGCCCTGAAAATATCCCTGCACCCCACGTTACCTGTTTCCCGCCGAGAAGTACAACTATGAGAAATATTGCTAGGATGCTTGTAGTAAGAATTGACTTGGGGACCTCCCAATGCCAGAAGGAATGAACTTTTCTCTCGACTGCTTGCACAGTATCTCGCAGCCTCTCTATTTCTTTACCTAGAGCTGCCATAAAGTGATCTGTCGTTTCACTCGCTTTCTCTATCGAGGATAACATCTGGTTATGCAAACTCTGTTGTAGTTGAAGGGAGCTCGTCAATTCATATTCTGTGGATTTGAGGTTGCTGTATGAGGAAGAGAGTGATGTGAAGGACTACGAGTGTGTCAGCTTCCATAAAAATTTCACGATCTTTCTGCAACAAACTTCAGAAATTGACATTGAAGTCATCTGAATACTTCGCAACAGAGATAGTGTTTCCGACTATAGTTCAAAAGTTAGTTCCGTCTGTTTGTCAGATTTTTCAGCAGTCCTACCACAGTGGCGGATAGATGACCCATTGAAATCTCTAAATTGTCAACCATGAAGGCCTTTGAGAGCTCCAAAGAATCTTGGAGTTGTTGAGCCAGACGCCCACTTTGTTGAAGACTTCCAATTTGACCATTTGCCATTTCTCGAGTTGATGCTTCCATTTGATTCCAAGCAATGGGGATTTTTAGGAGGATCTCGGCCATAGATTCTGTGAGAGTTTGTATTGACTAATGAGAAGGTGAACATTAGTGCAACATATATCGAATTCTTTTAATATATACCTTTTTCAATTCATCCGACAAAACATTGGAAGATTCCTTAGCCAATTGCAATTGCTTCGCTAACTCCTCGATAATGCTCGAAGCTTTATCATTAGAGCCTCTCAATACATTAATGACACTCTCTTTTAGCTGATGGAGAGTATCAAGTGTGTCCTGTTGAGATGCCTTAACCTCTGCATCCCACATTCGTTTGGCTTGCAGTGCTTCCCAAGCTTCGTTTAACTGGGTGTGAACCGCATTGAAAAGACCCTGCTGGATCTTTGTGATATTGATGTGAAGCGAGAGTAATTCCTCTATCATTGTAAGTCAGTGCATGTGCAGAGGATGTATTGGCTACCTAAAATTGCTATAACCTTTGTCTATTTCATGTCTCGCAGCAGCGCAGAGGACCACAGCATTTTGGATGTTATTGCTCAACGTAGTCCAGTGCTGAGGTTTCTCCTCAAGCTTCTTGATGCACTTTTGCCGTGCTGGGGTGGCTTTGTATGCACCAGAACCAACACTACCGAGCGTTTTGCATTCACTAGGATAGCTCACGCCAGTTGATTTGAACTCACATATGGCAAGCCTGACCGCATAGCTAATCTTGACATTTACATCCAGAACATCGCCTTCGAGGGCTACACAGTCTACCAACAGGGAGGAAGTAGCTTCACTGTGGCATGATGATCTCGAACCTAAGGCTTTCAGAAGTCTTAAGGCTTCATGGTGAGACGGTTCTGTGCCCTTACTGAGATATGGATCCGAAACGGAAGGGAGCACGCCTGGGAGGAGAGATTTTAGGGGATGATGGACATCGATATCAGCTGGTCATGGCATAGCGGTTAGATATTCGGGACCCATAGACGGACATGAAGTTCGAATCCTGAACTACTAACCTGCTACAATGCCATTGGGCTTTGTGGAAGACGAGGTTAGGAAGGACCATGCCGAGCCGGAGGACCTGACGGCTGGAACCTGAAGAAGGATGAAGTTTAGAACTAAGACTTGACATAAAAACATCCTGAAGGCTTCCCCATCTACCCCAAGCGGATGGATGTATGGAGTGACTTTGAGGTACCAAGTAGGCAACAGTTCAATGTACTGGTTTCTCCATTTTCGCTTCGAGATGTGAAGTAACTACATACCTAATAGAGTAAGTATGTCTTTCAAATCCCGTTGAGGTCAAATCTACCTAAAGCAGAAGCCCTTAAGAAATGGATATACTGATCAGATCTACAATACGATGGGTCGTCAGTTAGGACTGACTACCAAAAATGGGTTGGCTCATTTTATTACTTAGGTAATCACAACTAGCAGGCAACACGTGAAGATCCACTACACCGTTAGATCGCCTCACAATCCGACGCCGACCAATTTCAGTTTTCGGAGCTGTTAAGTACACTCATGTCGGGGAGACGCGCCCTAAACAGGACGCAAACGCAGCCCTCAAATCGTGGTGGGCCAGCGAGGGGCCGGCGCAGGCCTACAGGAGTGCCTGTTTTACCGGATGTCTACCAGGAGATGCTTCGGGAGTCCGGGGTTGGAGCTAGCGTAGCGGGGAAGAAGAGGCGGAAGGTGGAAAATGGGGGGGATGAAGTTATAGATACCGCCTGGCCTACCGCCCTGGAGCCGGCGGTAGCTTCCAGCAGCAAGCCGGTCCAACTGCAAAGAGAAAAGCCCTGGGAGAAGCCAGAACTGGTGGAAGAAGCCGATGAGGAGCTGGATGATAGTGACGACGATGATAACGAGGTTGACTGGGAAGATGTGGATCTAACTACGGTATTAGAGCCGGAATCGGGGGTTCTGGAGGTCACGTTGAATAGTCCGGGTGAAATGAAAAGGCCGACACTCGAGCGGAGGAAGATTACTGTCGTGGACCAGAAAATCCGGCTGGAGGTCCATAAATTGCATCTGCTATGTCTCATGGTTCATGTTTCCCGTCGAAACAAGTGGTGCAATAATAAACAAGTGCAGGTGATTCCAAATTATTTTCAATATACGGTAGCATCGAGGCTTATTTGTTCAGGAAAACCTCCGGCGTCGATTCAAAGATGATACCCTAATCTCCAACTTGAACCCAGCACCACAGCTCTACCAGTTAGAACGAAATACAAGGTTTTTGAGAGGTCTCACAGAAGTTAAAAATTTATGGAGAAGGAAGTTCTGGATAACTCGCAGAGGCTTAGCCAGGCCATTCTGGCTTGATACGGTGGACCTGAGTAAAGTAAGCCTACACTATGTATGGTGCCGCATCCACTGACGTGTTATAGAGTCAACGAGATGATGGTGATCCTCCAATGTCCAAAGGAGACTTCTTAGATGCGTCGCAGAGTCTCACCGGGTCTAGAGATCTTGGTGCACAACTGTTCTGCGCTTTGCTACGGTCATTGGGCGTGACGGCAAGGTTGATATGTTCTTTGCAACCGATGCCATTTTCATTTGCCCAAAAAGGGACGACACAGAGCTTGTCAAGATCCACCTCGAAGAAAGAGGAGTCCGTATCACCATTGCCATCTGCGGCGAGTAGGGCTCCTTTGAAGGAACCCTTCGCTAGTCCTGTGCTGCCGCAATATGATCCGCGAATACCAGCTGCCCAAAGGGAGGTACTTGCATCATTGCGGCCAGCTTCTTGTACGACAGTACAAAGTCCATCAAGAACACCGCATGTACCTGCGAGGGGTAGGTGCACATGAGGATGACACCACAAGGCATTTCAAGTGTTAAGTCTGTTTGAGTAGGGACGATCATGATTAAGAACGAATCTCAATATCCTGTATACTGGATCGAGGCATGGAACGTGGCCACGCAAGGGTGGGTGCCGGTCGACCCCCTAGTGTTGAACAAAGTTGGGTGCGCAAGCAGGTTCGAGCCTCCTCAATCTGATCTTAACAACGTCATGAGCTACGTTGCTGCGTTCGAAGAGGGTAATATATATTCCTCTCCATTGCCCGAAGCCAAATACTGACGATATTGCAGAAGGACATGTCAAGGATGTAACGCGAAGATATGCAAATAATTACAATGCAAAGACTCGCAAATTGCGATTGAATGCAACGAAAGGAGGCGAATTATGGTGGTTAAACCTGCTACGACTATTCGAACGTGGTTGGGACCTGGTATGTAACTTGTACAGAGCATTAAATGAAAGCTAATATGTTATTCTAGGATCGAGACCAAGTTGAAGATTCAGAGTTGGCTAGCAAAGAACTAGGAGAGGGCATTCCTTCAAGTGTTGCGGACTTGAAGGATCACCCACTGTATGTATTATAACACTCTTTTATTTCACTCGAATCATGTTTAACAAGTCTACTGGAATACTCAGATTCGCGCTGAAACGACATCTGCGCCGCAACCAAGTCATTTATCCTGAACGCCCTGTTGGCTCTGTTACCACGGGTATCGGCTCGAAGGCAGTCATCGAGACCGTATATCGCCGACAAGACGTGAAGACTGTGCGGTCCCCAATGCAATGGTATCGGCTTGGGCGGGAAATCAAGACTGGTGAACAGCCATTGAAGCATATTACAGTTCGAAAACGGAAGCGGCATGGGGAGGCTGGGGAGGAGGATGACGAAAGTGGGGAGACGGGCTTATATGCTATCTTCCAAACTGAGGAATATATTCCCCCCCCGGTCGCCGACGGAATGGTACCAAAGAACTCCTTCGGGAATATCGATATATACGTGCCATCAATGGTACCCAAAGGCGGGATTCATGTGCCTCGTATGGAGTCCCCCGCCCCTTCTGTATCTGTCTTATGCATACTGACATCTTTCAATTGAGAAGACAAAGATGCTGTCAGAGCAGCAAAGATCATTGGTATCGATTTCGCCGAAGCTGTGGTAGGCCGGGTCGTATTCCAAAGTATTCGAAGATTTTACTAATTTCCTTCTTCCAGACCGCTTTTGAGCACAAAGGTCGTCAAGCGTCGGCGGTGATCAAAGGGGTTGTTATTGCTGAACAGTATCAGGCTGCCCTTTACGCTGTTCTTGGCGCAATCATCTCTGAAAAAAAAGAAGAAGATGCAGAGAAGAAATCTCTGGAAAACATGCGGTTGTGGAAGAGATTCTTATTGGGATTGAGAATCAGGGAGAGGATTGAGAATGAGTATGGAGATGTCAAGGAGGGAGAAAGCCTGGGGGGTTGGGGAAGGAAACGGCAAAGTATTATAGAGGCAGATAAAGGGAAGGGCAAAGCAAGTCAATTATGGAGGAAATCTGCTGAAGCGGAAGGATTATTGGACTTGGAGCAGAATCAAGAGGCCGGTGGTTTCATGAGAGAAGATAAACCGGAGGTGCGGAGGGAGCCAATCTCGCTGAGGTCGTTAGCAAAAGGTGATGGTGAGAATGATGCAGGGGGCTTTCTTCCAGAAGATATTGCCGGAGTTGATGAAACTGGTGGTTTTTTGCCCGGAGATACGGATTGTGATGCTGGGTTTATGCCAGAGGGACCCGGTATTGATGATTCAGGGGTCAAATCAGATGATGATGAATCTATGCTATCAGCAGACCCTGATATGGATAATGAAGATTTGGATTGGTTCTAGATAGCTGTTTTCGGAAGTGACGAATATTTCATCAGAGCAAGTCTGTTTAGTATTGATGGCGCTTGCCCTTGCTATAGGCGTTTCATATACTTCTGCTTTGACCCACTGGTATTTGAATAAATAGTTGCACTTTACATTGGTGATAAGTGATAGAACTCTATCACTCATACGTGCGGGACTGGAAATATGCCCTGGGCTTCGGGTTCGAAGTGTTTGTAAAAGGAAGGAAGTTTTGCAGAAGGCAGAGTCCGGGATTGAAGCAGTATTGGGATATAGCTGTGGCAGAGGTGTTTCTGAAGCTTTAAGGGGTGATTTTGGTACGGAATTGGAAACTTCCTACAACAGAATATGGTAATCTTTGTTATCTCCTGAAAGGAACAAGGAATTAAGAACTGATATTATCCGCCTATCAAAGAAAATTAAGAGGTTGATTGAAGTAATGAAAGGGGTGATGGAGGTCCTGGTCGACATTTGTAAAATTGTGGTTTGCAAGGGGTATGTGGATATTGTAGGGGAGTTTCAAGGTGTTTGTATGTAGTTATTATTCTTGTGAAATAATATAGCTGTTGCACGTGGTTTGTGAGATATACATGTACGTTTTCAATATTTGCACAGCATTTATATGACTTTTAAATATATTGTTATGTTGTAGATAATTTAAAACAATTACAAAAGGTGGAAGCTGACGTACATAAAAAAATTACTTATTAAGTAATACCTATTTAGTTTCTCTTGAAATTTATAAGTCTGTTTAATTAATATGCAAATCTTGCTCATGCTCTTGATAACCTCATATCAATCATTTAGTTGTTCTACAATGCTGAAAACAATGGTGTCAAGCTCAGTAGTATAGAGATATCAATAGTATAGTGCCGAGACTCGTACATCAAGTTACCCTCAAGTAGGTAGCGCCATAGCATTACCCTGAATGATTAGATTACTATGACGGCCAGGAATACAAACTCGACTACCTATACACAATCTGTAGAAGCGGGCAATCAAGAGAAAATTGTGAGCCTAGGGTGACAGAAAAATGAGAAGAAAGAGGCAGAACATCCTTGTACCCCAGCCCTGCTGGAGTTCGCCTTCCTTACAATTCCATTGCCTCAAGTGCAAATCCAAAATATGGGTCACCAGGGCTATGAGCTTGTGCACGAAACCAATGATGAAGGGTTATGGACCTCTATCATCAAAAACCATTCCCCACGAGATGGTTTTCCTGGCCTACCAGGAGCTGTTATTCCCTGGCATATTGAAGCTGGTCGCTCTGTTAATTAGCACCGATGTAACGCATTAACTCACTCTGACGGCCGTTAACACCCCATTGCGTAGTCATACCTGTTGAACTCGAAACTCCATATTCCGGAAGTCGAGATTGTCTCTCTTACTAGATAGTCCCAAACGTATCCAATAAGGGAGGCTTATGTAAGTTCCTTCTCATGTCCCCATGTTCCACAGATTGTGCCGACCATTCTCCATCAATTTTCCTCCTTGAACCCACTCTCTCTGTGTAAACAGACTCCTCTCTGTGCGATAGAATTACTTCCAAGTCTGATAGCTCGATATCTATCAGGACATAATAATCAGTGGGTGAATAAGGAGTGGCTTGCTTGCACGGCCAGGGTCCCTCCAAAAGCACCAGAATTTGCTCTACTAGCCGATGTGCTATGCGTCTGGGCAATTTCTTAACCAGACTAGCAATTTCCTGTAGCTACATATGGAGCTGGTGAACTTAATACGATGAATATTTATGAGTTAGACTTTAGTATGCCAAGTCTTTACCTAACTCATTACAACTCTAATTCACCTCCTTCATGACACGGTAGGGCACACAGGACGCGGAGTATTTTTCATGGAATCTGACTGGCGAGAGGTTTGTAAAGCCGCTGCTCAACATTTGTTTGGATACTTCGAATTGACAAACTTAGATTTCTCGCATTTCACTGGCCGCGGCTGGTCCAACAGTTCCACCATCCCCGGTTACAGCCGTTTCGTTCGACAACAGCCATGAGCTCCTGTGGATAGGCTATGCGAATGTGGGCGCTGCAAAAACCGTTTCAGCTAGTTCTTAAAGGCTGGTACTGATCCTCATATAGGGTCGAGTCCACTCGTTCCATAGCTCCGAACTCTCACGGTACACTCGATATCTAGGCCATGATCAAGGCCACGATAATGCAGTTCGTGAATTCCAGTTTAATGATCGGGGGGTAGTTTCGCTATCATCAAGTAGCTTGCATTTATCAACGAGAAGGGGTTTATGTCAATGGAATCTGAGGTTAGTTGTGGACGCACAGTTGGCAGGATTGGTGTTGACGGTGTGCAATAGACATGAGAAGATGAACAACCTTACTTGTATGAGCTATACCAATAGAGGAACATCCGAATTACTCGTTGGCGGTTTACAGAAGACAATGGTGACGGTTAACCTGGACCGTGGAGCTGTACTCTCAGAGGTAACAACCTATTGAGTTTCGTTAGCAACTTATTCAGTTCACTCACATCATACATACTATAGTACCCTACTGAAGATGAGTACCGGGTAATGAAACGAGGAAGTCGGCTCATTTGCTGCGGAACAGAGGGGGGCCAGGTCAGCTTGCTAGACATGAATACATTTCAAGTCATCAAGAAACTGCCAGCCCATGCAGGGAGGATAGCAGATATTGATACGCAAAATAATATCCTTCTTACTTGTGGGTTCTCACCGAGGTACTTCCGCAAGAAGCCAATGTTACAGATTTCAATGATTATGGACTGCTTCTGACTGCTGAACCTACTGTCTTCTTTCCAGGCTGCACAACACCATGACACTCGATCCAATTGTCAATGTTTTTGACTTGCGCATGCACAGATCTCTACCGCCAATTCCGTTCCACCCAGGCGCGGCTTTTGTACGAATGCATCCAAAAATGTCAACCACAGGGCTCATTGTGTCACAGACTGGACAATTCCATGTGGTTGACATTGCCAATCACAATGCTGTAATTCTACATCATGCAAATACTGCTCAATACCTCACATGTGCAGACCTTGCACCATCGGGAGAGGCGCTTGTTTTTGTGGATGCAGACAACTTGGCACAATTGTGGGGATCTCCAGAGAAGATACGATTCACTGATATAGCCAACCCAGTCGAATGGCCAGATGTGCCTGCATCGCCTCCAGTGGTCGAGTGGACTGATGATACGTATGTACATGAGTAATCTTTACTCTCGTACGAAGCTAAATAACTGTAGGCCTCTGAACTCAGTAGGGGTACCATATTATCGAGAGCCGCTGCTCTCAGCTTGGCCCTCGCACCTCACATTCACAGTCGGGAAGCCCCCCCCTAAAATTGATGTCGACATTCTACAGACAATGACTCCAGCAGACTTTGGAGGATATGCCAAAAACCCGCGGAGAACCAGGCGCAACCAAGTTGATACCGAGCCCCAAGACCTCAACCCTCCGGCGCCCAGATTTCTTAGCGAAAAGGGGAAAGAAAAGGATAAATTCGGTGCCGACGCTGAACAAGCAGTGATGGTTGATGAGAAGGGTACACGGCGGTTATTTGATGTTCCATCCCACTATAAAAAAGTAGAGATCAAGTATAGCAGGTTCGGAGTTGATGACTTTGACTTTGAGTATGTCACCTTTCCTCGTTAACGTGACTGTACTGACATGTCGAAGATATTATAATAAAACGGAGTTTTCTGGGCTAGAAACACATATTCCTAATTCCTATTCAAACTCTTTACTTCAACTGTATAAATTTACACCCCTTCTCCGAAATCACGCACTCCATCATACGGCCCAAGCTTGTTACAACGACATATGCTTGTTATGCCAGATGGGCTTCTTATTTGATATGCTGGAAAAGGCCAACGGATTGAATTGCCAAGCTACAAATTTCCTGAAGACGTTTAGTTTACATGCTCAGGGTGAGGATTGTACAATTCCCAACTAGAAGGGGTACCTCAGTGCTAACAATATAGGGTAAAAAGCCAGTGCACTTGGCTTGCTAGAGGAAGAGTCCTCCAGAACTACGCCTATTTCTATTATGATACAATCGCTGGGACGATTTCTGCTAGATAGAATTACCCAAGATGACAAAAACCTTGAGAAAACATCGACAGCAATGGAGGAGGTTTGTTTTTTCTTATAAATGCCGCTGCTTTGGAATCTTTCTGACAAAGATAGATTCTGGGAACAAAAGTAATGACTAGCATACAGTGCTTCAACTGCGGCACTGAGACAGTCAGACCGGGATACCTATATGCACATGATATCTTGTATCCCAAGGTCAGTATCACATCCTTTCCTCTTAAACAGCTAAATGGCCTAACGTATGAGGCAGGTGCAAAAGAACTTTCCCTTATCAAATTTCTCTCATGTCCTTAAACAGAGCGTAGAACGGGAGAATCAGACTAGAGGCTGGTGTGATAAGTGTCGCCGATATCACAACCTGTCAACCCGGAAATCTATAAAGCGGATACCAAAGATTTTGTTCTTGAATGCCACTGCAACTCCAAGTCTTGATGCAAAGCAATTTTGGTCAAACAGTACCTTTTTGCCGGAGGAAATTGGTATAATAATGCAGGAAGATCAGTTTTTTTGCTATCAGGGAGAGGATTTGAAGAGGCTAATCAAAAATCAGCAAAGGGTGGAGGTATATGAGTTAGTAGGCTTTGTGGCAGAGATAAGGGCTGATGACGAGAGGAATACCCACCTAGTGTCCTTCATTAATGGTAAGTTACTGGAGAAGCAACTGTAATATCCAGAAGCTAACTCCATGCACGTTCCAGTCGCTCTTTCACAGTTCGAGAGCAGGGACCAACCTAGATGGCATCTCTTTAATGACTTTTCAGTCTATCCAATCTCACGCGATGAAGCACTCGACTTCTCCCCTACATGGAAAATGCCGTCCGTGATTTGTTTCCAGCGAAAAGCTAAGGGTAATGTCTTCGATAACTCATGGCGTGAACACATGGATACGTCGCTGCTTCACTACGAGTACATTCATCATGAAAGACCTCGAAATATTCCCACACAATCTCTCTATCGCCTTCTCAACGCCAACACCGAAAAGCCAGTAGCTGGAACTCTAGTTGCACTAGATGCTGAATTCGTGGCCCTGCAACAGGAGGAAATCGAAGTCAAAGCTGATGGGAGTCGGGAAGTGGTTCGTCCGAGTAGAAGTGGGCTTGCAAGGGTTAGTGTATTGAGGGGTTCAGGGCTAGAAGAAGGAGTCCCGTTCTTGGACGACTATATCGCTACCAAAGAACCTGTGGTTGATTATCTGACGGATTACTCGGGAATACATCCTGGGGATCTGGATGTGAGGCTATCAAAACATAACGTCATTCCTTTGAAGGTATAGAGATGACGGGAAACACTTTCAAACATACAACTTAATTGCTGACAATGCGGTGTTCTGCCTAGATTGCATACAAGAGGCTTTGGCTGCTGCTTAACCTTGGCTGCATCTTCATCGGTCACGGCTTGACGAAGGATTTTCGAACAATCAACATTCATGTTCCCAAAAACCAAGTACAAGACACAGTACAGCTCTATTCACTTAAAAATTCACAGAGGAAACTCTCGCTTCGATTCTTGGCATATTCTGTCCTATCATTAGAAATCCAGAAACAAACTCACGACTCTATTGAAGATGCTAGGACGGCACTAAGGCTATTCAAGAAGTACCTAGAGTACCAGGATGCAGGTATCTTTGGACAGATCTTGAATAATTTACAGGTGGAGGGAGTGAGGTTGAACTTCAAGGTACCCAGTGAATTGGGAGTCGGTGGCCCAGGAGGAAGAATGGGTTTGTCGACGCCCCCCATTTCACGAACAAGAAGTGAGGCAGGTACACCAATGGGTGGAGTTCCACCGCCAAAAATGAGATGGAGTTAGGTGGACATCTGTTTTGGCTTGTTGGAGTTGGGTTTTGGGAGGTCTGCGGAATGTTTGGTTCCTTCAGGTAGTTGGAACTTTGTAGATTCCCAGTACTTTTGTAATACATACACCCTGTAAATGCAAAGTTTGCCATTACTCTTCACCTGACCAGTAGTTTCACACCAAAAATGGCCAAAAGCGCCCCTCAAACAAAATTTCCCAGAATTCAAATAAGCAAGCAACTACCTTGAGCACTTAGATTATGATTCCGGAGAGGATATCTGTCCCATATCAAGAATTCAGGCTGCTATTTGCAGATCATATTCGGCTGACTGTCATGAAGTGGTTTCCTATACAAATTTGTATGGTAACATGTATCTAGGCATCAGTGAACTTTTTGAAAAAGTTTTTCTACATATGGCATATAGATAGGTATTATACTATAGATTTATAGTGATTGGCATAGTCTTAATTAACCCTGAAAAGTGGTGCTTGGGCGAACACATAATTATTTAATGCATACTCTCAATTTTATTGTCTCTAGAACGGCTTCTTCTGATAGGGCGATATGCCGCGAAAATAGAACAGTCTACCAGAATATATATACAGCCAAAAAAAAAAAAAAAAGCACTGTGCATGTGATGCTCTTACTCTCCTCAGATCCTCAGAACCTTCTCTTCCTGTCTACTTCATCTTCTTCGCCTTGATCTTGATAGTTTCGTCGTTGACAAAGATACCCTTGCCCTTATACCTGTAATTGTGGGATATTCAAGATCAGCATCTACCACTCCTATTTTCATACACATAACGTATAGGGTGACTCACGGCTCTGGAACTCTCCATTTCCTGATTTTCGCAGCAAAGTTATTCACGACCTCTTTGTCCTTTCCCTCTAATAATATTCTGGTTGGTGCGGGTGTGCTTGCCTCGACGCCTTCTGGTACCGCCAACTCCACCGGGTGAGCATATCCCACCTTTAAGTTCACAACCCTGCCATTCTGTTCCATGGTTGCACGGTAACCAACGCCGACAAGCCTGAGGATTGCAGTGTGGCCTTCTGATACACCGAGGATCTTCGAAGATAGGAGGGCACGGATAGTACCCCACATAGCACGCTGTTCTTTGTCATCTTCGTTATCGACCGTAATAGTGGCCTTGATGGGGGCTGTTTCACTGATTGAGAGGGAAAGGTAGTGAGGAAGCGGGAGAGTGAAGGTGCCGCGTGGCCCGGAGATTTCCCTGTTGTCGAAGCATTAGCTGGGGGAAGGTTGGGCAGGCATGTGGAGGGTAATTCGTACAGTTTCCGAAGAGGCTGCGTGCGGGCTCTTATGAGTGGAGCTGGTTGCACGACGAGCTTCACTTCTGGTGGAATAGGAATCGGTGTACGGCCGACTTGAGAGAGGACAGGCAGGGAGGTGGTGAATGTCCTTGCGCCAGCCAAAGTGGGAGGGATTGATGGCGGGCTGCTGCTACTGCTACGGCAGAACGACCACCGTAGCGTTGGGGCAAGCATTGTTTGTTATTTCGAGAGTCGTGGACTGCTCAGTGGGGCAAGATTGATTAGTTCCTGTAATCTAATCAATCTAATCAGATCCGTGATTTGACCTTCCGTCGTTGGTCGCCTAAACAACCAAAAATAAACAAAAGAAAAGCGAGTTTTATACGTACGTTTCAAACATACACGAATTACGGTGCAGATCGTGGACTCACCTGGCTTGTCCAAAAGCCCCTCTCGCCCGTCACCCCTCGTGCCTCCCATCACCTCTCTTCCTGATGATCGCTTTTCAATTTCTATCCAACATTATTCAAGTATCTTAACTGCTACTTAGTCTATAATTGAGATTAGACTCGACCGTGCGCCTACCAAATCAACCCCCAGGCAAAGCCCCTTCCCTCAAAACCACACACACATCCATCATGTATGCAACAAAACGGAAGCTCCACAACCTGCTTCAAGCCGCAACAAGCGGCTCTAGTAACGGTGGGGGAGGCGGGAGCGGCAACAGCAGACACAAACACACGAGCAGCACAGACAGCACCAAATCCAAGCTAGCAACCGTATTCCGGAGCAAATCAACCGTCAATCTCCCCGCCAAGGCAACAGATTCGAGGGCAGGAAGTGCAGCACCGGGAAGTACCGGGCAAAGTGGGGCGGAGGAGGACAAGAGACCGACAACAGCTGGTGCAGTGGAGGGCGGTGCTATGTCAGTGGAGAGTGGTGCTACGTCAGTGGTGGGCATGGAGGTTGATGCTGCAGATGCAGCTATGGGGACTACGGTTATACCTAGAAGCCCTCCTACCACGACCCCGGACCCCAAAAAAAGGCGGACTATCCATTTACCTGCAGCTCCGCCCGATGTTGTGCACAGTCACGAGTCTTGGTCTATTCGAACTACAACGCCATCTGGGAGTCATACTACGGCTTTCTCTCTGTCAGAAAAACCGACACCGGCGTATGCTCCTTGGGACCGTCCCCAGTTCTTAAGCAGGCTGAAGACATTCCGATTCGTCGATAAGTGGTCCGCAAAGCCGTCAGCGGTAAATGAAGTAATCTGGGCGAAGCGAGGTTGGGTGTGTGTGGATAAGAATAGGGTACGGTGTACGGTGTGCTCGAGGGAAGTGGTGGTAAAGATTGATGCCGATGACGATGGGTTATTTGAAGATCAAGACGGGGATGATATAGTGATGGGAGACGTTGAAGGAATGGAAGGAGAGAGGCTAAAACGGGAATCAAGACGAAGAATGCAGAAGGAAATGGTGGATAGGTACAGAGGGATGGTGATAACGGAGCACGAAGATTGGTGTCTATGGAGGAGGAGAGGTTGTGATGGTGAGCCTAGAAGAATTATACATGCTAGTATTTAACACTAACACGAGCAGATACAATCTATCACTTACCCCTTGCCAACCCAAACCATTCGATCCCCAACCTCCGCACTCGCTACGCCTCCCTTGTAACTATTCAGAACGACCTACCTCCTGGAATTGACTATCCCACCTCCATAATCGACTTCTCCGGCATCAAACACATGGTTCAGCTTGTACATGATCCACACCAAAACACCCCCACCTCCTCTGGCACCATCACAACGCCACGCACCGAAATCAACGAATCAGCATTCATCCTCGCGCTCTTTGGCTGGGCCAACGAGGAGCCTTCAATCCCCACGCTTCTCACCTGTGCTGCATGTTTCCGGCGGCTAGGGCTCTGGCTATTCAAGCACCCCAAGGGGGGTAGTATTGGCGACGATGACGCTATGGTCTGTAGGCTTGATGTGGTTGGGGAGCATAGGGATTACTGTCCCTGGGTGAATAAGGAATCTCAAGGAAGAGATCCGGGATGGAAGACGCTGTGGAAGATTGTAGGGTTGCAGATGGGAGTGGTGGGGCCGGAGAGGAGAGTGGTGGATTTCTATACGACGGTGTCGACGTCGTTACTGGCTAAGCCGGTGGATGATAGTCCTGTGGGCGAGCGAAGTAGTGAGACGCCAGGTGGGGTTAGGACTCCTGAGGTATCGAGTGTAGCGGCGGCGAAGGCGGCAAAGGCAGCGGCGGCGAGGGCTAGGGCCCTTTCGACGCCGGTACCGGGAGATGCGGTTGCAGTAGAGAGTGTAGAAGAGGCAGTTTCAGCAGGAAAAAAGGTTAATAGGGCAGAACAGACACAGAAGAATGAGAGTAGGCTGAAGAGGTTGAAGACGGTATATTTCGGCGGAGGAAAGAAAAAACGGGAGGATAAGGATGGGAGGGCGAGGTCGAGTAGTTTGATTGTGGGCTTGGGGAGGAAGGATGCGGAGAAGACCTGATTTGAGGAATGAGTCACGTGTGGATATGGGCGCTCAGTAATAGTTAAACAGGCGCAGGTCAATTATTGCATGTTTGATGGTTCTAATTTCATGGTTGTTTGATTCTACTTTATTTACTCTCTAGTTACTAGCTATAGGTTTTGCATCATCCCATCTGGGTTGCTCTTTTTTTGTTTTTGTTTTTTGTTGGCTTGCTTCGCTCTGAGTGCTTAGCTTGCTTTCCTACCACTTTTCTTGGATTGACGTTTTGATGCTGTCGATTTGGTTGGTGAATTTTCTTCAATTGGAGCGTACACTTTATAGTCTGGATGTGAAGTTCAAGTTCCTTTTGATCTCTAGGAATGGTTGGCACATCCACACATCCACACTTTGGCTGGGACGATTACGAGGTTGTTTAGTCTGTGGAGGGTGTTGTGCCAACCAGACTAGAGGTTGTTGTTTTGTACAAAGTAATTGGCTGATTCAGATCACCATGTGATAGTAAAGTTACAATAGTGCCTGATGATCTGTTATCAGATTCTTCCAGTTCTCGATTTTGAAAACCAGCCAGAATCAAAAAAGTCCTCTGAAGTCGGTTGAAAAAAACATCGCTTTTTGGGTTCTGAAAGAACCTGATCAAGGCGGGGGGAGGTTGGGGGGGTGCCTTGTCTCCAGGGCTATCCGAAACTATTGTTCTCTCGTTTTGTTGTATGTTTATAGAGTACATACTCCTTCCATTGTTTAACAGCCCCTGTTGGGGTGGCATTCATGGGTTGCGCCTTTATTGGAGAGGGGGGGGTCATACTGTACTGTATATTCCCCGCCAGAATACCAAAGGGAAAGGGCACTGCAAACCCTCTAGTAGTCTGGTTTTCCTAGCCCCGGTCTATGGGCTCTCCAA
The DNA here is from genome assembly GCA_003788615.2 of Terfezia boudieri ATCC MYA-4762. Taxonomy (NCBI): domain Eukaryota; kingdom Fungi; phylum Ascomycota; class Pezizomycetes; order Pezizales; family Pezizaceae; genus Terfezia; species Terfezia boudieri. The sequence goes on from ML121541.1 coordinate 614,770, forward strand.
CCTGTATGGCACATAGCTTGAGTTCGTTACCGAAGAGTCTAAATATATAAACCGAAGAGCACGTGACAAAAACAACGGTCTTCTAAATCTTCACGGTTGCGACTCGCCTTGGAGTGGTTTACTTGCCGCTGGAGAAGGAATCCAAGGAAACATTTGGTTTAACATTGCGGGCCGAGGTAGGCATGGGATGCCGGGCAGTGGTTGAGGGTTGGTTAACGTTATTGCCGAGCGGCACTCGAGATATGCCGAACCAGGATAGAATTAGAAGGTTTTTTAATGGTCAAGTAGTGATATGTAAGTAGATAACAACGCAATTGAAATACCTTAGAGTAATAACGCACGTAAAACCTCACATCTAGAATAAACAGGGTTCAAATTGCAGGTAATATTGAACAAACTCAATATGTAGTTTGATGTACCAAAATTTAACGGTTCCATTCATGCCCTCTTGGTCCCTCCACTTGCCTGACTCCGTGCCTTGTCTCCTGACACTGGTCTGTCATCCCTTTTCACTTGACTCACCCTGGGGGTCGCACCAGAATATTCTAATGGGTTTCCAGTGTCACCAGACTGACGCTTCACCCAGTTTCGCATTAGCAAGCATTCGATTTTTTTTACATAACCCCACAAGTCACCACGAACCTCCTTCTCTGCACTCCTCTTCACTTCGTCCGGCCTTGTTAAACTCGGATTAAACGCCGCCTGGGGATTATCCTGGATAATTTCCTGATGCGTACCAGATTTTGTTGCTTCATGGCTGTACTGGGATGACTCTCCTAGATTGATCGTGCCTGTTTTGGATGCTTTGGAGGGAGAGTCGCCGGACATACGTGGAGAAGAGTTGGAGGTTTGGCCTTGCGTGATGTTTTGCCCAGGGGCTCTGGTGTGTGAAGGAGTGTTTTGGGCAGTGTTTGTGGGCGCGTGTGCGTATCTTACGGTGGTGAGTGATGATTTCACGGATGGTTGAAGAAACTGGCGGAAGGGTGGAAGGCGAATCATAATTGTCAATTGGACTGATTTTTGAGCTGGTGGCACAGAGTAGAATTAACTGATATAATAGATTCTCTCTGGTCTTGGTCAGTCACATAATTTGTTTCAATGGGCATCTGAGACACGTTACCTTGTATTATAAAATAAATGTATAGGATAAGTGTAGCCCCCAAAAAATGCGAATGTTTGAATTTGTATACATCCGGCATTGTCATTGACGTCATATTCTCGTCAAACAATGCATTAGTGTAGAATCCCTAGTCTCATGCCTTAGAATCCCCTGCAGATCATTACCTACTATTATTCTTAATTAGTCTGGTTGGCACATTCTTAATGCTAAATGAATGCTCTCTATCATACAAGGCTAAATGAATGCCAGCCACAAGATCTGAAATCCGCACTAACTCCTCCACGTCCCGCGTTTTACTGGTGATCTTTCGTAGCCCCGAACAATTCCCCTTCCTTAAAGACATGCTCAAACCCCATACGCTGCCACACTCTGCTAACATCGCCCAGAAGCTTGCAGAAATCTTCATCATGAATTTTGTCGACTATGAGGTTCTCAAGGGCTCGGAATCGCTCTTGTTCCGTTCGAGCCTCCGTATTGACTTCGGAATCCATTGGCTCTCTCAACGGACTTAAAGTACCGATGTTATCGTGACTGCTAGCATCTGCTACTTTACCTTTGCCTTTGGAAGCACTAATCGCATTACTCAAATTGGGTAACGGAGCTGGAGTCACTGGTTCAGGGCTCGCAGAAACCTGGAAACGCACACGCTTGTTGCTCTCGTCAGGAGGAGGAGGTGTTGTGTGAGCTTTCTTGTACGGAAGCGGTGGGGGTGAGGACCGGAACACAAAATCAGATGTGGGGACCTGTAGTCGCATTTGGGGGCGTCGTTCTTTAGTAATTAAGCCACTCTCACTGTTTATTGGACTGGCATCAGGTAGTTGGGGTGTAAATGGTGTGCGCCCCGGAGGTTTCTGGTGTAGCACAGTAGACGAGCACGCATCTTCTGGGGCTTTCTCAATGAATGAACCGCTGCAAGAGGAACTAGGCTTTGGTGTTGCAGCCTCCTTGGCATTGACTGGGCCTTTGGCTCTTGGTGCTCTTGGTGCTTTTGGTGCTTTTGGTGCTCTTGGTGCTCTTGGTGTTTTTGGTGCTCTTGTTGCTCTTGTTGCTCTTGGTGCTTTTGGTGCTCTTGGTGCTCCTGGTGCTCCTGGTGCTCCTTTTGCCTTTTTAACTGGCGTTGGCTTTCGGAGAGGAGTCAGATCTTCGATAGGAATGACTTTCTTTAGGATACTCTCTGTGTCTATTCCTGCAGATGTGGGGAGTGAAAGACCAGAGAAGTCTGGTAGTTGCCGCGGCGGAGGCAATGGGGAGAGGCTATATGTAAAGGTGGGCACGGCAACTTGGGGTTGCATCGGATATGAGGGATAGTTTATTGGTAGTAGTGGGGCCATATTTCTAGCTGGGGGCACCTGAGAATTGTGTAGAGGAGCCTGAGGTGTATGAGACACCTGAGACATGTGGGGGCCAATATTTGCCACAGCTGAGCCATGATGGTAAGAATTGGTGGGAGGCCCAGGAAATTGTGTAGTATATTGGGGTGGGACCCCCAAAGGTTGATTCTGCCCATCTCGAGATAGTGGATTCTGCTGTGCTTGTATTGGAAAATTCAAGCTTTCCAATCTGTGCTTAACAGTATCAAATATAGTTTCCGTAGGAAACCGTACCTGAAAACGGCGAATCTAAATCGTAGGCAACTGGTTAACGGCATACACGATGCCATGGGACTTCCAACATACTGTCAGGCCGTCTCTACCCGGATACCTCACGGCCAAGCAGGGTACCTTAGCTACCGAGAGGATAGCAGGTTGTGGGGGATTGTGAGGATTTGCGGTTGGAAGAGTCTGATTGGACAAGGCAGTGAAGTCAAGATATTCCTATTACTGGTGTTAGTATGGATGATTGGTATAAGGAGAGATTTCAGCTGACTATATACCAAGATCTGCGTTCCCCATATAACCTTCAGATAGGTACTCTGGACAAGACTAGGAGTTGCGGATATGTCTATGACAAAATAGAGATTATCTCGGTTGGCGTAGTGAGTCCATTGTATCTGAGAAGAGCTGAAACCGGTTTCAGATGCATGGGTAACGGAGAAGGAGTATTTTTCGAGAGGGTAGCTCGAGATGGGATATTGGATATGAGAAGGAGGATTGGTAAGTGGAGGGCCGGGGCTGGCGAGTTGGAGTTGTAGTTGATGTGCCATGGTGAATGTGAGGCCAATGATGACATACTATATGGTCCTCGATGTTGTGAAGATGTTCAAGAGATGTTCTTCTGCAGAGCTTTAGTGAGGACCCTTCACTACATGCCGTACGCCCTGAATTGCAATCAGAACACAGAATATATTTAGAGGATCTCGGCAACGTCCTCGGCGCACCAAAAAAAACTTTACTCTACAAACCCCCCTCGTCCAATCCACCCCTCTTCTTCTTCGCCTCAACTACTTCATGATTCCCCTCCTCACCTGTACACCTCGACTCTAGGCCTTTGTGGTCTCCCCAATCCGTATTTCCCTCTGCTAGTCCTCAGAACAGCACTCAATAGCGGCCCCAAACCAACCTCCGCAATTGCAATATATCTTCACTTGCAGCTGCAGCCAACCACTCTCCCCGGACTAGGAGTGTGATCCTCTCCCGTCACATTTACCTCGAAAGCACCATGGTTTAGGCACAGTCCTCCGCGGCATGAGGATACTAGTCACCTGCCCGTCTCTTGTGTTCCTGTCCGCTGACTCATGCCCCTTAGGCCACCAGCCAGCGACCTGTCCGAGCTTGACTGCAGTCCCAAAAGGGAAAGTACTGCTTCATTAGGCTAGTTGTCATACACAAGCCACACAGTGCCTCCTGAGCCACACCAATGAGGCTCCGCGCATGTTCCTTGCAATTCCTGGGGACCCTTTAACTAACGCGAGTTGACGTTTGCATACCCTGCAAACCGGACCGCCCCAGTAATTGACATCTCGCGTCGTCGCAGGGCTCAAGTGAAAAACCCCAAGGTACAGATCTGTCGGTCGGTGCTTCGCAGCAATCCATCTCCATTCTGCGCACCTCAACCGCAGCTCCCTCGCTCAGCTCGACACGCTCGGCAACGATGAAGGGCCGCGGGCAATGGGCAAACCGGGTCCTTGACGACTCCGACATCGAGCGGACCCCGGAGTATGAGGAGTTTATGAAGAAGTTGCAGGAGTACCATGATGAACGAGGGTATGTACCACGTCCGACCCATGTGTGCTACTTTCCCAGGATCGGCAGCTATAGTGGATTCGTGCAATTGATACAATCCAAGCACTTTGTGTTGCGTGTTGGTGTGGGCTCCGTGCGTGGGTGCGCGCTTGTTCGCCGAACGCGGCGGGTGACAACTTACTCTCCACAATTCTGACTTAACAGACCCTGACTGTTTTTGCCGAATTTTTTTACCCTTTTTTGCCCTTTCTAAGTCGCGAGGTCGAGTAGGACGGTTTTGACTCCCGAACCGGAGCTGGGAAGAAAGAGGCTTGACTTGCTCAAGCTATACAAGAAAGTCACTGAGGCGGGGGGTTACGATCACTGCACAACCGAGAAAGGCGAGTTGTATGTTTCTTATCTTCCTGTTTACTGTTTCTCTACTTGGCAGTTCTCCGGATTCACCTCCGGCTCCCGGCTAACAGCACACAGGAGTCTGGAGGGACCTCGCGCAGTCCTATAAGCTCGCAGCTAATAACACCAACGCTGGGTATCTTCTCAAGACCATTTACTACAAAAACCTTGCGTACGTGCTATCTCGGGAGCTAGAAAAGACAAAGGCTAACTCTGGCACTAGTGCCTACGAAATCAAAACATTCCACGGCAAAGAGCCCCCGCCGAAGGAGCTTGTCGAAGACCGCTCAGCTGCCGGTGGTCCAATTATGACTCGGACATTCGAGAACACCCCTCCAGAAGGCTCACCTGACACTGAAGCCAAGGAGGAAGACCTTTCAATGTCACCATCTGCCGTAAATACCACCCAAGCAGTGACTACTAACAGCGGAAGGAGTATGTACCCTACAAACATCCACTAAACGAGAGACCTTCCTTAATAATACTTTCGGATAGCCCTGAGACAAGCCCCGCCTCAACGGCAGTTTTACCAACCCCCAGTTACCACCCCTCGTGCAACATCGAAAACTGCCACCGCTGGTCCATCACAACAACAGCAACCTCACCAACAAACACAGCAGCCCCAACCTACCCATCAAACTCCACCCCAACACCCCAACGGCGCCAGCTCCGTGAACCCCGCTCAGTCCTGGACGCCACCTATTAGCGTGCCCGCCCACTACAGCGGAACCTCCCTCGGCCCTGTCCCCCGCCCCGTGATCACCCCGGCGAATTCTCCCCAGGCCTACATGAACCAACGCCAAATGACTATGCCCCTCACACGTGCACCCAAACTCGGTGCCGGCCACCCCGGTGCATCATTGATGACGCGGGTAACCATGGGACTCCGTTCTGGCCTCCCAGATGAAGTTGCCTTTGCACTAACCAACCTCGTCCGAATATCCTTTGAACACGGGGATAGCCTGAAAGCGGATGACTATCCTGGAATGACTGAAGCCCTCGTCTTAGAGCTCTCCAGACTCACGGACTTCACAAGGGGAAGTTCTAAGGATATTACAGATACTATTGAAACACCTGAAAATCAAAAAAAGTTAAATATAATCCTCGAGGCAGCGCTGATTTTGAGGAACATGTCTATCAACGTCGAGAATGCGAAATATATGGCGAGCCTGAAGCTCTGCAGGTCCACAATTGTAGAGGGGGTAAATATCCCGCCGCATAGCACCCTCACTGAATTAAAACACTACTGCCTTGATATCGCCGAAGCTATGTGTCCTCTTCTATCCCTAGCCGATAATGGAGAGTTGTTCAAGGGATTAGTCGCCGGTCTAGATTCTGACGACCGTGGAATACTGATCGCGTCTCTTAGGGGGATCACGCGATTAGTCCATAGGGATGAGACTAACCGGCTTAAATCCGTCAACCTTACCAGCATCCGAAGGGTGCAGGATCTATTGTTACTCGAGGACGAAGAACTTCTTCTTGCATCCCTGGATTTTCTCTATCAGTATACGGTGATGGATGAGAATATAGCGGTGCTTATGTCACAGCCTACGGCGTTGGGCTTTTTGAACCAATTGAAGAGGCTCTTACTTCATCAAGCCGAAGAAAACCATACAACGTACTCGTTACGACCGAGGGTTAAGATTCCCCCGCCTACGCAGATACCGAATTTGCCCCAGGAGATTGTCAACGAGTTGTTGGGATTTCCAGAGCCAGAGAGGGCGACGAAATGGTATTCCACCATTCTCATATGATATACCTCGCGTTACTTGATGTGCTAACGAACTGGGCTGTTAGGATGCGTACCTGCTTCACCCCTGACTCCGATTGCGACATAACTCAAATTGCACTCTGGCAATCCTACCAAGCCCGTTTTACCCCATACGTTAATATCCGCCCTCTCCTCGCCGCAGCAGACTTCATCAAGAATGTCTCCGTCGCATTCTCGGAAGCCTCAGCTATGGTCCTTTCGATGCCACCAGGTACGCAAAAGTTTATCATCAAAGGAATCAAACCCAGGCTTACCCCCTTGAGCCCTTCGGGCGTGGACTATCTGGCGTGTCAGTGGACTGTGGGTGCAGGCCAGCATCCGGAGAATATCATGGGGAGATGCCAGGAGATGCTTCCGAGCCCACAGGATTTGTTCTCGCATATCCTGGATGCACATTTGACCCCGCCACCCCCTGGCGAAGGGGCCAACATGACTCTTTGTTGTTTTTGGGCAGAGTGTCATCGGTTCCCGCCACCGGGTTCCTCTGATAGGAGGAGTGTAATTGCGCATGTGAGGACGCATATGCCGGATACAAAGAGACCAGACTCGAAGCCAGGCGTTAAAATCTTCAAACCTGTAACCGGTACCCCTGTGGATAATCCTGTTAGCACCATCCAAAAAAATCTTGAGGAATACCTTCCACCATCGGAAACCCTTGTTCTCAAAAAGCAAGTCACTACTGTTGACGAGCGCGGAGATGCAGCAGGTGTCGCTTTGACAGCAGCTTTAGTTATGCGCAATATTGCCCGCGCGTCTGGGATGGGAGCGAAACTCGTTGGGGAATACTTCCGTGGAGGACTAGAGGGGGACTGTCATGAAGTTGCGACCTTGAATCAGCCGCTTTCTCAGTATCTCTACGATTTATTAATCGATAGATTTGAAGAGGAGGAGATGGAAAAATTTGGGGAGAGAGAGAAAAAAAAGGGCGGGGTAGTTGTGAGGTCTTAAGATTCTAAAGGTAATCGGTTATTGTTCAGAGCTTTTTGCTTTTAGCTGGATAGATAAGTATGAGGCTATTGACTGAAGATAGAGCTGTAGCTGATATGGTTGATGCTCTCTATGCGAGTGCCTTCATGGGTCATGCATTCATCTCACAATTTTTCTTTTTTCTTTCTTGAATTGTTTGTTGCAAAATGGCTTGGCGTCTGTGCTTTATATTGTGCTGATTTTTTTTTGTACATTAACCGATTCCAACGCGGTGTTCAGTCTCGATGAGACTACTAACCTTCAATATATCGTTATTTCTTCTGCCCTTTTAATCTTGCCAACAATCGTGAGTCCAATTGTAGAAGTTGGATTATCTAGTGTTCTTAGTAACTATTCCGGTGATTGAGGGTAATCACTATGATTGTTGTGTATCATGTGACAGGTGTTCAATATCCGGATATAGGCAATAAATATAAAAATCAGCAAGAAATCCGATAGGTGTTCCACTCTATCCGGGTTATATCTGACAACCTCCTATCCAACTTGAAGTATAAATAAAGGGAAAACCAGGAGGTTGTTCCATCAGAAGATTGTCGAGCCCCTATTCTCTATCCGAACAACCTTGCAATTCCAAATTTTACCCTCCGCTAAAAACCTATCAACTAACCCTAAAAAACCCTTACTCAAACTATGCGATTTCTCCTCCTTCAATTTCGTTTTTTCTTCATCATAAATGACATTTCTTCTCCACTTCATTGTTAAGCTTTCTCCTTTAGTGTGTGCTATTCCAGATATTTTGCAAAACCCGTTTGCAATGGCAAAGCAAAGCTCATATGATAATCGTTTTGCGAAAAGCTTATCGTTGCATTGTTTGAGCGAGATTTACCATGGCCTGAATTACGATCGAAAGTTGTATCAGGTGCTTGTATCATCTGAGGTCCATATTGTGCTATGTCCATTGTAATAGAGGTTTATCTAGATCGGCAAGTAAGTTGTTGCGTTGTGATCATTAGTTCTGTTTTTGTGGTCCTGATGATGGAGCAGGGAGGTTGAAGATGATGGAAGTCGTGGATTTTATCGGCCAGAGTAAGTGAACGAGCTCCGTCAACAAATTATGTTCCATAAATTTGCGCGACGGACACGATTCTGATCTGCAATTGCTCCTCAAGGAATAGTTAATACGCATTAGATAGTTTCGATATATGCGGGAGGGGAATGTATTTGCTCTGGGAATAGTATGCGGAGAGTTGTTGATATATTGAAATAGAGCGCCGCCCTTTATATAACCAATCCCCCTTCTAGACTCCTTCCACTCTTCATGTTCTTAAATGGTACAACACCCTCTCAATTAAAATCCCCTCCCTCTTACCCTTAGGGCGTATTGCCTTCCTCATTATCTGCAGGCTGCTGGTCCTAGTATTGGGCTTGTATTCAGACCCACTTGATCTGCTTGGTCGCTTGAGCATTTTGCCATTACCGCTGAACTATCTATTATTTACAATAATAAAACAGAGACATGGGAAAAGCAGCCATGCCCCCAAGGCTGCTTGGACGATGGTACTGGCTTTTGCACTCACTCAATGATAGCTAGCCCACACCTCCTTAGTTGACCTCCTTGTGTTTCTTTTGAAAAGAAGATTTGTTTGGGCATCACACAGCTCATTGATATGGTTCATCACCCTTCCAATTTATCCATCAAGACCTCCCAAACTTCTAGTATCTCCTCTTTGAAGTGCTTTGATTTTTTTCATTGTACATCTTATCGAACACAAGGCTAGGCTGAAACCATCATCTCCCTGAGTACGCGGCGGGCTGCCAAGCACCACCGATATGACCGCTCACAGTACCTGCATACATAACGTGTTTTGCCGTAACAGAAAATTATGGCCGGTGCTGAAGCAAGCTGGCTGTTGGTAACAATTACGTTGCGAATTTAGTGGGCGAAGGTGCCGAGAAATTTCATCCTTTTCATCATAGACGAAAGTATGAGGACATTTGGAATTGCCCCCAGCAGAAAATTAGTCTGCCTAAACAACAGCATAGACCGCTAGAGAGTTGGTGCCAATGAGGGTGCTGTGACTGTGAAGAAGATTGAGGTCTTCCATATCCCTAGAGGCTTTGTGCGTAACCTGCCCTCTTGCATCGAAAATCCTCTGACTGGATTCATGCTACAAGATAAGTTCGACCGTTACGTCCAGCACAAACCTATGTATTACAACAGTGTTGTTTGTCTTCATACTTCTGGACCCTCTCAAGAGCAAGCCTGGTGTCCAGCTCGTGCTTCTGTCCAGTGGTGCACATGTGTTGCAAAATTTCTGCCTGAGGATACTTATCCTACGCTCAGGCAGTAACTTCCCGGCGGTGGAATAGAAGGTCTCCACGGCCAAAGATATAGCTATAGCTTCTGTGGTTATGCATATGTTCAGTCTGTGGACATTATGGGTTTTATAACTTGTCCCTTACGGAAAGCTACAGCAGTGCAACTCAATATTGAACATGGAACAGAACTTTTGAGGGAGAGGACATATGGATGGCGTGCATAAGACACTCCGTAGGTCTAGCTCCGAATGAGGATTACTAAGTAATCTGCAGACTGAGGTATTGGCTAAATTTCCCAAACTATTTGCCAAGACTCCTCTAGAATATAGACTAGGTACGTCACAACCCGCCGTCACTCTAAAAGTGGTAATCACAGCTTATGAGCGACTTCCCAAAGTGGCAACCACCAACTTCAAAGTTTCATAACATGCAACCAGCCACCGACCACGTGGGTGAATGAGTGTATTGGAGTTTATTTATGTGAAAGCATCTACAACGATGCGTGCATTTTCATCAAAAAAGCAATCTTTTGTCGTGGATTGTAGTTGTATGCCTTGGTGACGTAAAGAGATATTGTATTTTGGAGCGCAAACTAGTAAAAAAGAAATTCTAAGAATCATACAACGAAGGTAGAGAATTAAAGGGAGATAAATGTGGTCGTGAGCAATGGTGAAAAAAAGAGAGCGAAAGTATTAACACAAGGAATGAGAAAAACAAGGGAGAAATTGTCATATCGTAACATACTAACAAACCATTGTACAATGTTCGCCGTAAATCCCAATCCAAAGAAAACCCATGAGAAATGCAAGCCCATAAAAATTCCAGTTCCAAATTCAAAGCCAAACCCTCGATGCCCATACCATCGTAATCTATTAACCAGATTAAAATCCAAACCAAAAAACCAGTGACAGTGACACAGAAGAAACCCCAGATACTCCTCTACTCTAGTAGGTACTTCAATCCTCTAACAACCCCACCTATCATCCCCCTTGCCTTCCATGCACCACAACTCTATCCAGCCCTCCACCCTCTCCAACACTGTCTCCACGGTTGTCCTCCCTTCCTTGGTCTTCCCAAAGCATTCCGCTAGACAAGTATCCACAACCTCCCCTTTCCTCACCCTTAACCCTCTCTCATCCCAACTTCGAACAAAACCCACTGGGTCACCACACTTTACCCACATCCCCTTTGTTGCATCAGTGGCAATTCGAACAGAGTAAGGATCAGACCCAATTGCTGCAGTGAGGAGTGTGAGCGCCATAGAGTATAGATCTGACGAGAAAGTCGGTACTGGCGCTGCCGCTTCCACAGGAGCAAGCCAAGCTTCCAGTAGCTCTGGTGCACAGAATGGTATAGTAAGTGCTGAGATGGCCTTTGGTTCTGCTAGCTCCACATGGCTACTTGAGAAGTCGACAATTAGTGGTTCATAGAGTTTCTTTTCGTCATTTTCGCCCCAAATCTTCTTCTCTTCTGGAGACAGTGTATACTCTCGTAACAGCACGTTTCCCCACTTAACATCCCCATGCACGACCCGCTTCTCCTTCAAAGCAACAAAACCCTCGCATAGCTTTTTCGCTAGGAATAACCATTGACGCATTTTGACTACTGGACATCGCAGAGTCGAAAGACTGATATTCTGCTCAGAATTAATGAATTTATGGGATGCCTTCACGAAAGATTCAAGGGTGAGAGGGTAAGCTGGCAGCAAGAGGGATGTAGTTGCCTCGTCGAAGCCGTAAAATAAAATAACTCCACGAGTAGGTTCTGGCGTAGAGAGGTAGGAAAGGATGGCTGCCTCACTGGTAAGAATTGGAATGCCCTTCTTCTGTTCTGGTTTCTTAACCGCTATTATTTCTGGCTCTCTGTTTTCGGGAGATGTGCGTGTAAATAGCCCAGGAGATACGATAGACCAAGCGCCATTGCCAAAAGGGCGGGCGTCGTTTAACACTGAGAAAGTGCCTTTTGGTGCGAATGGAGTGAGATGGGCCTGGCCACCCGTACGATCTTTATCAGTGCTTAAAGTATCGCTTGAATATGAGCTCAATCCCGAAGATATGCCACTTGAGTCAACGAAGATAAAGCCGGAGGTGCTGGTACTCATTGAACTGGCCTCAGAGTCCTTCGTAGGATTTCTTGGGAAGTCGAGAGACATGTGGTCCCGGCACATTGGTGTTCGTGGGGGGGTCAAAGCTGACTGCTGCAGAAACTGATATTCATCATCCGTTGAACAAGAGCACATGCTACCAGATACACTAAGGCTGTCCTTTGCAGCCGGCGTTACTGGAGGCGTGTCGGAGTCCATCTTGCGTGGTGTAAGGTCGGTTGTATTCACTGTCAGTCCCTGAACATGTGGAAAGCGTTTCGAAGCCGCCGACTGTGGTGATGGGACCGTAGGTGATGGAGTAATGCAAATTGGAATAGGTAAAGCCATGAGGTAATGCTATGATGCTGCTTAGACGATGGTTAGTAGCTAACTAGTCAAAGTCAAAGTCATGTAGCTTAAATGAGTCAGGTTCAGTTGAAGCTCACTGAGGATAAAGAGTCCCTAAGTAGAATGCGAGGGGGATGAAGAAAAGACGATGAGAAGGAAAACAGGCAGTTCTGTAAGATCTTAAAGCCGAAGCTGAATAGACCTACTCAAGTAGTGCTGTAGTCTCGATAGTAGTGCTGCACCGATCCGATATGTTGCATTACACTTTTCCTGACCCGTGATGCCAATTGCAGTTGGATAGAGCCTTGTCGCAAATACTTAGCTGCCAGCTACTATAACTCAAAACCCGAGGCTGCTTGGTATCTTCAACACGGATGTGGGGTAGAGTGGACATATAGCTGTACATTTACATTTATTATATCTTATAAACCCAATTCTAACCATTGACAGACTACCAATTTCTCAATTTCTAGCGGCGGCTACACTCAAGGTCACAACAACTCTTGACTCAAATAAAACATTAATATCAGACATGCTGCGGCGCCTGCTACCACAACCCCCAACAAATAACGGCACCCTACTTAATATGCCCTTAAAGATTTCGGGTGCACCGTTACAGTTTCGGAACTGCAATACTCCGTCATCCCTATCAGACAGAATTCTGTAGCGAAAAGTGGAGGGGTGCCACCGAATGGGGCCGGAGACTTGGAGTCGGAGGTCTTAAACGTCTGGCACATATTGAGAAGAGATCGATGGCTTCTCAAATCGCAAATGTTGATAAGTTAGCTCTAATCTTTTCACCCAGGCCAGTTGCAGCAGCATGTGTTGCTACCCAACAGAAGTAAATATTAAACTAACGTTCTCGTGTCATGCATATGGGGGTACCAACCAGAATGCTGGGAAGCCATACCCAATTGTTTGACAGTATTTTCTAGATTCCCACTGCCTCAAGGGCTATTCGGTTGCACGGCTCTTCGGTACTTGGTATTATCACGACTACATCCCCAATATTTACGGATCACGTGCCCACACCCTGTTGTTGAATTATCTTTAACAATTCTTAATTCCAGCTCTGCCATTACGGGGTTCTGAGTTTCACTGCAAAAGATTACTTGCATTTTCCTGTATCCCTCCGTCATTTCTTGCTCTGGCAATCTAATACCCATCATTCCATTCACGCTTTATCAAAAAGTCTTCGTCCTTGTATATTCTGGAAAGGGCATTCTGGGCTACATACCTTATATCACACCACACAATACAAGGCAGTCACTGCATTTCGGGTAACATAATTTACAGAGAAGACGATAGAGGAAGAGAACCATGAGGATCCTAGCTCCGGGATTTTTCTTTCATTCAATATAGGTGGTTTTGATGTATGCCAATGGGATATTGTGCTTTATATTATCATTGATGAGGACTAATAACAACGCGCATTACTAAAACTACAGATGAATGGTAACTAATTGAAATATGGGATACTAGGGGTACATTCTATGTTTCAATTATTGAAAGCTTCCTGGAAACGGTACTTAGCACAACTGTTGATTAATTTTATCTCCAATACGAGACGTCAACCTCAACTAGTGGCAATAGAGCACCATCTACTGCACTTCGTTCCCACATGAGCCCTCCATTATAGCTAATTTAACCTGCATGGAAGGGGACAGGGGAGTCCACGCAGAAACATTTCGACAGTTTAGTTAAACTATGTACAGTTCCTGCATGACGTTATTCTTTGTTTTTCCCTCCAACTTAAACATGTCACGCTGGCAGTTTTACATGCAAGGTTTGTTTTCTCGGGGGGGTTCGAGAGGTGGACACCTTCATTCGGGGTTTCATGAGAAAAGCAATGGAAGCACAACACGAGGCAAAAATACAGAGCCATGCAATTGCAGGAAATGATTTGAGTCAGTCTCTACAAACTCTTTTTTTGTTCCGGAAATATCCGTCGTTTCTCTTCCTGAGGAACTTGAACATAAGCATACTCTTTCCAACCCAACCGTTTAAGCTCTCTTAGCCCTCTTTGCAATGTGTTCCTCAGGCTGATGCGGCATTTCTGATCAATCAGAGAGACCCTTCGATTTCGGGTTATCTTTTATCTTCTCCTCCCCCTCCCGCTTCGTGACAAAAATCCCCGGTCAATTAATATATGATCCGGCACTTACAAATATTCATTTTTTATAAGCATCTACATTTTATACTGGCCTGCTTGAATTGAGTGCAGCTTAAGAATCCTTCTCGAATGCTAATAAGACTCATAGATAACGTCAATTGGGCGATATCACAGTCGGTATCAGTGGCTATTGTGGTACGGACTAACTAGGCTCGATGGTTACTCCATAATCAACATACGTGAGATTTTAGGTATGTAGGCCTCTACCGAGGGGCTAGTGCAAGCCAGACTAGCAGTCAGACTACAGCGAATGAAAGCCCAGATGAACTATAGTCTGGTAGTCTGGTTGGCACAACAGATGAACTACATACATACAACAAGGCAAGCCTATATGAGCTTTGGCTAGGTACCTACTTATCCACCTATATGATTATCTATCCTCAATCGCGGATCATACGGCGGCAACCCATCCTATTCTTCAAATATCACTATAAAAGCAAATTATATTGATTTATTTAGATCTAAAATATGTGGGAGTGCTTCATCCCAATGCTACTTTTTCCATGTATGGCTCCACGGACTGTAAACTTAAGCCCCCCTCCCCTCAATTTGCTCCAAAAGATATGCTCTTCTGCCTTTGTGGTCCTCCATGCAGCCACGTTCATTGTCACTCGATACCTGATTCACCAAAAATGAACTCAACCACTCATTCAATCCACGTGGATGGCTAGATAGGATGAGATGACTTGCATAAAGTAGCGCAATTACCTGCCCATCTTGTACATGTGGGGAAGTCAGCGTCTCAGTTTTAAGCTTATTGGTGGGCAATATGGAATGAATAAGTATATAACACCAAGTTAATAAATATGAAGTGTGGACACGCATTCTTTCTCCATAGTTCTGCTGCTGATCTGCATACCTTGACAATCATCAAGTCAAAGCAAAGCACTCTGAGTGAGAAGGAGGGGAGTTTCATACGTCGTGAAGCTGAGCCGTATAACATTGCGCTCTTTCGGCGTGCTTAGGTTTGTGTGGTGGGGAGAAAATTGATGAGCATGTGGTAGCTCTCAACGGAAAACGCTTAACCTACAATTTAAATTCGACTAGAAATGATGACTTTTGTTCCATGTAGATGAATTTCAATGCTGTCTTACTTACTTCCTAGTGATTCGGATATGATTATCTCCCTCTATGAATTCTATTTTTCATTCAGAAAATGATCATATAGCCACAGAGACTACTAGTAAGAGAAAACAAAGTACGAAATCAACCGGAGATAGAATCAATTCCCAATCATTACCGTACGCCAATTCACAAAAAAAAAAACATCATAAACAAATCAAAGAAATATTCAAGATTGATAGCACTAGAAATTACTTAGCCAAAACACAAAAAACATCCAATGGACGTTCAGTCATGGTCATGGAACAAAAGAAACCCATGTTTCAAAGAAAAGAAAGACAGGTGAAAAACCCCCACCCCCTGCCGCAGAAGACACCATCGCCAAATTGCAGAACAGTGTAAATAAGACCTAAATGAGTAATTCGTGTACCACAAATAGACAAGCGGCAAAAAAACAATCAAACAGGAATCAGGAATCAATAGGTTTCCGAACGCCACCTGCCTTTCACCCACAACTCCTCTCACTACCTTAGCCAGATGCTTGTGAAACAACAGGACACTCTGACTTTATCTCAATCTGCTTCCCTTCTCCATCATCAACTTTCTTGGCCACGTGAGCTTCTGTCACTGTATCACTAATCACCTTCTCTATATCACTGCCTGCAACAGTACTTATCTGATCAATGGGCCGTTTTGTCTGTGGTACTGGACTGGGTGACACCGGAGATGCTAAAGAGCCGGTGCTAACTCCTGTAGTGCCTTCTGCCGTTTGCCCAACCTGCCCCTGAGCCTGCTGTTGAGCCAACTTTTGCGCCTTCAAACGGGCTAGAATATTGAGCAATTGCTGCGATGTAGCCTTAGGTACAGGTGCTGTGGCAGGCTTTGCATCTGATTGTTGCTGGGCTTGTGGCTGCGCGGCAGAAACGGGTGTTGCTACAGTCATGGGTTGGGACCCCATGGTCATAATGGTAGGGATTGCCTGCGTGGCTGTGGGTGCCAGTGCCGGTGTTGATATAGTACTCTTAGCAACTACAGTCGGGGGTAAAACGTTCTCCATCGCCAGTGCTTTTACTATGGGTGTATTTGGCGTGACAGCGGGCTGGTTGACTTGAGCCATTTGGGTATGCTGCGAGGTATTGGGTGCCTGTGCTGCTATGACATGTTGTACTCCTGTAACCTTCTGCGGTCCAACCGTCTGAATTGGTGGGGAGTTGATTGGAGCTTTCCCGGCTGGAATTGCCTGACCTTGAGCTGGCTTAACTTGCTGCTCTCTCCCTTTCTGCACCAGCTGTAGAGCACCCGCTAGTAATTGCTGTGACTTCATATACTCAGGGGATGCGGGGTCTAACGCAAAACCTATCAACGTTCGCAATTGATTGTAATTAAGTCCCGCCATAGGCTGTGGTCTCCCCTCCTTCTGGGATTTCTCGGCATTGTCTATGATGTCTTTGAAAGCAAGGAGGGTTGCTTTGTCTATCTTCACCTGTTTTCCTGGGGGAGTACCAGTGACAGGGGGTTGTGTCGGCATTGCAGTTTGGCTAAGACGTTGCTCTTGTGGCTGTTGAGAAGCAAGCTGGGCCATCTGAATTCGAGTTGCATTAGAAACTGGTGGAGGGGGGATTGGCGCTCTGGGTACAGCAGATCGTGGTGCTGAGGGAGCGGCCCCAGCTGCGGTGGAAACTAGGGCAGATGGTGGTCTTTGCATTGACGAATTTTCACTTGGTGCATTATTGGTGGGAAAAGGCTGTGCATTGGGAACCGGCGTTGTGGGGTGTTGTTGAGGCTGTTGATACTGAGCGGGCTGAATAAGATACTGGGCCTGGATACTCCCTCCCTGTGCCATCTGTGGCTGGTTGGGAAAACCTGGGGGGACCACAGGACCACTTGGTGGTCTTGGAGGAGCCATGTACACTCCATTTTGAAATGGCACTCCTGGCTGACCATGCATCCCATTCCAAGGTACCGGTGCCATACCATTTGGCACAGGTACCATTTGGCCGTAATGAGAGTGAATGATCTGTGACAAAGGCGGTGGTGGAAGTAGCTTCTTCTTCTTTTCTTTTTCGATGTTAAAACCTTCAGTAATCTTCCATAGCCAACCTTTTCCTTCGCGCTGGACCCTCTCAAATGCTGATGATTGGCTTAGGTTGTGACGCACGCTACTTTGCCAGCCCGTTGTGGTTACCCTCAATTTGAAGTAAGGGTATTTTCGTTGAATTGTCCTGTATATGTCTGGAAGACTCAACATCTTCTTCTCGGAATTTGAGATAGCTTCGTGAATAAGAATAAGATACGATGAATTGGGCTTCAAGAGAGCTTCTGGGGGGAAATCCGCTTCATTTATAGGAGGGGATGGCGATCTTTTGCGCTTTGGTGGTGGTTTCTCTTTCTTAGGCTTAGGCTCTTTCGGTGGTTTAGGCTGCCGAGGCTCTTTCATTGTGACATATTGGCCTGGCATCGAAGAATGATGCGGGGGGGGGAGAGAAGGCATTCTCTGCTGAGATGGGTTTTCGAACTGTTCAAGCGAAGGGTCCATGGGGAAATGACTATAATCATAGTTTCCTGAGGGCGCTGGAGATTCCGAAGGTTGATAGTATTCGGGTACATCTGGCCTTGGCTTAGGAGGGCGGCCAGCAGATTTCTTAGGTGTGTCAGAAGTTGAGTTTGCTGAAGCTGAAGCAGTAGGAAGTTGAAGAGGAGCTAGTGCTGTACCAGGAGCAGCTGTGGATGCCTCGGAAGGTGAAATGGTGGGTAATTGTATCTTTGCATTCTTTCTGGCACTCTCCGCAGCTGCATCTTGTGCCTTTCTCTTCGCTTGTGCGGCAGCTTCTTTCTCCCTAGCCTCTCGCATGAGCCTCTCCTGCCTCTCTAAGAGACACTTCTCCTGCTTATCTGCTTCTTGCCTGACCTTTGCCGCCTTTTCCACTTCGCCCAGTGACTTCTGTAACGCCTTGCTCCTCAGGGCGTCCCTCAACTGCTTCTCCTTCAACAGCTCTCTCTCCCTTAACAATTCCTCTCTAGCCTGCTTCTTTGCCGTCTTCTGTGCCTTGGAGTCTCGCCTCTCATATTCCTTTCGCTTTCGCTTTCGGGCCTCCTCCGCCTCTTCCTCTCTCAATTTCCTCAGACGTTCCTGCCGATCCCGGAATTCTCGCTCCCGCAGCCCTTGTATTCGCCTTGCTTTTTCTTGTTTTTGCCTCTCACGCTCCCGCTGCTGCTCAGTATGTTGCTTTTTCAGTGGCCCTTTCATTGGTTTCTTGAATGCGGCTTTAATGGACTTTTCTGCCTCGGTTTTCTTGGGTCGGCCTCGGCCTCGCTTCTCCAGTTCTGGTGAAGATTTGGGTCTTTTTAATGCCTCGAGCATCTTGATATTCTTGCGCGCTATGGGCTTGTGTCTTTGCGGGGATGGCTTCTTTCGTTTCCGGGCGGGCCCCGAGATGTAGTCATCACCATCATCCTCATCTTCCGAGCTGCTAGATGCCTCTCCGTCATCCCCTTCCGCCTCCTCCCCCTCTTCATCTTCATCATCTAACTCCTCATCGATGTCCTCATCCAAGTTATTTATATCTCCCGATTCCTCTTCATCCTCTTCCTCATCTTCATCCTCATCTTCATCCTCATCCCCTTCCTCATCCCTCTCGAGGAAGGCTGCAGGATATCCATTGATAAATGACTTACCGCGGACTGGGGGCGGACGACCCTCGTCATCTTCTTCATATCCATCCAAGGAGTCATTCTCACTCAGGTCTTCTGCAGACGGAGCCAAGGCATAAGCATTTTCTTCGGCCTCCAAGTCACTGTCAACATCCTCTTCCTCAACGTCCTCATCTTCATCCTCATCGTCCTCTTCTGCGAATGCCTTTTCGTTTCGTTCAGCTCCCTCTTCCTCTGCCTCCTCCTCATTGAAATCAGTCGTAATTTCTCTTCCACTTCCATCCAGAAACTCCAAGCTCATCCCTTCTTCACCTTCCTTGCCTGCGGCAGCAACCCCGAATTTTTCATTCTCGAGAGGATCTCGTGGTGGGAAAATCAATGCGAATCCAACCCCGCCAATCTGAATTCTCCATGCCTTCTCACCCGATGGTTTAACATGGCCCCCTTCCTTATGGAGTAACCAAGTGCTACCACATTCAACCCACTCCTCTTCCACGAATGCACCGTTCTTTCCCATGACTTCCAACTCAAAAGCCTCTTTCTCTGTATTGAACGATAGTCGGGCATGCCTCCGCGAGATGTTCTTCCTGGCAGGTTCCCCAGTAGGTGGTAGATGAATCAGAGCCTCCTCATCTGTAAGGGTAGATTCCTTAACATATCCTGCCGGTTTCGCAGCAGCGAACGGGTCCGTGAAGAAAGACCTCGCAGATTCATTATAGCTGCTGATTAGACCAGTATGGGTGGTCATGGCAATCGAAGTCCGTCGAGAGTTATTCGGCGTTTTTTGTCCATTTAGACTTGCGGATGAAGAAGCTACAGATTTCGCCTTTTTTAATCTGGAAGCCTTCTGCTGATGACCCTTTGCTATCGGCTCTTTTTGGACTCTGCCTCCTCGTTGATTTCGAGTCCGGTTTGCAGCCCTGTCCCGTGAGGAGGATTCCGCTCTTCCAAATACCACCACCACATTCTTAATATAATACACATTTCCATCGTCGAAGCAGAGTTTCACATAGGCATCGATTCTTCGCCCTTCTTCTTGTGGAGGAGGTGGTAAGGTAGGTTCCATTGACGTGAAAGGAAAGGTGAGGCCAAGGATGGCATCTGTTATTGCAGCTTGAGACATTGGAGGTGGTGTTTCCATGCGGACTGAGGGAAATGGTATTAGTGGGTTAAAAGGATACTGTGCTTCACTATGAGAATGTGCTGAAATGAGGGGGCTTGAGGCAACCGAATTTGTAGCTGTCTGTGAGCTCTGATGTACTGTGGACGGTTGTAGATGTGGGTAAGGTAAGAGTGTCTGGGAATCCTCGGACGGGGCAGGGATATCATTGGGTAAATTTACAGATACATGGTCGCCCTGTCCGTTGGAATTGACGATTGTTTGGTGAGTCTGGCTATTGATTTGTTTATCTGGAGCTTGATTTCCAGCAGCAGTTTCTCGAGCCCCAGAGTTCGAACTCGGTGATAGGCCAACGCCCTCTGTAGCCAAGTCTGGTAGATCGGGTCCTGTGTGAGCACTTCCTGTTGCATCCTGCATACTGACTTCGTGCTGAGTTGACTCCGGGTGTTTAATGACACTACCAGGCTCGACTATACTTGTGGACTCATTTTCTTTGCCTTGCAATACCTCCACGTCTTGGGCGGACCTGTACCGTTGGCATTCCTGGTTGATGCTTTCATCTCCTAACTGTTCACTGAGTCCACTGGCGGTGATTTTGGCCATTCTTTCCGTCGTTTGTTCCATTTCATCTTGATTTATGCTAGGTATCGCGTTCCTCATTCCACCTCGCTCATCCGCTTTATAACCTTCCTGGTGAAATGATGTTGCGACTGAGGTCGGTTCCTTCACAGTTGACAGCACATTCGGTGCTTGATCGTCTGGCTTCTCATGCAGTTCGGAGTCTAGATCTTGGTTGACGGCCTCATCAACATCCTCGTCGTCACGTCCGCCACTGCCAGCCTCATGTTCACCCACATGAGCCACGCCTTGGGGCTCCACGGGAGTACCGACGCTCGCCCCAGTTTCCCCAGGAGAATCATTCGCCATGATTGTAATCTCGATCACAATCTTGAACGTTTCGAGACTCCCGTGCTCCTCTTCCTAGCAGTATAAATAAGATTTCGTTGAGATGTCCAGTTGTTGACGAGGACACAGCGACAGTGAGAGCACGATACGCTTGACCAGAGGTTGGTTGTAGTTGTCGTTGCTGGCGCCGAAGGGGGGGGTTCGATGTGTTGATTGCGATTGGCGTTGACAAGATCTCGTGTTGCCGATCGAGTGACGGCCGCCAGGGTTTGGCTATAAATTCTTCTGGAGATGGTAGGTTAAACCTTCGTCCACAGATCGTCCAAGAGGGCTTACTAACGGTCTCAGGCTGTTTCAATCACTGCAAAGGTGTCAAGCTGTAAACCATGAAGTTAGCTCTGGAAACAGGTACCATGTACCGAACATTAATTGAATCGCTACAGAGCACTTATGTACAACTACGCACAGTATGGCAGGCTATTTGCGCTGATTGGAAAGAGAGCTGGCTTGTTGCATGGGAATCGGCGGGGGCTGTCGAGAGACCAATTGGAGAAGAGGGTTGGAGGTGATGGGAAGATTTCTTGGTTGTGATATTAGGTAAGCAATATAGCAGGACATCAGCATCAAACTTTTCCTTCCAAGCAAAGAAGCCAATTAACAGCTGTTGACGTTTTATACCGTATTCAATACAATATAAAAGTAGCCTCGCCTCACAGCTATACAACTCAAGGTCTATAACGATTCGCCCTTCTCTCTATATTTCAGGAGATTTCCGACTAAGCGATATCCTGTACTATGGACCTTTATGGCTCCTGGATATTTAAACCATTGGCGAACCCGAAGCGTATTTGGAGAGGCTTTATTGAGCCCAAGAAATCTGGTATTCTTGTCAGACATCAGATTCCAAATTCAAAGCTCGGATACATATCGTCGTAAAGGCTACTGGCACTGTGGTGTGCCTATCACCTCGGCAGAAGACTTTCCTACCGTAGTCTTGATGAAGGTTGAGGCCCACGAAAGATGGACGCAGTAGTATTCCTCTCGGTGGTTCTCTATAGCCGCCTCCAAATTTATTAGTCTGGTTTATATTATATTTACCTTATTACATAGGGCCGGGGTCACATGACTCCATGTCAACAGGGAATCTTATGTGGATACCAAGGAATTTTAATAGGAAGAGTAATGCGGACATAGAGAATGCAATTTGTACGAAAAATGTGTTGAGGCTCATACGACCATTCAATGAGATTTTCATGCCTATCAGGCCATTGCAATACGTGGTCTGGCGGAGTGATATTTGAGCAGCACAGAATTGGCATGATGTTTGATGAAAGACTTGGGGTTCGGAACCATTTCAACCGTCCAATCACTGGGAATCGCAAGCTTTGTAGTGTTACCGTCAGGAAATGATCTTGGACCATATGAGAGCTAGATAAAGCCAGCAACTTGCTTGGCTCTACAGCCGAAACTGCTATATTGTGTAGGGCTGGGACCACAGGAGGTGGGTTGGTAGTGGTCAAGGTGGATGCAGTATTGGCTATAACAGTGCTTGCGATCTTGCCTTTGATGATAGAGTAAGAGGAGGAAGAGGAGGATTGTGAGTCTGAACTCAACATGTACATACAACTGGGGAGGTTATGCTGAGGTAACACCTCTGCTGTAATGCGGGAATTGAGTTATACTGGAGGAAGTACTAATAAGCCGAACGGAGACCCGCATGATTCTCTATGAAGTGTTAAGATCACAGAATATGTTCTATTGTCAACTTGCTCATAGATCATACCCCTTTCATAAAATAAAAGCATCTAGTTATTTGGGCAGGGAGTTTCACTTCAGAACTCGATTCCTATTAAGTATATTTAACTGTAGGATATCTGCTCATTAACGTTCTGATCACGAGACGACTATGTAATCTTCGGAACTTTTGCTCAATTCGACCCACCGCCAAGAGGTTAAACGACCAGCCCCCTCTGGAAGAGAAGTCTAACAAACTGTCGATTCTTATGTACGTCAGGCAACCAATACTCTTCGTTCCGAATTCCTTTGAGATGAGCTACGGGCCGAACCCCGCGTCATTAACTCTCCTAGAAGCTCTTGAGCGATTCCCAGCACGCTCGAAGGTGCGTTTCTTGGGCTGGTAAGGACCCTATCATCGTGGAGAAAAATATGCCTTCAGCTCACGGAGTGGTTTTTTCAGTATAATATCTTACCACTCTCCTTCTGCAACCCTCACAGTTTCTCACAAATCTCTCTACCCATCTTCTTGCCAACCTAAGACTCAAAAAGCGAAAGTAGATATATCAAACCTTGTTCGCACGCTCTCTACAGACGTTCTACAAAATGGAGAATGGATTAACATCATAGGATACACCGTCAATGTTGTAAAAAGTGGTAAAGAAAATACACAGGGGGGGGTAGAAGTGGCATATATTGATGCTGTGCAGATATGGTCTGCTGGTGCAATTGATTTGGGAGTATATGAACGCTCACTGAGGGAAAAATTGGAAGTTGATCAACGGTCTGTAAATATGATAGGAACATCAACAAGGGCGTGAATTGGATTTGGGGTGGAAGAAGGCCATCTTGATGGACAGACATATCGACGGCAGGAGGATTCCAGTATAACCTACGACCCCGAAAGGCATATGTTAATGGGCACCGAAACTCGCCTGAAATCTACCCTCTCACTACCAAATCGGTTCTCAGAACCCACTTCTCACCATCTGTTACGATCGCCCCCTCATGCAACAAGCAGTCCCTACCATGTTTATGCAATAGGGCCATTCCTTTCGCAAGCTCGACTTTGATGACATCAGTTCCACCACTCCCTTTCTTGCCAGGCTGCTTCGGAAGTTCATGATAGAAGATCGTCTCACCACCAGCCACTTCCGGTGGAGCAGTCAGATATAGCAGGAGGGTATAGGTTGTATGACATTTTGTTTGTTTTTGGCCCTGGGCAATTGGGAGCTGTAGGACGTTGGACTCGTCATCTAAGAATAAAATGCATTTCATCAGAGGGCGGGCTCTCCATGTATATATTATATTTTTTCCTCTAAGCAGTGCTGAGAGCAAGCACTCACAATGTTTGTCAAAAAATTGTCCTTTTCCATATCTATAAATTCTGATATTCGGGCTGAGCCCTACTACCTCCCCACCCCAACGTTGTTCCATGGCTTGTTTATTGGCAACCTTGCCCTTTGGTGACCCTTCACCATCTTCAAATTCAACACCAACTCCAGTGATGAGCTCTGCTAGACCCGTCCCTACCCATAGCTCTTTTGCAAGACCAGGATCGTTGATTTGAAACCTGTCATTCACCCTCACAGCTTCTCCCCTCTTGGGCTTTGATGGAGTAGTGGCGAGTGGAAGAGTACAGAGAAAACGGGTATATGTATTGCATAGCGAGGCTGGGAAAAAACTGGGGATCAGATATATCTGGTCTGGCAGTAGAGGGTCGAGAGTGAGGTGCGTAGACCGAATTAATGGTGGAGGAAGGTAAAGTGGGGGCCAGGAAATACGTTGCACTGGTACAGCGGTGGGATTGGGGGTTGAAGATGCAGCCGCGGCGTAGGGGCTCTTCTTATTCTTTGGAGGCATTTTTGTGGTCCATATACCTCTGAGCCGTGCCATCACATGCCCCCACAACAGTAGCCCATGCCCCGAACTTCGCATGACTGCTCTGCTTGCGTATCACTCATCCCTCAGCCCCTCGTCCATGTCGTAAGTCCTCCACCAAAGCTTATCTTGTATCTTATTGCTTGCTCATCTCCACTGTACATCATATCATCTACTCATCACAAGCCACGATCATCCCGCTCAGTCACCCTCGTTGTTGAAGGCAGTTCAGGTACTCCAGCTCAGAAAATTGCGAATATTTACCCTGCTGTCGTTGTTTAACTATAAATCCGCACACGCTTCTGAAATCAACCGCATCATCCATCCTCTAAATTAAGTCAGAAACAGCATGTGGGGCTGGTTTGGCGGCGGCGCTGCCGCGAAGAAAAATGCTCCAAAGAACGCTATCATTAACTTACGGGAGCAACTAGACATGTTGACGAAGCGGGAGAGGCATCTAGAGCAGCAGATTGCCGACCAGGATGCGATGGCCAGGAAGCATGTTAGCACAAACAAAAATCGTAGGCCTCTTCATCTGCTACTACTACTCGACGGCCGAGAACGTTTCACTTACAGGCTTTTTAGTTGCCAGGGTCGCCCTCAAACGGAAGAAGCTCAACGAGCAGTCGCTCGCAACAACACAAGCTCAGATCACCACCTTAGAACAACAAATCCACAGCATAGAATCTGCAACTCTAAATTACGAGACCTTGCGGGTGATGAAGGATGCAGGACAGGCTATGAGGACGATACATGGTGGAATGGATATCGACAAGGTTGAGGAGACAATGTACGCCATCCTATTTCTGGTCACTCCCTTCCCAAATTCCTGTTACCTTGCTCACTTTCCCTGGGGATAATGAAGGGAAGAAATCCGCGAGAGCGCTGCCGTATCCCGCGAAATGGGCGAAGCTATTACCCGTGTATCTCTCGGCAATGAAATCGACGAGGATGAACTCGCCAAGGAGCTTGAGGATATGGAGCAGGAGCAGCTTGATAATACAATGGTTGGCGCGCCAGTTGCACCTGTTACTCGAGTTGGAAATGGGCCAGGTGAGCATTTAACTTCTGGGATTTGGGACTGGATGCTGACGAAGATTTGCTTTCAGAAAAGGGCAAAGCCCCGGCGCATGCGGCGAAAGAGGAGGAAGACGAGGAGGAAGAACTCCGAAAACTGCAGGCAGAGATGATGATGGGATAGAGGCGAATTACATACTTCGCCACTCGCTCATGACTTTTTCTGGGTTGATTGGAGAGTACGGAAGAGACACCCTGGGTATTTTTTATTGCCTCGATATAGACCTATCACCACGGTTGAGCATGCATGTTGGGGTAAACGTACGAACTACATCGAGTCGTGGAGGGGAATTTACATGACCCCATCACCCTACGGCTTTTGCAGTTCACGTTGTGGCGTACCTATCAAGACGAGGTAGCGTGCTGCCTCCTTCATTTGCGGAACTAAGTTTGCGAGTTGAGTTTCTTTTCTACTCTTCTACTCTTGTGTTTGAATGGTGGTTTTGCTTTGTTCCAGGAGCTTAGTGTTTTATGTGACAACAACCGGTGTTTTTCTGCTTCATTGTCTTCCCTACTACTTACTTTGTGTGTGTTCTGTTATAATATCATATTACTCATAACCCCATGTCAAGATTTTCTTTTTTTATATTTGTATGTGCGCTTGCATATGAATATATTGAGATGCATTATGGAAGTTATTCCGCTTCAATTCTGAGACTTTTCCGCTTTTCTAGTTTCGTGCTCTTCGTCCGGGAGATGAATTCTAGGCTACCAACCTAAAGCATTGATACTTTTATGGCATGATTTCAAGTTCCTGAATTGTGTCCTGGTTCCTAAATCGGTGTGTTCCTCGATCCCGGTCAGTTACGGGGAGCTTTTCTCTCCTTCCCCTTAGCTGTTGATCTGTCTCATCTTATTGGTATTGACTCTCCACTACTTCCAGCTGTATTGGGGCAAATCCCTCGTTACAACAAGCTATCACAGGTACTTTTTATATGGAAAAGTCTTCCGCCGCTCATGATTTTATTCCTGCTTCCAGCCTTAGATACATAAGTTTCCCATGAGCAGTTCTTGCTTAATATTTTATACGTATTCTTGATCCTTATGTATTTACATATACTGCCTGCCGGTTTCCTGCATATGCTTAGAGAAAGTTACATGCTATACCACATGGCTGCATTCGGTTTGCTTGGTTAAACATGCATAGGCTAGCTTAGTCAGGGGTTTTCAGTAGCGTGACCTTAAAGGTCCTATTAATGTTAGGATTTGTGTTTAGCTTAGCTTAGGAGGACAGAGAATACAAGCTTCTTAAAGAAGGGTATACACTACAACATGAAACAATGTGGCTTGGAAATTCAGGGTAATCAGGGGAATTGCTGGACTAAAATCCACTGAAGCTTGGGATTGTAGGTACCCTCTAGTCCCCTCATTCATTTTTCCGTAAGTTTTTGAATAGAAGTCTCTAGGGGAGCTTGTCATTATATCTTACCCGGTAATAGAACTGAATGGCATAGTTTATCAAAGGTGTACGAACTTCCGCCCCCCGTTCAAACAGCAGTGTTACGTTGAACGGCTGAACTTGTGTTTACCCTCAATAGATGGGGGGTGGGGAGGGTGGCCCGTGACCAAGTCTTGATAATACTTTTAGCCGATCTTTGACTTTGGTTGGAAGAGGGGCCTGAAAAAGGACAATAAAACCATACCTAGTTCAAGGCTTTCCATTACCCTGAGCTTCTCCATCTCGGGTGGGTTTATACGATTAGCAATTCACATTTCAGCTCTGCATGGATACAAGCCTCCTTCAAATACAATGCCGCCAAGATTCTTTGGCCCCTACTAACTAAATCACAGCTTCCTGTAGCTGTATATTAGTGCAGGGAAAAATAAATCATTACAATGCAAAGTTGTGGCAAGGTAGGTTAGGTTTATTCCACTCATCTTTTTTTTCCCTTTACCATCAAAATGTTCGTGAAGTCCGCAGACAAAATGGCTGCGATAGCCAAAATGGGCAGACTTGGGTATTAATTCTATTTGACTTTTGACTTAGCAACGTGGGTGGTTCGACTCGTTGGCGGGAGCAAAAAGAGCAAAAAGATAAATGATTTAGGTGCGACTTGAACCCAGACCACCCACGTCATGCCGTAACGCCAGTCACAATTAGACGTATCTCAAAGAAAGTTCTATTAGACCACAGGGCCTTATTCTTTGAATGACTGTAAGAAAGCAAGGGTTTGAAGTGAGCAGGAGGAGGGTCGTGCAACGGAAGACTTGCCAGCTCGTTTGCAGCCAGACTCGATCTTATCTTATAGGCCCTAGTTAGTCCCAAATCTTAGCACACACTGAGATCTGATAGTGATAGTTCGAGAGCTTGCGCACAACAACATCACGGCTTTCAACCCTCAGCGGCTCTCAACCCTCAGCTCAATCATACAATACAATGCCAACCACCCACCGCCTCTTCCCGACCACTCTCCGGTGGCTCACAAGCACCAGCACCATAACCCCCCCAAAACAATTCCTCCGCCACGAATCCTCCGCCCGCCGACTCACCAAACGCCTCCGCCTCCAACCCGATTCGACCTTCCTCCCCCTTCCCTCCAACTCCATCCCCACTTCCCAGTCCCCCCACGCTTTCGCCCGCCTCGCAGCCTCTACCCCACGTGCATCAACAATAATCTACAACCCGCCCGCGTCCATGCCCTCCGCCTATGCCACCCCCTCGATCTTTCTCCCGCCGAGCGATCCCCGGAAAAACCTCCCCACAACCTCACTTACCGCGTCTACCGAATCAAACACGAACAACCTTCCGCCACCCCTCAAAAAACCAAAAGCAAAGAAATACAATCTCACACAGAAGGAAATTAGCGAGATCCGCGATTTAAGACAGGAGGACCCGGTGGTCAACTCGAGGACAGCATTAGCAAAGACGTACGGCGCAAGTCGGTTCTTTGTGGGGATGGTGGCGGAGGCGGGGAAGAAGCATAAGGCGGTCATGGCGGAGGAACAGGAGAAGGTTAAGCAATCTTGGGGGCGGAAGAGGACCGAAGCGAGGATTGACAGGAAGAAGAGGAGGGCAGGGTGGGGGGGTGCTGATGGGAATTAGATGGACAGTGGGTGGATGCGATGTGCTGAAGCCGCCAAGGGTTCAAGTGGCTTTGGGGTAGGAGCTGTAGATTGCGTCCTTACCAATTGCATTTACACATTTGTAAATATAAGGTCTCTAGTCTGGCTATAAAAGTTTCATTAATGCTTCCTAAGGTCCCTTGAAGTCTTAACCCAAAGCCACTTCAATGCCGCAACTTCTTCGCGGCTCTCCCCCCATGATCACCGTGTCTCCCCTTACGCTCCACAGGCCCTTCCCCAAAATCAAACAAATAAGGTCCAACCCCAGCCTTTCCTGCTTGCTCCGCTCCCCGCCTTGTGACCTTCTCCGCCATACTTGCAGCCACCCCTCCTCCCTCAGCAACATCTCCATAATCCCTCCTTCCTCCTCCACCACGACCCTTGCCCTTCCCCGCTTCATCCCCTCCCCATCCCCTCCACCCTCCACCTCCATAATCGGTGTCCCCGGGAACACCAGCACTCCGGTCCTCATCGACTACCATCGCATCCATCATATCGCTTACCCCTTGTCCTCTTCTAAGCTCCGGGAAGGTCGGCATCATAAGAGTATCTTTTGCCTTCGGATCCTCAGACCTAAACCACCTATGGTCTAATGCTTTCTTTGCCGTAAGACGTCTCTCCGGATCCCACTGCAAAATATCCTTCAACAGGTTCACCGTCTCTACCGTGTGCCCCCAAAACCTCTTCTCCAGTGATATACTCCCATTCTTACTGTCACTACCACTATCCCTTTCCTCTGCTGGCTTCCTAAACAACACCTGTCCGGAGAATTTTGGTAGAAGACGCATTTTGGGCCAAATCTCGTCGGTGGGAGGGTTAAGAAACTTGACTATGAGTGAAAGTTGCTCGAGTTCGGTTTCACCGGGAAGCAGAGGCACAAGTAAGAGCAATTCACCGAGGATGAGGCCACAGGACCACATGTCGGCGGATTTGGTGTAGCGAACGCAGCCGAGGAGGATTTCTGGAGGGCGGTACCAGACAGTGACTACATCTGGGGTAAGTGGGCGGTGGCTGAAATGGCGGGCCATACCGAAATCAGCTGCAACGAGTGATGAGTAAGCTTAGATCAATAGACTTTTCTTGAAATTGTGAGGGGAAAACTACCAAGTTTCAGCTGGCCCTTACTATTATACAGCAGGTTGGACATTTTAATATCTCTGTGGAGCTGATGTTAGCGATAATAGGACAGAAGGGGGAATTGAAGGTATACCGATGTATGATATTGTTTCTGTGAATGTACTCCACTCCTTCCAGGAGCTGTTTCGTAAGATTCTTGACTGCACCAAGCATTAAAACCACGTTAAGCTTCATTCGCAGTAGCCGTCAGACCTACGTACCTTCACTCAGGGTAAACTTCACCCTCAAATCATCCAACAGATGTGCCATATCCTACTTATCCCGCGGGCCAGGCAGAACTCCCGGCGCCCGACCGGAAATCCACTCAGCCAGCCAATGATGCGCTTAAATCCCCTCAAACGCCCCTTCACCTCTCCCGCAGAGCCAACCTCTCTTTCCTAGCCCCCCATTCTTCAAGAAACTAGGGGTGTAAACCAACCTGCTCAGCATACTCCATAACCATATAAACATCCGCCATATCCTTTCCCACAGCCACATCCAGCACACTGATAATGTTCGGATGCCTAATACTCCTCAGTAACGCAATCTCTCGGATTGATGTAATCGGCATGCCATTGGAGCGATCCCTGTCCAAGAGCCGCATTTGCTTTAAAGCAACGACAGTATGGGGTGATGTAGTTGTGAGATCATGCGCACGATAGACCACGCCGTATGCTACAGGACCGTTGATTAGTCGTGATCCTAAGTTTAGGGTATGAGGTGACTTACTGCCCTCGCCGAGATGGTTGAGTTTCTTGTAGTCGTCTATAGAACGGCATTTTCCTGTAGTCGGGTGAATATGTTAGGAGGGAAAGAGAAGCCATGATCAGGGTTTGGCGGCGTCTTGGAGCAGGGCTCCTACCAAGTAACCCATTAGGGAGATCTAAGTCTAACGATTCGCCTGTAATTGAAAGCCACCGTGGGTACGTGTCGCTGTCCTCATGTCTATCTGCCATTACGGAAATTTTGAGCAAGGTATGTGTGAAAGTTGAAGGTTGCAAAGGATCGATGTTGCAGACAGGTACCGTACCTTGCCTTATATTAATTAATGCAGGACTCCACAGTCGCTTAAGCAATCAAACATACCAAGCCACTTAGATAACGCCTCCGATAACGTCAGGAAACCTCAATGGTCATCTCGACCGAAGTGTCATTCAGTTCCGTCATGATATTCCACAAGGACATTTACGATCCAATCATCGCCAGCAAGCAACTCCATTCTTCATACCTATCATGCCGGGACTATCGCACTGAGCCTTACCCTGAGCACGTCTTGCAACTAACTATAGGCATTATTATCACACAGTATCAGGACCGTGAGACCCCACCACGGCTTACTTGCTGGTCTCGATAATATGCCTGATCTGGGCTGAATGTATTGTAGTAGTACAAACTCTCACTCTTTGATAGATGATACGAATGTATGACCAATATAGATTTGCAGTACAGTTGCACTGAAACTCTTCAAAGTTCGTGCGCAGAATGAGGAGAACAGAAGTATGGTGAAGGTACATCACCCATCGTATGTCTTGCGATAGCGGGACGAGAAAACGACGACGTCCATTCCAAGGCCGCCCTTACACGGTGTCCCAAATGGGAATTCATCTATACGATTTCTGAAGCCGGAATGTAGTGAGTCCACTGGACCTAATTATAGTATCCACATATAATGGTCCCGTTTGCTACAGAACGACTTCGGCAGAAGGAGACAGTCGTACACTACTACATATGACAGGGACTAGCAGGGAAGCCCCCACACGGGTACGGTACGAGACGCAGGTATGATGAGTAATACTTCTTCATATTTACACTAAGATACCCTCGCATCAAAAACCCAAAAATTCCCCTGCCAAAACCTATCACATAGCCAGGCTTTTTTTCCTGAACGATGTCCAAACCTTCCCTAACCACGATATATGCATACTCAGGGTGAAAACCAAACCCAAACCCCTCAACCCACGTTCTCCCATGTTCAATTCAGTAGTTTAATGCTTCGACAAAAAACTTGGTGACTTTCATGATGACAATAAGACCACCATGTCCAGTATCTGCATCAGCAATGATTGGTCTGAGGTAGTCAATCTGAATTGCTGGCCATTGTGACTTTGGCTTTGAGAACCTGTTCTTCCTTTGTTTGCAGTCATGGAAGAGCTCTGCCATAAAAAGCTAATGGACTTTGTTTCCTGAATTATGTACCCTCCATCTAGTCTGGTTGGCACCCCTCAATCATTAACTGCGTTTTATAATAGAATTTATGACCCTTCAACTTACCATATAACAATCCGAGCTTGCTGTTGACAAGCACTGCCATCTAGTTAAATAGACAGTATCGAGCTCAGTACTTGGCCATCTGACTCACCGTCCCGGATACACTGGTAAACATTCTATATGTATAGCTCGTGATTTTACCCTGTAGTATATTCTTTCAGCACTTCAATCTACCAAAAAAACTCCAAACCTCAAACCTCAAACCTCTTCTCCACAATCTCCTATAGCTTCTTTGCCTGGTGATTGCTTGGGAATTGAAGCTTCAAATTGCCTCTTTTAGCAACAATCTGCTCCGCGGTAAATAGTTTCTTCATATGTCGCCATCGTGAGCTGCTCCACCACCCTTTGACCGCAGTAACCTCCGCCTGGAAAGCTGCGTCTCCGGCATCGATGTTCATAGGTTGAGACATCATCAATGTGTAATATAGGTTCAATGGGGTTAAGTAGAGTAAGATTCGGTGATATTCCCCGAGAGACGGTTTCAGTCGCGTTATTGCACCTAGCAAAAACAAAAGTGGGCATATATATAGGGAAATAGAGTTCGTCAGGCTACGCACCATCGGGTGCCATTCCACACATCAGTTTGATATATACTCTAGATTGCATTACTACCACTACACCATAAGAATGCCATCATACATATATTATTGAAACTGCTCTAGAATAAAATTACTCTTCGCCATTGTCTTCGTCCTCTGAATTGTCCTCTGAATCGTCATCATCCGTTCTATCTTCTCTCTCGTCTTTATCATTTTCATGGCCCAGCCCTATCACTACCAGTTTAGCCCTTGCTATCTTCTTCTCCTTTTCCTTATCCGTCTCCATATTCTCCGCAAAATCCTTCTCAACATCTCCCTCCCCGCTCTTCAGAATTTTCCTTGCTTCCCCCACCATCCTATTTCTTGCCTCTTGACCTTGAAGGCCTGAAATATATGTCTTCAACGCAGCCTCATCCTCCTTTGTGCATTCAATCTCGGTCACATCGAACGCGTACCTCAAGATCTAATTCTGTGTTGCCTTTTGTGTCTCTCGGCTTTTGTGATATTCTAGCATATAGCTTAAGGCGCATTCTCATCCTTCCCATC
Source organism: Terfezia boudieri ATCC MYA-4762 (assembly GCA_003788615.2). Lineage (NCBI taxonomy): Eukaryota > Fungi > Ascomycota > Pezizomycetes > Pezizales > Pezizaceae > Terfezia > Terfezia boudieri. The sequence goes on from ML121541.1 coordinate 647,992, forward strand.
CTTCTTCACTTTTTCCTTCCTCTCTTTTTTCCTCTATTCGCGTTTTTGTTACTTAGCCGGGGCTTCGAGGGAGTCTGCAAGCTCCTCAGGAGTAATCGCAGCTTCTCAGCAGCTTCGGATGCCTTGTACGCGGCGATGAGGGCGCTATGTATTCGCTGGTGGGATTCACCATCTTCAGCCACTGCCTTGTAGTGAAATTTTACTGACATTTTGGGTTTGTAGGTTTAGAAAGAGTGCTTTTAGTTAGCAGTGACATGTCGATGGCTTTACTGGCATTGGAGTCGACCGCTTCCAGCGGGAATTTTGTAGTATCCATCCTCTCTTTTCGAATTGGGTTTAGAGGGTAAGTAGGCGTTGTGGGATTATAGCTACCTGGAGTATCATTCTTGTTGCTGCAAAGAGGCTCTGTCTCTAGCAACTCTGACCATGGATTGTACTTCTCCTTTAGATTCTTCTCTTCTTTCATTAGATGCTTGATCTCCAGCATTCCTCACTTTCACCTCTCCCACTTTTGTTTTTGTCTTTTTCCTTTGCCTTCTCTTTTCTCCCTTCTCTACCTTCTCTCCTTCTCCTCCGTCCTCTTCCTCTTCTTCATGCCTGTCTCTTCTGACACTCCTTCATTTACGACGTCCCGCTTCCGCTTCCTCGAATCTGCCGGTGCCGACGAGGCAGGGCTTTCGACCCTACTTCAACAGAAGGCATGATATCGATAGATGATTTACTGATATAGAGTAATTCGAGAAATATTTGCTGACCCTCAATCCTCGAGCTACTTAGCTTTAATTTTACCAGGACAACGTGAAGATTCCATCATCCTACAACTCCAATTCAGTCTCGGAACAGCATCTCAGAACAAATCCAATGATACAGGTTATTCTAGTTGGGACTATACCATTTCAGGAATTTCGCCTAGGAACTTGGCAACATGCCCGTCCACGTGACCCTGAATGAACCAAATTTGATCTTGTAGTAGTGAGCAAAGTAATTAATGTTGGCTTGGATACATGTAAGCCCAGTACTGGTATATATGGATGGAGAGGTAATAATTGAATATATCCATATATGTTATGTATACAGTCGCTGGTGAAAAGGCATTAAGCCAGCCCATGAGACTTCTTGCACGTACCTGTGTCTTACGTTAACCTTAGCTGCTTACCACAACTCAACGTTTGCTCCCACCACTTAGCTTGACAACTACGACCCACCTTTTCAGCAGTGAAATCTTAGTTATATTGCCAACCAACAATCATGTCTGGTATGTAACGAGAGTAGCACCGTGAGCTGGGCCTTTGGGCGCTGGAAGCTAATGAGGGGTATGGGAGGGGCACAGGCAGCGCGGGGTTCGACCGGCATATCACCATCTTCTCGGAACAGGGGCGGTTGTATCAGGTTGGTCAGTATTACACTTACAATGTGGACAAAAAGCCTCTCAGGAGTTTTACAGCTTACCATAATTCTTCTGGCCATTAGAGTATGCATTCAAAGCTATCACCGCAGCAAATATCACATCTGTAGGAGTTCGTGGAAAGGACTGTGCCGTCGTAATCTCACAGAAGAAAGTTCCGGTATGTCCAGTTTGCATATTCACCGTTAATATACCTGCTAATATCCCTCAAGGACAAGCTCATCGACCCTGCATCCGTCTCTCACATATTCAGTCTCTCACCCAACGTTGGCTGCGTCATGACCGGTTCGATAGCTGATGCTCGTGCTTGTGTTTCCCGGGCACGTGGAGAAGCTGCTGAGTTCAGGTATAAATATGGATACGAAATGCCTTGTGATGTTCTTGCCAAAAGGCTAGCCAATATCAATCAAGTGTACACCCAGAGGGTATGGAGCTCCGAACATCAACCGGATGTATGATGATATCAGCTAACCGGGTTATATAGGCCTACATGCGTCCCCTCGGTGTTTCTATAACCCTTGTCTCTGTCGATGATGAATTCGGACCTCAACTCTACAAGTGTGACCCTGCGGGATACTATGTTGGCTCTAAGGGCACATCCTCCGGCCCCAAGCAACAAGAGGCCATCAACCACATGGAGAAGAAATTGAAGGGAAAAGACTGCGCCCCAGGTACATGGGAAGAGGTAGTAGAACTTGGTATAACGACATTGTCGAGCGTTCTCAGCGTGGACTTCAAGAAGGGCGAGATTGAAGTCGGGTTAGTGGGTGCCAATGGAGATACGAAATTCAGGAAGTTGACTGAGGAGGAGATCGATGAGAGGCTACAAGCTATTGCGGAGAAGGATTAAGCGGTCGTGGGTGAAGTGGATATTCTGGGATCAATTGTGTAGGCAACGCGATTCGATACCCTTATACATGACATACCATGCCTTCTCTACTTGGCCGGCAGAGTCACCCTCGACGACAAAAGAGGAATATTAGGCAAAGATTTATAGACATGCATCGCTCTTAGATCAATCAATTCGAAGCTTGGTGCTTGATGTTAGGTGCTTGTTTATCCTTGAGATCACTTTGGCTCATCAAGAGCGACTAAAGCCTAGACTCGTAATACTTGATTGTAAACAGCAAACAAGCAAGTACTAACTTTATTCTTGCCCTTTAGCAGTTCATATATCTTCTTTATGTCAAGTAACCGAAAATATGCACATGCAACTGTGGGGATTTATGCTGGGGTGTACTGTATGTATGTACCCCGCGAGCTTCAGAGTCGAAACCCCTGATATTTCATACGTCACAATCTAGGATCATGAGATTAGGTACGAGCTATTTTATTTCTAGAGTAGATGATGCTTATGCTGCTAGCTAATGCTTAAACTCATCAGTAGATATATAGTGAAAGCAAACCCCATGTGCAAATTCAAAAATGGCCTGATGCACTAGAAAAAAAAGTTTTTCTTGATACGGGATGGGAAGCTGGGATGTGCGGGACGGCAGATGCTTGAATAATGGCGTGTTTTGTATGTTTTGCAGGGTGGGTGTGGAGTTTTCCTCGTTGCTCCTGCAGCTGACTGTACTGTGATCTGCAGAGATGGAGTTGGGGGGATTTTCTTTGAAAATATATATTAGAGCTTATAATTATAGTGAGAGGCTTGTTTAATGGTTATTGGATGATTTAGAGTTAACGAGACGTGTACGTATTAATTATACCAATAAGGGCTCTTCAACTTGTTTTATTTATTCGAGCTCGAAGCAACACCAAAAGCACATGGGAGGGATGTTGAGAGACCTGACATGTCAAGTGCTCATGAAATCGAAAGAAAGTGAGGAGCCTCTAAGTATTGTGAGACTTTTGGAACTTAGCAACGTTTGAATGTTCAGGGTAAACGACATGATATACTTCATGAGGGCTGGAATTCCCCACGTATTACTCAGCACCACTCCTTTGCTTCACACCTATTCTAAGAGCAGAGGTTTTACTCATCAATCAGAGAAAACACAATGGCAGTCTCTATCTCCGTGAATAATATTGCTTAACTTTGACAGCTTCATCTAGCTCAATTCGCAATCAAGCATCAATGAAAGAAAAGCAAATAGCTACCGAGACTTTCAAGGAACAAAATGATGGGATGAAGGTTGCGTTTCCACACATTAAATCCAAGTGCACGTGATCAGAAACGAAAGGACTTCTGATAAGGGATTGGAGCTAGGTTGAAAGTCAATTATTAAGTAGTCTGGTTGGCACGAGATTGTTGTCATTTTCGGAATTGTAGTCATACTTCAAGAGAGAGCTAGCTAGTTCATAGTATCATCTCTGTTCTCCCAAGACAAGCTTCAAAGACTAATCGAGTACGGTAGTATTCTCTGTTAGAATGTTTGAATTCAAGGTATAGCCAAACAAGTCTTCCCGCTTCCGCACGTGGAAAAAAAAAAGAAACGCAGTTAACCGCTTCCAGTATCAAAGCAGCCGATGTATAGGAAACTACCCTTGTATACCCCACACTATATCCCACGCCTCAATGTCCCTGCCAAATGCCTATGCCCAATATCATGCTCGCCATACTAGATGCATACGAATCCTCCACCTCATAAGTGCCCAATACCCTCAGGCGTACTAATAATGAAAAACATGGGATATTAAAAATTTTGCGTAGACATGAAATGCTAGCTTAGAAAAGGAACAAAATCAAAGGGGATTAAAAAAGTGAATAAACCAAGGAAGATAGAGGTAAACCGACAAAAATATGAATGGTGTATGAACTCCTATGCCAATGACCGAATCCCAAGCAATTCGAAGCTTATAATATAGAGAAGAAGGGAAAGGGAAAAAAAAAACCTATGGAATTGAATACTTGAACAGACCCAGTATTCTGAGACACGAATCTCATTCCCCAGAGAGAACCCCTATTAGACTTGAAGCCAATAACCATAACATACGGAAGCGCATAAGCCAAAGCAATTGTAAACGAAATGCGAAGTAGAAACCGAGAAAAAGTCCGGCAAGTGATGCAGTGATGCGGCCGTATCAGAATATAGCCTATGACTCCAATCTTGCCTTGTACTGGCAGCCAGAGCCTGATGCCACTCAAAAGCAAAGCAAGTTAGAAATAATAAAGATAGAAGGCTAACAATCCGTGATACATGCCGAGAAAAATCAAGAAAAAACTCCCAAAAGTATAGACGCCCATGGTGAGTCGAAGGCCGTGAAACAAAGAATGCCTTTCCCCCAAATATTACCTTGACTCAATTGGGTTTAGATTGAAAGCCGTGCCTCCAACTAAGGAAGCAACTATAAAATCGTGCATATACCAGTCGTGCGCGAGATTGTAACTTTTCTGTATTCCATACACTCATTATCAATAAACCAGCGCCCTCGATCACGCTGCTTTCTTGTTAGGAATAGTTGCTTGAGATGTGACCTTCGCACTTTCAAGTGCAGTGTCTACATCCTCAAGCACCGTGTAGGTCAAGCAAGATGCAGAGATAACGCATTCAGCAGCCAGTGAAGGTGAAGCACGACGACTGGCAGATGAGGCGCTTGCTGGTGGAGTTAGTGTTTGTTGATCTTGAACCTCTGCGCTCCCATCATTGGATGATCCATTGTTTCTTATCTCTTGTGAAAATCGTCGTCGTTTGGGAGGCTCGGGGTTTTCTGTGATCCTGTGAACGGGAATAGTAGGTACTTTCTCTGAATGAAGCGTTGTTGGAGCCTCAATCTCCCCACATCTTATTTCAAGCTTACGTTTCGGTCTCATGTTCATAGAATCTCCTGTATAAGTCATCGGGGGCCCGGTGGCAACTGGGGCTGTCCTACTTCGGGAGATAGCCGAGAAGTTATTGGCGTGATGTGCTCCAGGCCGCTGGGACAGAGCTATGCTGGTATATTCGGCAGCGCTAGTTGGCGCGGCACCTCTGTCACCCACGTTCGCGCCCTTCCTCTTTCTAACCTGAGATGGCCTGGGTCTTGACAATCTTGCCCGCTTCCCTTTACCTCTGTCACACCCTTCGTCACCTTCCCCCGATGCTTTGTCCGCCCCGACTCTCGGCAAAAGTTCAAGGTCGGGAAAGGTACCCCCATTGGATTCCATATCCTGCTGGATTGCTTCCACCAGGGCAGTGACCTCGTCCATCGTTTTATGTTCCCCAACATATTGTAGATAATGGGTTGGAATAGTTCCACCAGCTCCCGAGGCCCGCCTACGAGTCACAGCCCTCACAGCCATTGACTCTCCTACTGCTTCCCCATCACAATCAATATGACTGGCAGACTCACTGCCTTGATTAGCCCCAGTATTCGTCCTCGATCTCATTTCTTCCCGCCTCCTAACCTTGACTGTCCAGTCAATCACGCCACCCCACCGGCGCAAGTTACCTATTTGCGTTTGGACAAGCTGAATCTGAAGGCATGCAAAGCCCCTAGGGTTGCGGTACCTGCTTCGTTGATAATGCTTGCGGCAGAAATAGACCCAAAGGTGCTTTGGTATCTTCCTCGTAGCAAGCTTGTTTCTGCCAAAAAAATGAGACACCACCTTCCTAAGTGGCGAGCCAGTCTCGCAACTCTCTGTATACGAACATTTATGGTCATCATCAGCCTTAACGGTATCCGAAGAAGGAGAATCTGGCATACGCTCAGCAGAAGGTGACATTGGGGACGCCATAGAGGATGGAGAAGATCGATTAGGTGATGGCATTTCACCCACAAAAGCCGAGGCTGTGCAAATTTCCGCAGGCTGAACTCTTGACGTAAGATTTACCTGCCTACCTCTTTCGGGGGTGTTAGGTCGAGAAGTCTGTGACCCCACGGACACAGTTCGCCTGCTGGAACCTGAAGAAAGAGGACTCTCTCGAGTCCTATTTTGGTTAGCTACTGATGTTTTCCTTCTGGTTTGGCCTAGAAGGTTATAGCTCCTTAACTTACCCAATGTCATTGACCCTGCCATGAGAAGAGAAAGGCTGTGAGCCTCTTCTTAATTGGGGTTCGTGGTATCCTTCACTGAGTGCTTGACGGCCCCAGGCGGCGCTTTCATGATCCCATCGATGACGGTCAATGTCAATACTTCCCCAACGACGTGTCCCCTGCCCGTTCATGTCCTGAAAGTCCCTGGATGTCGCCAATGTGGCGAGAGCTGCAAGTGGACCAGTCCCTTGGGACTGAGCGTGAGTATAGAGTCCTTGGGAACCCTGCATGACACACCTATTTTGTGTAGGTCTATCTTGTGAAATTGTGCCAAGGGAGCGAGGGATCAGCATTGGCATATGAGATGGATTGGTCTGCGCAGGAACAGAAGAAGTCCCGTAACCCCTTAAAGGTACACCAGTTGCGGAATCTACTGCGGGTTTTCTATGTTGCGAGTAAAACGTAGCAGGAGAACTGATTTCGTAGAGTCTGCTGTCAAGAGGAGATTGATAAGGCTGAGTAGCTCGATTGCATAAATCATATCCATGATCGTATGTATGGGTAGAGGGCAAAGAGCTGAGTTGAGTTGTGGGTGATAGGGTGGAGCGTGGGGTGGTTGTAGTGTTCTGAATTCTTGTATGAGCTTGAGATGACGAGGAGTAGACCTCTTCCGAGTGATTCTCGGGATTGAGCATATCCGATATATCCATCTTGACAATGGGATTGGATTGTGACTGGAGAGGCAGTGAAAGTTTAACCAGGTGAAGAGAAGCTGTTCAATGAGAGAGGTATATGTACGCAATAAGGAGCTGGGCCAAGCTGTGTTTCTGGATAATATCCAAGTTGTAATATAAACCAAACCAGAGGATGAGTGTAATATAAGGAGATAAAGGAGAGAATCCCAGAGGGGAGAGAAGCAGATAAAATAGAGAGAGGCAATTCGAAAGTATAATCCCTCGGGTACAATACAGGTCTTCCTCTTGACCGCTGTGTCGTGGTTTAACGACAAGGAGGTGGCGGCCTTGGGTGCCGGTACCAGACTACTGTGGCTGCAACTATTGCGTTTGAACTCTCTTCCCGATTGTTACTCGTAGTCCTAAGGTCAATTGTTAGTTCACCTGGCCAGGCTTTCATTCAACGAAGATTTCAACGAAGATCAAGCACACATGTAAAGGATTGGGTTGAGGGCATAGCAAGCGAGCATACACACTCACCTCGACAGATGCACGCCCACACAGTGTGTATCCCACTTCTGTGTATCAACAGCGTGCTCCAAACTCGCTTGGCTTCTCGTAGAGCTGTCCGCCAATCTCGAAGCAGAAAGATTAAACCGGTGCCTTTTTGGGTTGACCGGCCAGGGAAATTTTTGAATTTTGCTCAGCTGATGCGCCGCTTCTCTTTGAAAATGCTACCTAAATATTACTCTTAAACCTTGTTCCCCTGTTTGTTTGGCTCGTGTGTTGTTTGCACCCGAAGGTATTGGGGGGGGGGGAGGGGGGGGGCGGCGCGGGGGGAGATTCGTTTGGACGGACAAGAGGGGGGTCCTCAAACTGACGCAACAGATGTCTGGCGCAATCGCGATCTCGACCTTTATCGAATGCGAAGAACGCTGGCCCAGTGAGATTTATGACCTGGCGTATCACGGAGGATTTTGACGTAGGACGAGGTGAAATTCGTCAGATTTCGGTGTGCAATAGAATGCAGAAGGGCCTCTCCATGGAGCGCAATGGATGTTTGAGAGGGATCAAGAATTTAAGCAAACAGCCCTACATACGCACTAGAGCGTACGGAGATGTCCCTTGGTACCGTACATCTTCGGCAGTAAGGTGCTTTTTGATAGCTGTAAGATTCAAGACCCTGGACTTTTTTCTGTCAGGGAACAAACTGGACTGAATCGTTGCCTGGCCTGGCCTGGCCTGGAGAGCAAGCAGGCAAGGCAAAGATGTATCGCTCTCGCATCCGCTACATCCCCACCATGGGCGGCAGGCTGTAGATACCGCCACACCTACACTGTACAGCACCGTACATCATGCCGGCATTGTAATCTGGGATTAGATTATCATGAAGCTCCAACCAACGACTCCAACAATTATGCTGTGTTGTGCGTTCATGAGCGATCTGAACGAGAAAGGGCAGGATAAAACGTCAGGACCAATTGGCTAATGATGCAGCGCACCAGGGGAGGGGGGAAGGAAGGGGGAGGGCGGAAGGGGGAGGGGGAAGGGAGCAACCATGCTTTTTTGGCGACAGCACGTTGTTCCTTTCTCGCGAACGTCGGTGGAGTGGGTTGGTCACAGAAAGACTATCGGACAACCAATTGCCATCAAATTTGGCTGATTGGGAGAAAACACAAGCCTGCGGGCAGGGCAAGGGCCAGGGTCTTCTTCGGTGGAGCGCAGTTGCTTTGCTTATTTGGCGTCGTGTGAGAAGTTGTGGTGTGCCGCAGAATTCTTTGATTCCATTCTATACCTGAATATATCGAACTGAAGGTCCAGCAGTGTACCCTGCGGTTAAAATAACCTTTTAGAACGAAGCAGCGGATGATGTTCAAATGGGGCTGAGCTAACTTGATTCCTCTTAGAAAACTGTCGATAGGCAAAGGCACCAGGCACGCACAACGTAACGCCTCCCCCGCCGACGCCGACATCAGTAACATCGACATCTCGTCCAGCTACGGTACAAGGCCTAGGCCATAGTGGAATCCTAATTTTACTAATTTTAATCAGAGCAGTCGCAGTCTACACGTGCATACATACATGCGGCGCGTGTTGAGTATCCACGAAACCTCCCCCCCCCCCCCCCCCCCCCCGCCCCGCCCTCTCCCCCTCCCCCACCCAACAGCTAACAGCATCGTGGCCGGCGAGGCTGAGAACCTAATCTACTCTACAGTCCGCGCGAGCAACAAACTTGAAGTATCGGCTACCCGAGCACCCGTGCTCACAGTTTCTGCCCACTCACAATTTCGTGTGCCTGGGACACGGCATGCTATTAATGAATTGAGCGAAACGCTGCATGGAGCTCCCGGCGTCCACTGATACACAGTGTATGCAAATCTATAATACATATTGACACAAAGGTATGTGGCTATCAACCACTGTATGTACATGACAAAGCCCCGGCCGCAGAGTGCAGGCGCGTTTGCCTATCTAAATATTTTTTCATCTTTTTGCCTCCAAAGTTTATGATCTCTCGTTATTATCCTCAACCTTTTGATATCCTGCTTTGCATAGTGATGCGCACCATACTCATTCTCATACTCCCTATCAAGTCATGCCTGAGGAATTCACACCATGCTAGTCAATATGTAAGAAGCCATTTCTAGCTAGGAGCCTGCAGTATTGGAAGTCCAACATCCAACAGAGCCGCGCTGATTTCCTTTCTTTTTTTTTTTTTTTTTTTTTTTTTTGATTTACAAGGCTCAGGTTCAATCTTTGGTCGATCCTCGTCTCTAGTACATACGAAGGGCCTTTTATAGAAGTACCCAAGTAGCATGTACTTGCGAGCATGGTGCTACCCAGCCCTATCTCAGACACCTCCTTCGCCAGGACAGGCTGGTTACAGTAGGTGCAGCCCGTGTCTCGCATTCTTCAGAGAGTTTCTGCGTCAAACAAAAAGCCGCAGGCTCACGTCATTTTGGGATGAATCTTCCGAAATTGTTCCTCTGAGCAGCAGTGACGAAGAGCGGGGGTGAGAGGAAGGCTCCCTCCCAGTACTGAGGGGGAGGGGTGAAAAGTGGGGCACTCGATCTCCTCAAGGGTATACTTAGCAAGGAGGTGGAGGGGGTATGGTTCTGCCAGAGGCCTTGAAACGGGAGGGGATTGCTGTGCCGTGCATGTTTCCAGTCTCAACATGTCTTCGTCTTATCCGCACGTCCAGTACTGGCACGGACAAGATATACTATGCTTCTAGCGGTTCGAGGCTAGGTTTTAACAACCGAATATGCGTAGAGGGGTACGTCGCTCGCTTCTGCACGAGCACTGGTACTTCCGAGTTACCTACAGCAGTGGCACGGATGCTATCATGAACCCAAACCGTTTCACCTTCTCGACACTAGTCCCGAAGCTGAAGCCTAAGCCCAAAAAAAACTCAGGCGCACAGGAGGGGTCATACCAGCCGAACAGACTCAAGGTTTGCCGGAACAATACCAGTCTATCCGTGTACTACCTCCGTAGGGAATTTATTGGCTTGCTGAGACAACCCCCCTCGACAATCGCCCGTCTAAAGTCAAGAACTAAAATCACTGGGATACTTGCCCAAGGCAAAAAGACCGTGTGATGAAACTCCGCCTGTCCAACTGGTGGAGTCACATGAGGCGTGATAGGCATTTTTTCTTGTTCATGTTTTACTAGCAATAAACAGGGCTCGAAACATCAGTGAATCGGACGACCGGATGGAGAATCAGCGGCAGGGGCGATGTTGCACAAGGTACGGTTTTGCAATAAACCAGTGGGATCGTGCATACAGAAGTATAGTTGGGAGTGGGGTCGCTAAGTCATTACTGAGGAGCTTAAGTCTCTTTCCGAGATCTGATTTATGAGGATGTCGTGCTGTATTAGGGTACCATGGGACTTATGCTTATCAGCATGACAACTTCGCTTACCACTTAAGCTTCATCCAACCTCGCCATCCGGAAGAAGTTATTGATCATGACAACCGCAGCTATTAACTATCAAACGAGCTGCTCCCCATCCTACAACCCGACTATCTATCCTCTACCGGATGAGAAACTTATATGTACACACAGTATGGACAGTAGTGGATTTGGTAATGATAAGTCCCTCCTCTGGTATCTTCCCCTCCCCATCCTTTGTCTGACAAGATGCTACTTGGCCTTAAATCTCAGGTGGACCCCAATCTAAAAGAATAAAGTTGCTTGGAGATCTGCATTGTGTACTGCATTATTCTCATTATAGACAGTTGGTAGACAGATGAAGAAACATGAGGATCGCCAAATGCTCAGCCCCTCTAGTATTATTGGCCCACAGCGATGCGAGGCATCCGAAACTCCTCTCTGCTTACCGTTCCTCCCATCTCGTACCATGCATTCACAATCACTTGCAGAAACCTGCACACAAGGTACTTCCTTTCGGTCTGGACTTGCTATTCCCAATCAAATTGACCTTGGCTTGCGGGAAAACGAAGGTTTAGTACGACACGTGGCGATCTGATTTTCTACTTGCTTCAAGGTCAACAAGGACATCAGGTACTATAGCCGCAATGACTACCAATATCTTGCACCACTCGGATATATGGATATTTCAGGCTCTGGAATGTCTCATCTGATACTCCAATGTTGGAAGAAGAAAACAGCAAGGTTCATATACAAATCTGACATAATTAGTTGTCTAACCAACCGCATTTGGATTGTTTCATGAATTTAATTCAACTTTTAACAAGGCAGATGTTTTGATGTTCAAGCACATCTAAGTAGGTGTGAATTTATGCGGGGTGGGATTATCTCCACCAGGTACTTAAGAGATGGAGTTGCGATGAAGCGCAGTGGTATCAGATGCCACAATACCTTTGTGTCTATATTTCTTTTAAGACAATTACGTACTGACAAGTTGGTGCCATCTGAACTCTAGGCTAAAGGTTATCTCAGTCACCCGATTGGATAGCAAACCCTCTGCTGTCAGAGAACATCTTCCTCTTCAGCCAAAAATGGGGGACGACTTTTCAATGCAAATTTCTCCCAAAAAAAACCCCCAGCAAACAAAACAGGAACCTTTCGGCAGGAGATACATAAAGGCGCCTGCACATTGACGCAAGCGACTTGATTCAGTCCAATGTTTCATTGATCTAGTTCCTATACCTTTCTCGATCGCGAGAATAAAAGTCGTTCTGCCTCTCCATATACCATTTATAGAACACCATTGGTGTTTGAAAGAACTATACCAGAACCACTTTACTCTATTGTCATCCCAGATGCGAGACTACTGTCATCTATGTTCATCCTAGCATCCAACGCTTGTACAGCTTCTTTCTCTAGCTTCCGCAGCTGGGAATTATTGATTTGTCGTATGCTATATCTTCAAATTCTGCCCCCAAAACATGGACTCACAATAGAGTCTGCATTGAATTTTTATCAACTTCAAGATTATTGGGATGGATGCAGCCTCCTTTCTAAATCGCTCATCCCGATCCGCAACCGGGGTTAAAGTTTTGTCAATATTTCGGGTTCCCATTCTCTTGTTTTCAATCTTGTTGCGTAAATACCCGCTTTCACGGAATATGCTGGCGCACATAGATCCAATTAAGGAGACATGATGGTCTAGATATCAAAAGAGCAGGCTCGCTCTGAGACTGATTGTACACGATAATCACTGGGCTGTTTCTAAATAGAGTTTATCATATGGGTTTGCATAGGAAGGATTGCCGTGAAGTGGGGGTGGCAAATGATAGCAGCACATCTCACTGGATATTTACTCCCGGTGAGAGGTTTTTTTGATATCTAAGCCTTCTGACCACTGAAGGAATAGATTTGAAGACAGGGCTTGCCTTCAGCCCTGTGCTCTGGATGGCTAGTATTGCCCGCGTCGTGGTCATGATCATGACATTACGTACCGAGCTGCGGGTGGGAGGGGTAAGGAAGAAGGTATGATATTCTCATCTATAATTTGGGGAGTGTAACAACAGAGCAGCTTTGCAGTGGAGATTGTCGACCGCGGCTGGGCTCACAGTCACATATTAGAACACCTCAGAATGACCCAGCGCACCCTCGCTCATTTGGAACTTGCTAGCATAGGACCGGCATATTGACTTGAAACACCCTCGTCAATTCGTCTATTGACGAACCGAACGAGAGCAAGTCTCTTTGCACGACATCAGTCACACGCACCACATTTAGTTCTATGGTGGCTTGAGAGATTGTTCCGTTGGATGGCACAAATTCTCGCAGCATGGCAGTCTCCTATTTCATTATTTTACAGCCATATGCAAGAAGTCACTGATGAACGAAATATGGAAGGTACGATAATCTCTCTACTAATTCTTTTACCAATACTTTTTCTTGCCACCTCTACTAGCGGATACCCGCAGCGAGACAGGCAGGCGCCAGCATGCCTAATGCCTATGAGCGTCAGCCCTCCTGCCTTGATGAGTACACCTTCCTGAATTCGGCAAATTGTGTGTTCAAGATACCATGCGAGGGACGGACGATCTTGGGGGGCTGTCGTATGTTATGTTGGGATTCTTGTTAGGTCACCCAGGCGTGGTAGGTAGATGAGAAATCTTTGATAGCCGCCCACCTGGCTAGCTAAACATAGCCTCGCACCCAGCTCAACATGGCTGTGTTAGCACAAATTTGGGATACTGATGAGTTGACTAGTGTCATGCCACGCCTTCGACTCCAGCCAGTTGATCTTACAGGGGGTCTATGTTAGAAAGTCCGACGTGTCACCCTTCATGCCCGCGGTTGATAGTAGAGGGTGGTAGAATTCAGAGGCAAATGTAAGTGCCATGAGCCGATGTGACTTAGGGTTTATCTATGTATTATTTCTGGTTAGGGAGTCCATTCGACCACACAGGGCTTCTGCAATCATCACTGAGTGGATATCAATCAGGCCAGCCCTAGTTCTATTGACATTCGTGGTGGTACATCAACATAGTACATTAGATCTACGGTTCTAGGCACAGATGAACATGTTAACCGGGCTATTCTTCAGCCTTTGCGACTTTTCTAATCGGACTACGGCTCTCTGCCCACTTGCTGCAGGTCGGCTCGTGACTGTGACAACGTCTCTTATCGCTCACTTCCTCCCAAAGCCCCTTCCTAACTTACCTTCTGGCTCCATATACTACATTTCAATCACATCCGCTTCCCGCGCTTGAATTTCATCTCATTTAGCTTTGCCCATATACGGTCTCTTTATGTGAAGCATTTGATTTTGAATTTTTTTAACGCGGATGCTGAAGAAAGAAATTTGGTCCTTCGCTGATGTTGCCCACGTCAATATTTACCCTGATGCAAGCTATAGAGAAGCTTCTTACGCTCAATTCTCTAATTCGCTTACTAGTAAAAGCTCAAGCGATAGGCTCAACGGTTAGACTGTCTATTAAAGAACTGCATGCTTGACGAGGCTTGCAGCCTGCTGTGGTTTGCATTTGCATGGGACGTTGAGGCATCTTCACTGAGCCAACCCTGGGGTATTGGTTTGTAACAGTTATTAAGGTATCCCAGTTTTTACTCCTTCTGCTCCTACCCCTATCACCAACGGCAGTCACTGAGTTGCAGATTGAGGGCAGGTACCCACTTTAGCCACGTACGTTGCCTCGATGGTCGGCGGACCCTTTATTATTAGCTTATTATTTGTGTTCATGGAGCTCCTCAGGTTTGTGCTAATTGCTTCTTTGCATTGGGCTGGCCGGCTTAATATCTGCAATTTCCATCTCGACTGCGACGGGATGATCCACACGTACTTATTGTGGCTGACCTGCTGTCGTGTTTAACGTAATGTCCTTTCAGAAAAAGCTCATGGGCTCTTCACCAAATGGTCGCTTACAATACCTTTTCTTGGAAGGATCGGGATCACATACGCTTGGACTCCCACGGGGAAGTGATACTCGAGGCCTGCATATGAAGGGGAAACATCTGCATTGCAGGAGCCGGCGGAGGGCATGAGCCAGCCCAGTGGCACTTCAAACAAATGCAGGCCACTAGCATTTACTTCATGTCGTTGCAGTTGTGGATTTCCCTATATTCTTTACTTCATATGGGTATAAAGGATGCGAGACTAGGGATATATAGGCGAGCTGAGATAAAAATCATGAAAGAATGTTCGACTACAGTCTACCATCGTCCATAGCGCATCGACATCCTCTCCAGGAAGCGGCCATTCCACTCACCTCGAGCGGGGCTTAAGTTGAAGACTTGGAGCTTGGGGGCAATTCCCGCATGCACATCGCACCTATAGAAACCACTTTTTCCTTTTTTTTTCTTTGGTTGTCTAGTACTACCCGTCCTTCCTCATCGTAAAAGCACTTTCTCTTGTTTTCAATCTGTAGTTAATATATTATTTCGAAATTCTTTTCTACATTGGGCCGAATAGAGACCACGATTGAGAGTAATATCTTTTTTATACAGCTCTCACAGAACTGAGACCAGCGTTCTCCTTATTTTCTGATGTTAGGCTTTTGCTCAATTAGAACAGCCCTAAGCTCTGGGGCCATTCATTCAGAACGGCTGGTCACACCATTTGCGGGGAGCGGGGAAATTAGACTTTGACTAAACTTACGTTGCATATATTAGATGTCGCCGGTCCAGCCACAGCAGAAGGTGGTAGCTGTCTGGCTTTAGTTTACACAGGTACCAGCTAGACGATCACAGATGGATGCAGTGCGCGTGACAGTTGCCCTAGACATGCACTACGTTTTTGAGCTTGCTAGAGCTTTTGTTGAGAGATTTTGCCAATCTAAACCTGTTTATTGAGTTTCTTCTCGGACGAATCCGCTGGAGGGCTGCACGTGACGGCTCGTCGTACCTACTTCCTGTTCTAGTAGTGTGACCGATTAGGTTTAGAGTTAGGCAAGCTGTTGGAATTCTTGAAATTCCAAGGCGCAGAATTACCAGCAGGAATCTTCACAATAGCCAAATGCTGAAGGGAGACTACCGAACAATAGTAGCCTCATAACGAAGAATAACAGTAAACGTATGACCTGTTTCGTTTTTATAGTCTAGTTATATTTCATATTTCAATGGTTTCATCCAACCTTTGGAGTTGAGGGTAACAGACAATGCAGCTATGACCTGTTGAAACGAAGTCGAGAGGTCAATAATACCACAGAGCCTAGTATTGCTACTGCATGTTTGTGGATAATGTCGGTTAAAAATGAACAAATACCTCCTTATGCTGCTTGATCCTGAAACACCTCCCGCACCCGGGTTGAGTCCCCCCCGGTAATGAAGAGGCAGACTACCGGGCAGCCCTCGAGTCAGCCCTAGACACAATATCCAGTGCTCCGGAGATTGCCACCTATGGAGGACTCACAAAGTCGGCGAGAAGGAGAATCCCGAGTGCCCTCTGTGCGGAGCTGACATGGAGGACAGCTCTCATGCTGTGTCTTCCATTGCCCATGCTGTGTCAGCCCATTGGAGAACAAGGGCAGACCTAATTCCAGAGGCAAGGACATCGTAAGACTTAGACCCTTCCCATCTGGAAGACAACAGACGAAGTAGAGGAATTTTTTTTAAAGAAAAAAAAAAAAAAAAAAACTTTTTTTCCGCAGACTCAAGAGGTGAGAACCGTTTGGTCCGGTTTTTGTTTTTGCTTTTGAATCTTTCCAGAATTCCATTTTCATATCATCCATTGTTCTGACTCTTTCCTTCCCTATCACTATTATTATGTATACAGTGTTCGGGTTGGGGGGGTGGCAGATTAACTTGCCGCTCCCTTCCATCAATTCACCCGGGCTTCCGGGTGGCTCGTCATACCTCCTCAGAGGAGGTGCACACGAGTACTGAGTTTTTTTTTTGGGAAAAAAAATTAAAAATAAAGGGGTTGAGGGTAAGTATAACAAATAAGCTGACACCTATCAACATAGACGCATTTCTACACGTTTGTCTGAAACTAGAAAACCCCCCTCTCATACATCCATTAAGATCATTGTGAGACACTCATTACATTGCCATGCTGCTTCAATTTTAATTCCTCCCTTCTTTACTTTCTACAAGGGCTCAGAGGGAATTTTCTTAAACCCAGTCCATGACTAGATTAGCAATGACTTCTCGCTTATGCAGGTTGCCGCTCACTACTATGGATGATGATTGCACGCTCGCTCACGCCGATCATGGAGCAGTTTCGGATAAATCTCCGACTTACAGGGCTTCATTGCATGGCCGACCACCTCCACAAAACCTGTGGCCAAAATCAAGATAGAAAGATGGGCAAGTGGTGTCTCAGGGCGAGCTGGATCCGATCTTATTTTATCCAGCCGCAGCCAGCTGGATGTTTTCGCCGAGATAATACTCGCTTCATTGGACAACGACATGGACGCGTGATATACGAAGTTTCAAATATTTCATGGGTATGCGTAAATGTCGTCCGCGTAACACTGATCTCCAGAACCTTTGAAAGATTTCCCCCCCAAAAATCTCGATCTTGAGAATACTTGCTATAATTATGAGATATATTGTAACAGATAAAATGCCACGCCAACGCGGCTAGAGACTGATCTTGTGCTTGAGATCTGACATTGGGGTCAAACTTCAAGAGAACACACTTTCTGTCAGCTGGACTAGCCGGGTTACACAGTGGAATGGCACAAACTACTTAGCTGAGAAGAGAGCCCGAGAGGTATGCATGCAACTACTGTTCACAAGACTCAAGTAGATTGAATAAAAGAAAGATGGAAGCAGATACTGATTCTTGAAGTCTTTATAAGCCCGGCTGGGCCGGGCCGGGCCAGGCCCCAAATTGCGGAAGCAAAGCCCATGATCCTTTCAGGGTAAGCGGCACTTGGACCATTTGTTTGGTGAGTGTGCTCGCAAGGGGGTAGGTATACAGTGTTCTCGTTCCTGGTATATATCGTACTCAGGCTGGCGTGGGCCATGCCGAAGGCCTTGTGTTCTCGCTGTAGGTGGGCAGAAGATGGACGACGCAAGGAAGGATACCGAGCATAGTCTCTACTTAGCAGCAGGCTCTCTTGCTTTCAAAGAAGCCGCAACCAGGCTTAATGAGGGACCGTCAAAGGTCACAGTCCTAGGCCCTTGTCATGATACGAGATGCATGTGGGATGAACTGTTAGAACACTAAGATTCTAGCCAACCAGACTAAAATGCCAGAATTTGCGTGTCTAGGTTGGTATTGTGATGTCGATGCCTAAGCATATATACAGCGGGTATACTATGTTCTGCGGTGGCCATCATGATGCTGGTGTAGCCTCGAGCAGTGCCAATCTGAGACTACATAAGTAATGTTGGTAAAACCCAAGAGCGAACATAGTCTAGATTTAGCAAAAGTACCTACATGTTCCTGACCCACTGAGAGATATCCTCGCCTAGTTAAATAGTCTGGTTAGGCTCACGAACACTAAGTAAGAAGTATGATGTGCACGCAGGGTAATTCTGTAGCACAGAGTGTTCATATTCTTCTTCTTCAACTAACTGTGATCGAGTGGTTAGGCCGTCGGCTTACAAGTTGAATGGGGAGGTAAGATCGGAGTACTAAGTAGCAGGGTTTGAATTCCATATAATGTGAGTTTCCGCCTTACCCGGGGGAATAGGTAGGGATGTAGCCGCCCGTGCACGCACTGGCACGGGCGTACGCGGTGAACATTATTAAAAATGAGACAAGACAATTGGCAAAAACCAAGAGTAAGCATAGCACACGAAGAAATGAAATAATTTCTCATTGGCACGACGTCCCCACTCCCTGCAGGATACCCCCCAAAATACGTTTCTGGTGAAGGCCTTCAATGATGGTTTTAACCAATTCGCACATCTGACAGGAGGTCTTATGGTTGCCCGAAGAGACTTGATGTTAATATAGCGAACTTGAGCCCTTAACGGGAGAGCTGAAAAAACTTGCATGAAAGCGGATGGGACGAGATTTAAGTGTCCAATTATGCCCGCTAAAACCGCTTCTCGCCAGATGTGCGAGCGTGCATCGGGTGCATAGAGACTTGAGGGTAACTGCACGAGTTTTCTAGATATGACTGAAATTAGAAAATGCAGAAGGTGCAATGCGATGCAATCAAGCAATGCGGGACTAAAACTCATTTATTATAGAGTCATCACCTTTCTATAGGTTGAGGATTTATCTAAATTTACAGTTCAGGGTTACTTGACCGCAAACCTTAATATCTACTCATAGGTCGAGTCACCATGCCAACAATCTCACAAGTGAAGAAAGAACACGTACAGAGAGCTAAATCACGAGCATGATTGCGGTTGTCAATCCAAAGTAAGAAATCCATAATTCAAGCATCACTATGGTTGCAACAGTATTCTCCTATCAAAACATTACAGAAAATATATTACAAGTTTGAGCCCTCTCATTCTCCTTACTGCATAAAACCCCACGAGCCATCTCTCAAATTACCCTCAACTGGCGGCTCTACTTCCCAAAACCAAACCAACTTGAAATTCCACTTTTTGCTTTCGATGCTTCCTTCTCAATCTTCTTGTCCATCTCATCAATAGTACCTAGGACAGGCCTCTTGGCCTCTTCCACCTTCCCCTCTAGTTTCTGAGAAGCTTCACTAATGCGGTGCTTGCCTATAAGGTAGGATTTATGAGCATTAGGTTTATATTATATAACCCAGATGGTAGCAAATAAGGTATATCTACCCTCTTGTACGGTCTTGTCAACTTGAGAACCAATCCTAGCGAGGGTCTCCTCAGCAGAAGCCGTTCCTTCCTTTCCACCACCAGGTAGCTCTTCTTTTAGACGTGCAGATGCGGAAGTGGCATCACCTTAATACCTATTGTTAGCTAATGCAGCCTTGATATATCTCGCTTCATGGGAAATATTACGCTCGGCAGACTCCTTAGCGACTTTCGTATCTCCACCAGCTCCATACATGTAATAGGCTCCCGCCAGCAGTGCTGCCCCTCCAAGGATCAAAGGCAAGTTCCTCTTCGGGGCGCCACCAAACCTCGAGGAATGAGCAGTAGCACCAGCCCCACCTGGAGGGGGATTGGCGGTACGGTGAGTGATCTTTGGTTGGTTGGGGGGGAGGGACATCCTGAATCTTGTGTATACGTAAAGCCGACAAACGGAGATTTTATTATGTGGCGAGCTTAACGATCGATGGTGTAGAGGATGAACTTATTGTAAGACACACTTGAAGCCAGTAACTGACCGCTTAAGTACAAGGCCCCACTCCCAAGCTTGGCTTGCAAGGCGAAACATGTTTGCAGCCATGCTTACCCGTGTGGAGGAACATGAACATGGTATGACGTAGTTGCCAGAATACCGAATGCAAGCAGATTAGGAATTACCAAGGTTGGCATAGTAGGAGTATAAAGACTTGGCACGGAAGATTGGATGAAGAACCACGGGAAAGAACAATTGTGAATCATGTATCTACTGTACACAAGCACGGTGGGGTTGGACTCTATGGGATGTAGTATCTACTGAAGGAAGCTGTACACTCCAGCAATCACTCGTGAGAAAGTCGTCTGCGTTCAATTAAATGTCTACGCTTCCCCGCAACAAGCTCTATAGCAATTGTAGTCTCCGACCCTAGCTCATTGGGAGATGCCGTTGGTGACAAATTGTGCAGGCAACTTCCCATGGCTCCGGGGACTCCGGATTGGAATGGCACATAGACTGAGAAGATACAGCTGTGGGTGTACCATCAACCACGACTGTGCACCTTACTGTGACAGCAAATGCAGTGCAGGTCCACACTCGTGCCTACATTATAGTCTTGTTGTAAAGCCCCATTTCTCATCGCACCTATTACATGGTCTGGTTAGCACTTTGTCACACCTGACGCCTTGGTCGTATAGGATTCGATACCAGCTCTAGATACTCTCTGGGCCGATGACTTGAAGTGGAGCATTCTATGTACAAATTCCCGGGATCCCTGGCCTTTCCAATGTGTAAGTCTAGGTTTATGAGTAGATATGCCTCATTAGGATAGTTGTGAAAGGTCTGTGCCAGAATAAATACACTTTGTATATTTCTTTGATAGAGGGCTTTCCAATATAGAGAAGTGAAGCAGTGATCTATGCGTAATGAAAGCGCCAATCATGATGACTAGCCAAGATTGGGAAACATACAGTGTATGTGATGGCGCCACGGGAGGGTAAAGACGACTGCGTACGAAGACTCTGGTGAAAACATTAGAATGTTGAATCAATCCCTTCACCATTTATACCCTTGAATACCATTACTACACCAAAAGCACTTTAGCTGAGCTTCGTCACTTATTCTTGATCTGGCTTGGGCATTCTTATAATCAACCCCTGTGCCTGGCAGAAGCGGACAGTAGCGAGACTGGGAATAACACCCGATGTATGTACATATGTCGTGAGCTTGCAGGTGCTGGGTATCAACCTTACCTACCCCAGTGTCCCTGCATTTGTGTGTCTCAGTTACTTTCTTGCATCTGGGCAAGGAGTTGCAATAAGTATTAAGTACTGTAGGTAATTCAGTCCTACTTTGTCCGTTCGGAAAATCCCTGGGCTGGGATTGCAGGATTCGGGTCACAACATTATTCCTGGGTGGCACTTTTGCTTGGGTATATGTAGGTGTTCACAATCACATCGTCAGGGCTCCGAAATTCAATAGAAGAGGTCTGAATCTCCGCACGGTCGCTGCTTTTCCCAACACAAATTCACGGCACGGAAATGGCGTCAATAATATCCTCTATCCGCAACTCCATCTCAGTCGACAGACCATCGAAAACACCTCCCCCGGTGGACCATCGGATAAACCTACGAGACAATACTGGGGACTCCTCACCCCTTGAACGTGCCAGCTCTACCCGCAACTCTACAACACGAACAACGCCCATAACATCCCGCCCAAACAGCCACAACGATGAACACCCCCATCCCGAGGGCAATGGTGGGGACCTTGATAGTACAGGAGAACGAGGGCCACTGCGAAAAGCCATGGCACGGAGAAAGTATTCCCAATGGTCTGCTGGAACGCTTAACGTAGCCGGAGCTGGGAATGCAGTTGGGACTGGTCCTGATGCCGTGAGTGTAGGCGCAGAGACGCGGGGTGTGGTAGCAAGGAAAGGCTTACTGAGGAAGAATGGGAGCAAAACGCGGAAGACCGAAGCAGAGGATAAATTACCGAAGATTTCGAACGGCAATTCAGGCCTGGGGGTGGAGGATGAGGGTGCGATTGTAAGAGATAACCAGGTGTGGATGAATGAATCAGAGAGGACAGATAGAATGAATGGACGAACGACGGACAGCTCACTTTCACCGCGGCCTAGTTTTCCACGGGCAGGTACAGATACAGAAATTGATTTAGAAACTACTTTACGACCGAAAGGAAGGGAGAAACGCTGGACAGCCCGGCAAGCCGAGATAGACGTGCTATATGAAAATCAACGGGGTTTCTTCTTATGTGGTATTCCCCTATTCTCCTCCAAATCACTTCTCAACCTCGACCCTTCCCCCTGGCAAACCCGAGACTTCAAGTACTCTCCAGTTTCTATTCTCGATAAACAAACCCCAGACCCGAGCTGGGAATGGGCTTGGAAAACGTGGTATGTAGATATGACTACAGATGTTGATGACCAGGGGTGGATGTATTCATTTTCATTCAATAAATTCTTCTCATGGCATGGGACACACGTATGGTTTCATTCGTTTGTTCGGAGGAGAAGATGGCTGAGAAGACGCGTCAAGATACGGAAAGACGGGGGGTTGGGATCTCTGGATGATACTGAGGTGGAAGCACATGGGTTTAATCAGGATTACTTCACCATACATAGCCGGCAGAAGTACCGGGGAAGTGTGGGTACAAGTTGGAGAGTGCACGGCCAGAATGGGAGTATGGGAGGTGCAGGATGGGGTGGGAATGCAACCAGAGGTACTTTTGGTGCCGAGGAAGAAGGGGATATACTGGATGAGGAGGAAGAAATTAGTGATGTGCCGACTTTGATGAGGGTTCTGAGGAGATGCACACTGGACAGGCAGAAGATTAAGGCGATTGCAAGGTTTGTAGAGCAGGGTGGAGCTGAGGTGTTTTATTTGGCGGAAAGGATGCCAGCGCTTATGTCGCTTCTCATGTTCCAAGCTTCGAGGAGACAGTTGTTGGCGGTATTGAATCATGCATATTACAAAGCCGAGGAAGAGTTTCAGCGAGGATATGATAACCAACAACCCTCACCCCTACCTATCGTCCAGGCAACCTCCCCACCCACGTCCCCCCAATCCAGACCGCTTACCGGGCAAACACCATCACCGAACAATTTCGATCAAAGGGGCAAAGACGAACAGAAATTGAAAGAGGAACGCCGTCTTGAGGGGCTCAAGGAGGCAGTTAATACTGCAGACCAAGAAGTGAAAAAACTGGAATTTTGGAGTGATATCAAAGTTGTGGTCACGCAAAGGGGGAGTGGTGGGGTCTTAGGGAACTTGGGAGAGGAAAGGTGGGAGGACGTGGATAACCGTGGACCTGACGTAATGAAGGCGATCATTGGGCATAGGCAGGGGGATTTGGAGCAGGGAGAGGAGGAAGAAAAAGAGAAAAGAAGGGGAGGGAATGGGGTGAGGAGGGATAAGGGCAAGGGAAGAGCGTGAGCACGCATTTATGGAAGTCGTGTATACAGACTACACAACAGCCGCATCATTACTTCTGGACGGAGTATGTGAAGCACAACAGTTACAGTGGACGTTTCTTTTTCTACCTTTCTTTTTCTCCCTTTTCAACTAGTTATTTTCTTCCTTTTTCCTCTTTCCCATTATCTTTTGTTGTAAGGTGTCTGGATCAGGCAAGGGGCATAGCATATGCGGCGGAGTTCATTGTTTTGTTTCTCTCCTTTTTGCTTTTTGCTTTGCTTCTACTGATTCCGATATGTATGGAATATGTCAGGCACGGTAACAATATCAATGTTATCAATGTTACCTTACTTATCGCTACTTAATCTTGTGTGTTTATTCTCAAGTGCTTTTCATATCCTCACTACTGACCTATAAATAATGTAATTGGTTTTATATCGCGCGTTTTGTCCAAACTCCGCGCGTATCATACGTGGTACCTCTCCGAATTGCGATTCTGATAACAAACCAAGTCTATCGCTCCCATGTGATCACAGAACACTCCATATGCACCTAATTTTCATTTACCCATGCATGGGGGTCGTGATATTTTAATATTGAAATCTGCTGCATGGGGGGTGGGCCGCTAGAATTAAGCTTCTGCTTTCTTGTTTACGTTTAGGCACAGAACCCTCATCATGCACAGTCAAGAAAAAGAATACTTTTGCTCGAAAATGCGATGGGGCTTTCCCAGACTAGGACTTCCCAACCAGGAAATCGGAGGCGAAGAACATGGGTGGAGAGGAATAGGGAATAGGTAGATGGTGTTTAGAAGTTGGAGAACCTCTCACACCAGTTCGAGAGAGAGAGTCTACCTTTCGGTACGGTACTCCGATCGCGAGGAATTAGGGTGACGCAGATGCATTATTGCAATAGCCACTCAGATCACGGGCCGTTCTCGTTGGTACATAGCTAGATCTATCCGAAGAATCGACTAGCAATATAGGATCAATAAAGATTAAAAGCCGAAAGATATATGGAGGATAGCATATCCAGTTATTCAGTCCTGTAAGTTTCTGTTTGAAACTCGTGTGCCGTTATCCATTATCATGACTTTCCGAGATCACCGAATCGATCCTCCTCGTTTCAGAAGTTTGGATAGCAAAGATCGATCGATATTGACAACTGAAGTGGTCCACTCGAGTCACTCTGTGAGTTTGATTGATATCGGGCCCCCTTATTGGACCAACCCATTATCGATAAGGAATTTGCCTCCTCCGTTAACCAAGCGGCGCCTCCAGGATGCCTATTTATACAATAAAAAGAAATGTTTAGTCTGACTAAAGAAAATTGATAGCCAATCAAATAAATCGAATCACCTCTCCGCATGTCGGGCCACCCGTGCTCCTTCTGAATATTGACTTGAGCATATCAACAAAAAAGTACTTCCTCCAACCACAGGCAAGGTTCCCAAGGCCTACATCCGGGCTGGCCACGCACCGACGAGGAGCATAACGTAACGATGCTCCACTGCAGCCACGTCTGTGCACTGCAGTAACGAGGGCTTTTTGGGTACGCTACATAAGCTCGAGTAGACACCATCAGGTATAAGCTATCGTATGATGATTAGTCCCTGGACTTGATATTGCGCTGCTTTATGCCCACTGATTGTTTTCCAACTCAAACTTCAATTCCAACAGGTTCCTATACAGTTACCGGTAATTATAAGCTTGAACTTGTCAGCCGCACAATATCCATGTCGGTACCATACCTGGAAATATATCACCCAAGGCCAGTTTCAAGTCATCCCATGTTCATGTTCTGGGCAACTAGCTGCTTTTAGAGAGCATCCTGAAGGTGAGGCTGGGCACGAGACTAGTGAGGCTCGAAAGTTCGAATCAAAACCCAAAAGGCGGTTGGCAGAGGAGCAGGGGGTTCCCAACCAGCGAATTGGAAACGTCAGACGCTAGCGCGTTATGGTTGCATTGCGTATGTTGTTATCAATACAATTAATATCAAGAGAGAGAGGAAAGGCGAGTTATTGAGCTCAAGATATTGGAAGAAATAAGTGCAACATTAGATCTACGTCTTCAAGAGGGCTGGTGCCGCCAAATTAGATCTAGGTAACGATCAATGAGTAAGTACTCTCTCTGTTAGGGCCTGGGTATATCAATTTGATTCGAATTCCTTATAATCAGCCATGCCCTCTACGAACACTGCGGCACTGGACTGAGCTGCCTCAATCGAATCATGCGTAAATAAGTCTGGAAGAAGTCGGTTGCTTGCAGGAACACTAATTGAGTTTAACCCAGGCAATTCAGACTCAAAGCCGCGGAACTTTCACCAAAAGGCACTGACGTCAAGGGTCCGTGTCCCACCGACACCGCAAAATACACCCACCATCCCTGTGAACTCGACCTTTTTGCCTTTTGTACTCCCCTAGTCCTGGGTATGGTGTGGAAGGTTGATGGTTAGCAGCATCCTCCGTTTCCCGAGAGAGCAAATAGAATATCAGGAAAGAAATTCGAGAACTCGTTATAAGAGCTTGTAGCCTTTCTTGCTCTTAGGCCTGCGCCCCGACGTGGCTTGGATTGGGTAAAGTGTCGGTTGCGCCGGGATGAAGGGGCAGGGGAGGAAAGAGGGAACTATGTAGGAGAGGAGAAGGAGAGAGCGAGAGGAGACTGTCGGGGTTGTAACAGCGGCGAGATTGGGAGCTGTGGGGTGGGTGGAGCCGCCAATAGGCTGGCACAGCTGCAACACTAACAAATTGAAGCCGACAGGGCCAGGGCCAGCTTCATCCCCGTACCCGTTTTTTTCTGAGTGCTTGTCGTCATCGTCCGGCCCTGCGTATTTCCGCCCTGTGTATCGTGTGCTTTGTGTGTATCAGGCACTCACTGTGATCTCGCGAGGGATCCAGGACGTTCAACTCTGTTTCCTGGAGCAAGAGAATTTACTGGTGTTCAATGGTTCGGCTCCTCTTGATATAGCTTATGGCGGGCACACACGCAAAGCATAGTAAGCTACTGTAGCAGAGGAGCAGCACAGAACCGTCACGCCTGACGAAGTAGCCCTTCCACAGACGCCCCCGTGAGCAGTGCTGGGTTAGTCACGGTGCAGACGACTGCAATTGGGAACAGGACAGCCCAGCGCCGAGCTGCGATTGCATGAGAAGTTGTGCGGAGAAAAGATCTGGACGAACGAAGTACGGGCCCGGGTGTCAGTTGTCACAACGCCGCTACGTCACCTTTTTCTGCCCTCCCACCTGCACTGCAACTGCTTTTCTCCTCCACAACGAAACTACCCCCGCTGACCCAACCCCCTATTTCACGCTGCCCAGTACCAGCGTTACATACTTACTACGCTGCGTCCATCCTCTCGCAAGCATTACCTATTCCCCCAACGAATACACGAGGCGAGCTGGACGCTCTGTGGGGTACATAATTTTCTGATCTAATCACAAACTTCGATAAGTGTCCTTTTTCTGCTCCAAAAGGTAGGCTCGTTTTTCATTACCATGAGCAAATGGTCGAGGAGAGGTACGTGAGTACCTGACCTGAGCCCCGTCGGATGAGCACTTCCTGTGGAAGAAAACTCGAGGGGAAATGGCCCTCGTGATTATTTTTCTTCGAGAGAAGACGTGCTGATCTTCTCAGATTTGAGTACAGAAAAAGAGAGTCAAGGGTCTCCTTTGGTAATTCGCCTGCTGTCAGCCTGTGCATTATTCTCTCCTGCTGCCTGATTCCGCTCCCCACCCCTCCTCGTGTGTCCCCCCCTCGCCACCGGTAGATCGAAGCTTTGTCTGATCGCAAAGATACCCCCTTCTCTAAGTCAGAGTGTCTAGCAAATGGGTGTGTGGAAACCAATTGCTAATCAAGATTTGGCATAAGAAAAAGGTGCTACGAGCGCAGCCATACTACCCTTCGCAGTCTGCTTTGCCTTCCTCTACTATCACCAGAAGCCCATCGATAACGGAGTTGGGTATCAGAAGAAAGACTTCCGCCTTTGTCAATCTCGGGCATCAATTCAAATTAAGATCGTGCCGAGCATACACGCCAGGCCAGGTGGAGAGGGTTTAAGGTTGTTGAGCGTTGGATCGGTTTAGAGTTGGCTTTGCTTTAGCCTGGCCACCGTGCCATATTATTATATCTCTGACGGCACCCAGCACGACATCATCGAGCATTTCCACCCAATTTCAAACTCCAACACACACAACCCCACAACTTATCCACACCTGCTTATCCCTTACTAACAAGAACGTCAAATTCCGTCACCCAAGCATCTTCATCCATCGCCTGTGACTAGCTGAACCTAACCTTCTATCGTCATCATCATCATTATTAGACTATAGTACCTTAATCTTGGTCCTCCCTGCCTTCTATTTCTGCCTGGGCCATCATCATATCAAGACAACTATGTCAGCGGCGGTAGCTAGACAGCAGCAACAGTCGGGCCATGGTGCAAATTCGAATACAGGTCCAAGGATGGGAACAAATTCGCCAGTGGAAAAGAGGGTGGCTGTCAAGGCAGAAGGTATGCTCGCGATAATATTTACCCCCCTGTTCTCTTTATACCTACTGTTCGGCAACCTCGTGTTTAATAATGTCACCTTCACCATCATCTTCCATCATAAAATGAGTGATCAACATCTTACAGGAGACTCCGCTAATTATTGCATGTCATCCGGCTCACAGCCATTAACTTAGACAAGTCCACTCGATCACCGACACAAACTACCAACCATAGAGACTCTAGAATAGTATCACCAAAATCTTCACACCGACGTAATGCCTCAGGAACCTCACATCCTTCTTCAATTATCGCTGTTGACCAACCACCAGATACAGCAGGAACTACGGAAGACCGATTGACTGAAGGCCGCCCGTCCAACGTCAACCATGTCGCACCTCCCTTACTCCCTCCACCGCCACCTGCGGATATTATTGAAAAACCTGGAGACGACTACTTCAACTTCCACAAGAACAGGCTCGACCAAGAACCGAATCCATTTGAGCAATCATTCTCAGTGGGAAATGGAGACAGCACACCGAAGGCGATCCTACCACCTGCTTCCGCCATAACGTCACCCGCACCACTGATCGGCGGCCCAAACACCTACAATTTCATGAGCTCCCTGCGGTCAGGGCCCTTGTCTCCCGCTATGCTTCAAGGCCCAATTTCAAACGGCCCGCTAGGGTTTGATACCCACCTCCGCACAGGATTGACGCCCAACGAATCAGGTATTCGCAGTGGATTGACACCTGGTGGATCTGGATCTATGTTTTCCGTCCCTAGCCCCTCAGCCAGCGGCCTTTTTCAACTCGGGAGCTCAACACCTAGTACTATGGAGTTCCAAAGGACTGCCTTATCGGCAGCATCAGCTTTGAGGAAACAGCCTACTCTTACTTCCATACCTCCTCCATTGAACAAACCTGAATTTTCGGTGACGGCATCCGATGCTCGTGACCACAATCCCCCAACCGCAAAACCGAGACAACTCTCCAATGCCTATGACGCAGATCCTGCCCATAATGCGGCAAATGGCCTTTACATGCTTGCTCAGGCACATCAACAAAATGACCAATACTCGAACTCTACTGTCCCTGTGCCTGCTAACACGGGTATGCTTTCTGGTCAGCCTAATTTGGGCTCGACACAGGATACTACTTCGCCAAGTTCTAAGAAAAGGGCTCTGGTTACAAATACATCAATGGTACGTGTCACAGGAACTTCTACTAACACTGGAAACACTAGAGGTGTCAGTGAAATGAGTGAGGACATGGCTAGTGATTCAGATGAAAGTGACGATGACAAGCGTGGAGGTGGGGAAGCTAAAGGGGGAAAGAGGGCAGCGGGCCGAGCACGGAAAAACGACCCAAAATCCAATAAAAGAACGAAAGTTAGTCAAGGGAGTGCAAATGGGAGTGGGGATGATCAGGATAACGATAACATGATGAACGAGAATGGAAAGAAGATGACAGATGAAGAAAAACGGAAGAACTTCCTCGAGCGAAATCGGTTTGTTACCTTACAAAAACCGTCCATCTATTACTTTCACTAATAGTGTTCAATAGTGTTGCTGCCCTCAAGTGCCGTCAAAGGAAAAAGCAATGGTTGCAAAATCTTCAGACCAAAGTCGAATATTACTCTCAAGAAAACGATGCTCTCACCTCTCAAGTAGCAAGTCTGCGAGAGGAAATAGTTGCTTTGAAAACCCTCTTGCTTGCACACAAGGACTGCCCCATAGCGAGAGCCACCAATATGGGAATGGATACTATCCACTCTGCTCTTACTTCTGGCCCAACCGAATACGCGAATCATGCTAGCTATTCAAATATGGGTGTGATAGCGCCACCGCCAGCCGTTCATGGGCATCCCAGGAGATATTCATAGTGTGCCAACATCCTTCCTGATGAACAGAGCAGTTAACCTTCATTGGGGAAACTGCAGTATAGAGGCATTGCGAACAATTTTTCCTACTTCGCTCTGGGTTGTCTACTCTCATTATATGGCTAACAGCTTCATGTGCGCGGGGCAGTCATGACTTGAACGAAAGCAGCATTTATAAAGAGGATTCAAAAACTTTCTTCCATAATTCTGTCAATCTACGGCGTCTTGTCATTCACTTCCATCTATCGTTTCTATTATGACTTTACGAGTTCTCTTGGTATCATAGGAAAAATCTCATGGGTGTACCTAATTTGGTGGCTTTGGATCGTGAGTGTATACAACGATTTGGGGGGGGGGGAGAGGGCGGACGTTATACATCGAGAGGGAAATACAGGAAGGTTAGATTCCGGCAAGGAGGTTGAAGAGCAAGGGAAGTAGGTTTTTGGACAGATGAAAGTACACGCGTATACATATGTCTGGCGGCCTCAGGGGTGCCGCTTTTTTTCATCTCGATTGCCTGGGAAGGGTAGCAACCTTACGGTTGGAATTCGGGGTATTGTTTTCTTTTTATCTTTTGTGCAATTCTTTTTCTTGGAGGTTTATCTGTTTGGGAGGTTATTGTATTTTCAATTCTTTTTGTCTCCCTACCTTTCTTGCTTGTCTTCTTGGATTGATCATTTGTCTCCTTGCTAAAGATATTTTCTATTTTGTGGCTATTGTTTTTCGGTTCTACTCACTTCGGCCTTGAATAGCAGCTGGCTGGGGAGATGGGACTTATTTCATGTTCTCGTGTTACTGCTGCTTTGTGACTGTGAGTTGAGTTACATGTATTGTGTCGAATTGCTATAAGAATTAAACATTCTTAATCTCTTATTTGATCCGATAGATTGTAGTTGTTTATGCTTGTGTTGCAATGTTTTCATTTATATACAGAATTAGCATGCGTGATTGCCCTCAGAAACTAGATAACTCAAGGCTGATACCCGATACCCTTTTCTACGGGGAAAAAAAAAAAAATTAGAAAATCCTATAGCTTCCACTTACCCTGAAAACGCCGGTTGAAGGATAGCGAGTCTTCATATTTGTATCTTGTTGAAATAAGTTACAGTTGAGGGTACTCTACGAGTCACACATCCCAGTTCTACCTACGTCATAATTACAACGTTGTTTCGCTTCAAATAATTTTGTGGATGAAAAATTACTAAGGATGTAGTTTAGGTTAACGTAGCGCTACCGGTATATCTCAATTCAGTTGATGGAGTTCCCGGAGTTTTTATTTTTTTTTTTTTTTAGGGGAGGGGGAAAACATGACGAGAATTGAATGGAGACGCAAGTTAAGGCGCGAACTCCATAGACGGTAACTTCTTTCTTGCGGAGATGGCGTTAAAGGAAAAAAAAAAAAAAAAGGAAAAAAAAAAGCCCAACAGCTATTGGAAAGTACAGCGTGTATGAAATCTTTCAAACTCTGTAGTGATGGTAGAAAGGTGACGAAGTAGGGAAATGGTAAAAAGCAAACAGTGCTCAAACCCGGTCCAGATACACTACTATCTCAGTTTTGCTGTACAAATGGTTTCCACTGCATTACCACGGGTCGTTTCATCTTGGTCACCCTTCATGCAAATGGGGGTGGGTTTGCCATTGGAACTAATCTAGCCCCCTTTCTAACTAATGGACTGGAAAACCACGTGGTAGCCGGTCTCGGTGTGACCAGAGCAATGGGGGGAAAGAGGCGGAATAAGCCTTCCCTATGTGATGTAGCCATTGGTTGAAAAAAAATGACCCGCGAGTGCAGATATGGACTGATATAGGGCGTGGCGGTTCCAGTCCACACGGCGTGAGCCATACGCTGGGCTGGGGGCTCTCCTGGCATCTTTAGACCCACCTTCGGAGGTGGCATGTTCTTTGGCGAGAAGCTATCTGCCCTAGGGCTAACACGAGCGCTGCTCTGGCATCAGCTCTCTCGTTCCTGAAATGCCCCCTGACCCATGCAATGGGTGGTGCCCTGGTCTGTGCCTACTGCAAGAAGCTGAGAGTTGTTTGACGGGCGGCCATCGAGTCTGTCAATAGAACCAGCATCGGATTATCTTCATGTGTTGAGAGTAGCGCCCATCTGCTCCCCACCGGGGACCATAGCTTTCAAGCCTAGGTAAGTGCTTGTTTCCAGGCCAGGCCAGGTCTGCTCTCCTGTCTTTACTGCAAACCCCACACGGCCGCACGTCCGTGAAGGCAATCCGGCTTCGAGGAGCTCGGCGATCATGGTTGCCCAGTATGCCTTGTGGTTGGATCGGTCTCTCCAGGGACGAATAAGACCAAGTCTTGCAGTGGAGCCTTGCCGTAGGTCCCCATAGGAGATCTGCAGCGGGCGGCTTGGGTGGGACTCATATGTAACCATATTTTAGTTGCATAAGCGAGGTAAATACCACATGGTAAGGTTTCTGCTGTATATTTTGCTCACCCAAATACATAATTCACGCGGTAATTGCATGGTGATCTTGATTATCTCAATGCAACATATTTGTAAGATAGCCAGCCATAACTTCCTCTTATTGTTTCCAAATAGATACGACTTGGCCGGGATAAAAAGTAATAGTGGTAGATACCCTATCATGCAGCCATTACCCTGATTACCATCAACAATCACCAAAACAAGGGTGAAATCTCACCGTCCAGGGTACTTTTTATAGGAATCAAGATTCATTCAGAACTAATTCCAAGAGTGTAGAAAGGTATTGATATAGCTTTTCATTATGTAGGGGCGCTTATGGTATACTGCTATAAATGTAAAAGCTAAGTGAGAAAAATGGGAAAATTGTAGCCCACACCGAAAGAGATTCATTCGAGATATAGCAGCAACGCCGTCATACAAAACCTGTATTAACAAAAACGGCTGGAGAAATTGGGGGAAATGAAAGAAAAAAAGTTGGCCATGCAATAAAACCGAAGTCCCTCAATAGGGGTGGATAAGGCGGGGAAAATGAAAAGGAACTCAGGTCTAGCTAGATAACAACCACAGTTTCTGAAGAGGTAAAAAAAAAAAAGAAATGTGGTACCCGTACATTAGAAAAAAAAAAAACGGATTTAAAGATTTGTTCAACCATTTTTTGCTGTTTTCTGATATTTTCATATTTTTTTCCTTTGCCATTTAATAGCATGGATTATACCTTAAACTGGGCTAATCAAATCAAGGTCGACGCCCCTCAATGCCTCCTCTGCAGCAATTCCGGCAGTCCACATGGGATCATCCTCATCAAATCCTCCAGATAGAGGTTTCGGTGTGTATCCATCACATCCCGCCAGCTTATCCTTATGCAAAAGGCTCTGTTCCAGTCTGCTAAGATACTGCGGCATATCTTGTTCCTCATGCGAAGGTTTCCATAGGTTGACGTTCTCCCCACCAAGACTAGTGGGATTGGATAGCGGATAAGATCCTCCGTTCCAAGCGGTAGGGGCGTTGCTTGAGCTGGCCACACTGACACTAGGTGAGGCTGCGGTGGTTGATTCATTAGAGTTACCACCAGAAGGTATCTCTGGCTCTTGCGGATCCTTCTCGATGGCGCCATTTCTCCAACAAAAGCTCATAAATGCTAACCAGTATGGGTCTTTCTGTAATATCCAGGGGTTCCCAATAACTACCAAGCCTTGTTTTGCCCTTGTCATTGCCACGTTGAATTTCTTGCTCTCGAAGATAATGCCCAGCCCTTTCTTTAGGTCACCATCCAGGAACCGTTCTCGGCTGCGTGTGGTACATATAATGACGAACTTGTGTTCAGACCCTTGATAGGCTTCGATAGGCCCAACGTTGACACTTCTTAATTTGTAACCTGGGGTACGGAGGTTGTTTCGGATTCGGCGGACTTGTTCCCTAAAGGGTGACATTATTGCAATTTCATGTGGTTGCAGCAATCCACTAGTAACAAGGCTCTGTGCTGTTCTACATGCCATGTGCATTTCTCGAAGGTTGTAGAATGAGGCACCGTCCTCTTGAGCCTCATCTGGGCCACCATTGGTTTTAAATAGGACAGGCCATTTCCGTCCTCTCCATCCAGTCCAGCTTGCAGCGCCGTTGATATCTGTAGCCTCTGGCACCAAAGTGTCATGATAAAACAGTGCACTTGGTACTGATAAAATTGCAGGGTGCGATCTATAATTTCGAATGAGATTGGTAAACGGCGGTCGAATATATGGCTAAGTGGGTCAGGTTAGTACATAAGCTGGTATCCGTTAATCGAATTGTAGATAACACACCAACAATGTTGTGGTAGTCTTTGTAATCCACTCTGGGGCATTACCACCTCCTAGTTTCGCAATACCTTGTCGGGACAATGGATGTTCAGAATATAATGGCCTTGAAAAAAGTCTCTCGAGTAAACTAGTTTCCAAAGGAGCTAGTCTACTAGCAGTTCTAGGGCCGAGCTGCTTTTGATCACCCGCCATGACGAACATCGGCTTTTCCTGTGAGCACTCTTCAGGCGGGGCCACAACAGAGAGGGGTATCAAGATATCAGGCTCAGTTCCTTGTGCAGCCTCGTCTACCAAGAGAGCGGTCCTATTCAAACGTCAGAAATTACATCGGTATACTGAAGGAATATACGTACCAATGAAGCTTAACTTCACTCTGAGTCACCGAAGAGGAAGGGGCCCATTCCCCGACATCCATGCCATCAATTAGTCCTTGAAGTTCGTCTCCTTTCAGTCCAGCAGTGACAACCCTCTCCCACCTCGCCAAATCACGATTCGTGCACCGTGCCTCTACTAACATAGAGCAGTCTCCGCACGTTGTGACTATAACCCTATAGGCCATCAATTTTCTCCAATCAGGGAGACCAAAGAAGTCATTCTGGACAGAGCAGTATGTCAGAAGCTCCATGGGTACCTCTGCAAAACTTCTTGACGAGGAGTTCATTCTGAAAAGAACTCGTGGGGATAAATGACGAATAAGACGTTGGGCGAGTGTATCTGCTGCCTGGTTTGAAGGTGCACACAGTATGATATGATGCTTTTGAGCAGCAGGAGCGAATATGAGCTGCAAGGCTAGAATTCGAGTTAGCTAAGAGGGGTTTGTTGAAGGCTATAACATTACCTGCTTCAACAATTGTCTTTGTCTTCCCAGTTCCGGGTGGTCCTGATATGAGGTATGGCACTGTGCCATAACTTTGTTCAAGTAAGGCATCCACGGCTTTCTACGATCAGAATATCTCCTCAGCAACTACACTCCTCGAAAATATGTGGGAACACCAGTGGAAACACCAACCTGTTGCTCATAATTCAATTCCATATCAAACCATCTATGGTTAAACATACCCTTACTAAGGGTTGTTTGTAAGATTCCATCTGACTTTTCCGGAAAAAGCATCTTTCTTGCGTAACTAGAGGTGTGGGATAAACTGCGAGGTTCGGAAGATTTATCCATGCTCAATGGCGATTCCACTTGGTTGTCACCTCCCGTACTATCATTATTCTCAGAAGTATAGGCCAGAAGTTTACTCATATCAAGTATTGCCCGAGTATGGGGTCCCAAGTGCTTTTCTTGGACCAAGAACGAAACATTGAAGAGTCCACTGTCCAAAATCAAATGATCAATCCCCAATATGAGAAATCCAGCTTGGCGATCAATCCCATATATGTAAGCTTCATATTGCAGACCTTTAAAACATTAAATGTATCAGCTTTCTTCCCCTGTGAATCCAAGTGAGGGAAATAGTACCTGTGAATCCAGCAGGTGGGAAATTGTTATACCCATTGGTCTTTATCTGCCTCAAGTGTACCATGTCCCCAATGGCAACCATTGGACAATCCTCCCGTATTCCTGGCACCATCAGCTTGAAGTAATATTTTCCCAAATCGTGCGCATACAACGGTACATTATACATGTCATATTGGCGTACGTTTTCGTGCTGTGATGATAATTCCTTCAAAAGCAAGTCGGAAAAATAGCGAAGATAAGTCGCTGGCGTGAGAGAATGCTCATCTCGGACACCCGAAGCGTGTAATGGGGGATATGGTGAGAGAGCACTTAAAAATGATGTTCCAGCAAACGATGCAATATATGTAGGATAGTTCATGGATGGTGGAGGTGTTGCCCTAACAGAGATCGCAGGCATAGCATTTATGTCCTATCTCCAAGTGTTAGTGATCCTTGGCCTACAGCTAAAGCTTAAGAACACGTCTTTACCATATAAAACGAAGGAACGAAAGTCGGCGCATAAACATCTGCCTGCCAGGGCTGTGGAGGTGGAGGTCCATTAGAGGCCGCTCTTTGCGCCGCACCGGGTACCACCGCAGTATACGGCAACGGCATATGGGGATTTGGATACATAGGTTGTCGAGACTGGAATGATGGTGCACCTGGATTTGGTCTCTCATCCAGAGAAAGGTACGGTTGGTGATTTCCAAACATGGCCGCTGAAGCAGGAGCAGTCAGGTTCTGTTTAGTCCCGTGACTATTTACACACGGTGCAGGCGCAGGGTATGAGTTTGGGAGTAATGGTCGATAGAATGTTTGTGAAGTGGGTAGTTGCTGTGAGATTGGGAGTGGGAAAGCAGAGTGTAGTGGTGTAGAACAACTATTAGTCGACTGCGTGGTCGCGAATGAACTTGAGCCATGTACGAGCTGTGACGAGTAGAATCGCTGCTGTTGGTGTGAAGACTGGATTGGCCCTTGCGGGGAATGGCCCACCTGCATCGTAAGCTTGATGGCCTGAGGAGATGGATTCCAATAGACCCACCAGGAAGGTGCAGCGACGGGTGGCAGAGATTCCTGCAGGTTGGTGAGAGTTGTGATATCCAGAGTAGTAGCAAATCAGATTCCTTCGATATATGACTGGAGCAGGGGGGTACTTTTGGTGCCTCTATGTAGGTCTCTGCTGTGGTGTGGTGTTATAATGCACGTGGTGAAGCAAAGGGAGCAATGAAGGATAAATGGTATTGGCTGTCGTGTTGTGAAGCAGGTTAAATACGACAGCGTCTTAAAGTTAGCGAGAACTAGAATAAACTCACAAACTTCTGATACACAACCACACTTGCTGCTATGGCAACCAAACTATAAACGATAAGAGAATTTGGCGAGCGGTCAAAGACAATAGCAACATCAAGTGAGAGCAGGAGCTATCCAGCAATAATTTGGTGCAGATGCAGATCTAGGCTGAAAAGCCCACGATATTAGCAACAACAAAGAAGGGCATACATCATCCTGCATATATTGGTGCTAAGCTTGGGTGCGGATTGTGTGTTTGGCGACGGCCCGGCTGCCAGCACTTTAGAGCACACACAACACCAACGGCCCACTCCGGATCGACACAAGGACCCATGGTGCCGGGCCGGAATGAGGGGGTGGGGGTGGGGGTGGGGGTTGCACGGAAGAGCGATGTATGCACTCGGCTCACCACAAACTCGGATCTAGATTTAGCGTCCCCAGATCGATCTGACATTCAGGTATGTACATACCAGTCAGTATCTTGAGATGGAATATCTAGCTAAAGTGCATGCATACTGCATTAGCATACGGCATATGGAGGATCGATGGGAATTGCATCCCGGCGGCAGACATCAAAGGAGGAGCATTCCTTGGAGTTATGTATGTAGAAGCTATACGCTTCGGACTCGGTCTTTGGTCTCATGACCAGTTCAAATTGCGAAGGTACAACATATTTGAATGTCACTATGTAGTATCAGCAGGTGTGCCAACCAGACTATTAGCGGATGAACCGCAAGCCTGAAACTCATTAGTACATATTCGGTATATCACCAACTCTTTGCACCTCCATGATTACCTCCATGATTCAATTAGGATAGGAGTACTAGAGTACCTTCAACCAATCAGCTAATCAGAGAAAAAGTATGATAGAAGAGTAATCCCTTGACTAGCGACCGGTATCAATATCGTGAAGGGTTTATTCATATAGGAGCGTTATCATTTATTTACTTGCAGTGATGGACCCGGCTTCTCGAATTGTAATCCAGACCAAGTCGTTGCCAAGAATCAGCCTCGGCTCCACACGTCAAAATGTCGGCCGAGTAGCGTTCAGTCAACACACCCTCTATCCTCGAATCAATAATTACTCCCCGCGCCTAACAGGTGTTATTAACTTCCGCAACATCAATCAGCGTGTTCCTGCCCAACAACTGCCATGGGCGATGAACGCAGAAGTCGAGGTTTGGAAGAAGCTCTGCGAAGGGTTGTCGCTGCATCACTCCCAGAGCTCTCGGGCGAGGATAAAGACGAGCTCGCAGCACGAAGGGAAAGAACGCTAGAAGCTTTGAAGGATGGGGTTCTGTGCGCAATTCCTTCTAACGGGCTGGCTCGCTGACTCGCTGACCAATGGAGATGAGATGTAGCTCGTCCTTAAATCAGCGCACAGAGACAGAGTTAGGCCCACACATATCAGATCTCATCAGGAGAAAACGTATGTGCTCATCAGGTTGGATTAAAGGTGGTTTGTTTGTTGACTCGGCCCTCAATGTAGTTGTCCACGATAACCCCGGCCCCGATCCCGCCCTACGCTACTCCACACTCTTTTCACGACTCAGCACACTCTCGGTTCTCGACCGGAGATGGGAGGTCCTTTATTTTCTCTACCTACTTTCGGATAGCCCACCTACAGCGTCGGTATCGAACAACATTTACAACGGATCAATGCCGGTGATGGAGACTGCCGGTGAGGAGGAGACAATAGGAAACGGAAACTTTATAGGTCTACACCGACTACCTGAGAGGCGGAGGGGTGATCCTTCGGGGGGGCTCGACCACGAGGGGAAGCTTGGGCCCACCGCCAGGCAATGGGGTGGAATAATGGAGGCCCAAGGCGACGAGAGAAAAACGAAAGCACTCTTGTTGGAGGAGAGTGGTGCAATTCTGGGTTTGTTTATTACCGTAGTGCTGCAGGTCTGCTATCGCTAATTCTTGTTCCTCGCTAGATCCAAGTGAAGATACATTATTATCAGCATTGCCATACACACTCCTAGGGCTCTCTTCTGGCTCGCTTCCTTTCTTGTCAACCGGATACACTGCTCCTCCGGCACCAACCCCAGCAGACAAATCCCAAACTCCATTAGGCCTTCGAGACCCCTCCTCCAAGAATGCTACCACGTCACAACCTGTATATATCCCAACAAAAAAACTTGTGTTGCCCGCAACCTTGCCACTTCCGGTCGTTTCTTTGCTGCACACCCTGGCTGAGCCATCCCTTTTATATCAATCACTTAACACCTTTGTACAGTCCGAAGATGATGATGGTGGTGGGTTGATTGGGCAAAGTCTACGGGCTGCAATAGGGCAAGAATTGCGGGGGTACTTGGCTCTTATTGGGGGCCTAGAAAATGAAATCCGGAGAGCACTTGCTACAGCCGACCCAGCCGATACTAGAGGAATTGGTAAAGTTGGCGTGACGCTAAAAAGGTGTGTTGTTTGGACCAGGGAGGCAACAATGGGATTACGGTTGTTGAGCACGATTGTAGAGCAAGCAAAAGGTTGATCTCCTCGTTCCATCATTCATTCTACAGAAGTTCCGGACAGAGAACTAAATATACGA
This sequence comes from Terfezia boudieri ATCC MYA-4762, assembly GCA_003788615.2. Classification (NCBI taxonomy): domain Eukaryota; kingdom Fungi; phylum Ascomycota; class Pezizomycetes; order Pezizales; family Pezizaceae; genus Terfezia; species Terfezia boudieri. Next base: position 687,374 of record ML121541.1, read on the forward strand.
ATCAATAGATAAAAAGGGAGGGCAACTAATATCCACCATACATCGGTTTTCCACATCACATGGTGACCCTTTCGTTTATCATTTTGCCGAGCGTCTCCTCTCACATGTAACTCGCCCATTTTACGACATGCTTCGACGGTGGATTTACGACGGAGAGCTTTCGGACCCCTACCGAGAATTCTTTGTCTCGGAACGAGACCCTTCAGAAGTGGATCATAGCGAAGGCAGAAAAGGGGCTTCCAGTGTTTGGCAGGACAAATATAAGCTCGACGATGGAATGATACCCTCAATTGTAGATACCTCGTTTGCCAACAAGGTGTTCTTAATCGGCAAATCCCTCAACTTCATTCGTTATGGCTGTAGGGACTCAGATTGGGTGAATGACTATTCACGGGACGCGAGTAAGGAGCTGAGATATGGTGATACAGCGACGTTGGAGAGCTCGATTGATGAGGCCTACAAGACAACTATGGCCAGGTTGATCAAGCTTATGTCCGAGAAGTTCCACTTGTTTGAGCATCTGACAGCACTCAAACGCTACTTGTTCCTTGGACAAGGTGACTTTGTGGCACTCCTTATGGAGGGGTTGTCCCCTAATCTTGAACGGCCTGCGAACTCGATTTACCGGCATAACCTTACTGCTCAACTAGAACATGCTATCCGTAATTCTAATGCACAGCATGAATCCCAGGACGTTTTAAAGCGTTTGGATGCACGCATGCTTGACCCGGTTCATGGTGATATTGGTTGGGATGTCTTTACCCTGGAGTACCGAGTCGATCCTCCTATGGATGTAGTCATTACAACATACGCAACCAGGCAATATCTCAAGGTATTCAACATGTTGTGGAGAATAAAGAGGGTAGAGTTCCACATGGGGCAAGTATGGCGGAAGTATATGACTGGTGCAAGAGGTGTTCTTGGGCAGATTGAGGACAAGGTTGGAAAGGATTGGAAGGTTGCCAGGTGTGTCTGTGCCGAGATGATACATTTTGTTTGCCAATTGCAGTACTATCTCTTGTATCAGGTGAGCTTTACCAAACAAGGTTCCCTCCCCCCAATTTGTTCTTAACTGACGATGGTTCGCAATAGGTTATAGAAAAAGCTTGGAACGAGCTACAAACAGCAATCTCAAAGCCCAGCTGTACTCTTGACGACCTTATCTCCGCACATGCCACCTACCTTAATCAAATTACCGCCAAAGGTCTCCTCTCCCCCGATACGGGCTCAAGAACTAAGTCCGAACCGAGCGCCCCTGAAGAAGAATCGATATTTCTTGGTATGCTCCACGCCATCCTAAAAATCATGCTTAGGTATAAGGAAGCCGTGGACGGTCTATACGGGTACTCCGTCGCGGAGTACTCCCGGCGGCAGGAACTCTCTGCACGAGTGGAAACCCGAACGAAGGAAGGTCGGTGGGGTTTGACCGAATCAGACTACCACGACACCAATACCGATGGCGAAAGCAGAGCAAGTACCCCGTCTCTTGGCTTCCGCCGCGGTGTGCCTACTCGACCGGAAAGTGCAAGCAGCCTATTTAAACCTGGCACGATGGATACTGAGGAACTTCTTCCTGCCATCCGTCTCAGGCTCAAAACGGTAGAAGATGACTTTAAGTTACTTTGTAAAGGGCTGCTGGAGGAACTAGCGTATCAGAGTGATATGGAGATGAGGATGTTGGGGATACAGCTTAATTTCAATATGTACTACGAGATTTCGACTAGGAAGGGGAAGAAAGATAAAGAAAGGGAAAAGGAGAAGCAGAGGGAACGGGAGAAAGAGGCAGATAGGGAACGGAGGAAGGAGCGGGAACGGGAACGAGAGAGGAGGAAGGAGAAGGAGAGGAGGGAGAGGAGAGAGAGAGAGCGGGAAAAGGCAGAGAGGGAGAGGAGGGAGAAGACGGACGAGGATGGGGATGTAGTAATGGAGTAAGAATGGGAGCGGGGTGATGTTGGGGGTTGGAAGGAGGAGGGAAGTAGTATGAGGAGTGCATTTAGTGCAACTGTATATTACGACAAGATACATGACCGGAGGTACATACTGATTCCAACGTCACGACGAGTTCTTAATTCTTAGCTTTGATGATTTTTCTCTAAACTAGATTGTACTTAGGAGCCAAAGGACATACTCGGGAACAATGATTCGAAGATCGTCGTATATACTTAGTACTTCATGCGTGAACTTCCGAAACTCCGCAAATTAGTTTGGCGTTGGCACACGAGGCACCCACTTATTGCCATCATAGTCAATCTGCTAATAAGTAAATTGACCTCCGGCCCCACAGCAAGAGGCCCCACGGGCGTTTTCTAAAGTTACAAGGTGAGTTTATTTCACCGAATCACAGTGTGCCACACCCTGGTCCCTCCTTGTACATTTTAGAAGTATATACAGTTTTTAGTATATATCCGCAAGGTTAACTCATCGGAAAGTTTCTACAAATTGACGTACGGGCGTCTCGGCGCCGATGAATGATCCGGTCCCGCTTAACCTCACCCCCCTTTCCCCCCCCCTCTCCTCCCTCCCCCTCTCCCCCACGGAGGCCGTTCTCCACAATATGGTTCTATACCTAAAGTATATTGCTTCTAGATCTTTGAATTCTAAAGTACCTCAAGTGAACTACCAATCAATTGGGACACGGGACAAACCCCTCATTACTCGCATACAACAAACAATACTAAGGGTACTCAAAATTAAATTCACGCACAAACGCATGCATAAAACTAAAAAATCTGGCGCCTTGGCTGCATGGGACTAAATTTCTAGCCAATGAGCTTCAATGCCAAGCTTACGACGTAAGTCTACGTGATGTATTCAATCACGCACCGAAATCGATGGCTAAATTCTGGCACGTAAGTTTTGTATCTGCGTTTTCGCTGACAAAGCCATAAATGCACGGCCAAGCCGCAATACCCGACTCCCAAACTGGAGCATCATGACGTCCAGCATGCGCACGGGGGACTAGATATCGAGGGATAGCCACAACGGTATAAATGTGACATAAGTGAACAATCCAATCCCATACCCAATCATCATAGAGATAAATTGGAAGTATCGCTTGAAAATCCTGAGCCTCCAGACCTCTTCCAGTACCTGTGACTTGTACCAACCAGACTAACTTGTACCCGACTCGAGGCATACTTGTGTGCAAATGTGTGTGTGTGTGGGTATGCGTATCTGTGCGTATGTGCGTAAGGTATCTTGGGTACTCAGTTGAAAAATCTGCGTTTTGGCTGAAAAGAGCTAGACTTGCATATTGTGGCGTCCACGCTATATATCGTAAAAGTGCGTGAATTTAATTTTGAGTACCCTTACTAGGTACCCTTTGCCTAGCCTACATCACTACTACCCTCATAATTAGCCTGGTTGGCAGGCACAAGCCTCATAGTGCCAACCTCATAATGGCAAAGTGGGCTGCCTAATTTGGACGAACGCGCTGGCCCAGTTTAATTCCATCTGGTCATTGCTTATATTAACCACCTTTGTATATTTGGCCAGATATTAAGTATATATATTATGCTTATACAAATAACCTTGCTGAAAATCCTCCACCGATTTCTCCGGGGGCGGGACGGCATCCGTCAATTGCAAATTAATTACTTCCATGGGTGGCTAATTAGGATAATATTCCAAGACGTCCACTTCTGATCCATTGCTCCAAAACAAACTATAAGACTTGGCTTAAGGATAAGTTGCCTATATTATATTATCCAGCCGATATTACACCGCTCCATGTGGTAGTCCATGTGGTACTCCCCATGAGGGAAAAATTGAAACGCCGAGAGTGCATATTTACGAGTCCGCATCGACGTTTGTATCGAAGGGGAGTTTCCGACCTCCTAATGTAGAAGCCCAAACCATATACATCGGGAGTCAGTATCCCCATCAGGATCAGCAATAAATGTCAGCCCCGGGACGGTTTCTTGCGACCGGTAGATTCTGAGGTTCAGCTCCAAAAGACCCGAGATAACTGGACTCTACCAATATTAACCTTGTCCCCTTCGTGAGGGATGGCCTCTGTGTTACATATAAATTTCCGCATGACCCCATCCGCACCGGCCCGTTCGAGGCACCATACGCCTCCTGACAATCTGTCATCCCGGAATCCTAACATGGCATATATATAACCCCGCTACACCAGATCCGAATAAGGTTTCAGGTAAACAGTAGGAAGCCCACCGGAGGTCCCGTATGGATGGTTAATTGTTCCTGGATATAAAACCAGCTAAGCCCATCCACAATATCTTCAATAATACCGTAAAACTCAATTTTCAGTCGTACTGTGAGATAGGGGGAGGTCTGGTGCTTTCTGAAGCGTGGTACTCTGTAGAACAAGACGATGAGGAGAAGATGCTGCTTCTTAGGTATTAATCTTACAGCCTCACTAGACTAAGACATGACCAAGTGGACTACCCAATTTGAAAGTAAACCACACGCAAAGTCAATAAGTACTACTTCAGATTGCCGCATTATCTGAGAATGAAGACCCCTGTCTCTCCACTGCAGCAACATAATTCGTGTGGAGAGACAAGGGGTCTTCATTCCCAAACAATGTGGTACTAGTCTGGTTATCACAGAAACAGACCCAATTGGTGACCGGAATTATATTGATCACCGATGTTTTTCTATGCTACTTACGGAGTACTGTACTGTATCCACCTCATCAATGCATTGATACTGTAGATATATATGTACATACCTACATACTTCATGCACATGTTGTCTCAATTTCCAAATTCTATGCTAGGACCCTCGCGGTACTTGACATGACTCATGTATCGGTACTTAACAAACATCATCTTGGCCAGGTAATATGGAGATGTAATTTTGAGGGCTGAGAATCAAATTATCAATCAATAAGACTACAGCCAACTCACTATGAGCGCCATATTAATATGGCATTTGAAGTAGAAGGATCCAGTTATAATAGGAATCACTAACCAAAATTTCAAAATATTGAATTACCTTATTTAGATTGGGAGATAGTATACACCTGTTAGGTACAGTCGAAGTTTTGTGTTTCGGATGAACTATGAAATAACTAATAATGTCTTGCCCAGGGACCCCACTTCCTGGTTCCCCAGCCATGCATAATGGAGATTAGGACAAGGATCAGATTCCCCCTGGAGCGCAGTGTTATACCACACACCATGAGAAAGGAAATTTGTTTTGGTTATACCATAAAAGTAATATGTCTAACATTTGCCGTGGTCTTGTGTTATCGATAGAATAGCCTTCAGGGTAACAAGACCTGGTCATTTATTTTTCCCAACTCTAGTGTGTAGGACTGAATACAAGAGCCAGTACAACTACAGTCTCCTTTTGATCGTTCTCCGGCCTCTAGTTCGAGCACTTTCGTTGTGCCTCATACTCGTACCCAATACCCAATCTGTATTCCATCTTCATTTTTGAGTAGAATGCTTATCTCAACTCAGTCCCGGCGCAGGAGATTCTACCAGGGCCGAGATAATAATGCATTAAAATTCTCTGCCTAACTCGCAAATCCTATTGCCCCGGTGGGGGCGTACCAGGTTCCACGATAACTGTGCCTCATGGAACATCCACTCCCTTCTAGAATTTCTAGGCAATTTTCCTAAGCAGGAGGCCAGAATGATTTTGCGCACGGCATCCTTGTGTAAACATTACTTTACCAATAGGGTGCATGCTCATCAATTGACATGCCAGCTGACGCATTCCAATGATGTATAAGCCAAAACGTACCTGGACTAGGATAAAAGCCTAAAAACAGATTCTCTAGGACTTTCGCGCCGGAAGTTCAACTGCAGTCACACTAACGCGTGTCCATGTGGCAACCCATGCAAGACCTGGGGCAGTCAGCAAGTGAAGGATTGGCTGCTTCCACTACGCTGCAAACAGTTGCCTCTGTAGCGTGAATTCTATTTTTTTTCCTCCTTTGCGGTGGACTCAACGACACAAGAAAAAACTAGGTAGGATCAAGTCGACTGGACACAGGACATCAAAAACGACCAATTAGCGCTAGACCGGTAAGCAGGGTAGGTACTGTACCTATCATTCTTTCCTGAGGTGCCTTTCTATTTGTTCACGGTCCTCTTTTGCTGCCCTGGCGAGACAATGTGCACCCCATCAAAATGAAACCTCAAACTGACACCAGCACAGTCCAACGCGCAGTCTGTTTACCCTGAAGCAACAGCTGGGTGCCAATATGCTTAGTGTCGTAGATACGATGGCCAGGTCGAATTCGAATTCTAAGCGTAGCGACCGTTCTACAATGCTATTTGGATGTGTGAACACATTGCACATCGGGTACATCTCCTCCGCTGCACAACACAGGTTGATCTCTTGACTGGAAGAGTTAGTGGCATGAATGATAACAACTCTGCAAGGATGCTTGACATTAGTGCGTCAATTCGGCTGCGGAGTCGTGAAGGCCATGTGAGGTCTCGTGTGTAGATCTGGAGCACAACGAGCTGAGGAAGATGTGCCAAGAGAACTAGCAGAAGGTACCCAGACGCCTTCTCGTACAACCAGACTATTATTCCCGTACCTCTACCTAACGTAAACTAACCCTAATGTTACATACCGGTCACCCCTACTGAAAACAAACACCGTGCCATAAATCGATACCTGGACAATCTTCCGATCGAGGGAGTAGTCCCATACCCTCAACGATCCTCACTCTGAGTGAAAGATTACGGATACCAAAACCTCAATATGAAGCACTGAAAGGTGGGCCCATCGGTCTATGTGGATGCATATCTCTGACTGTAGCCAGGAATTTGCGGACATCAAGAACAGCATCAAATTTGGCTTGGCAGCATGTCTGATATCCTGGCTCAACCCAGGTCATTTATGTCCCCTGTTTACTTTTCACACGATTCCATCTACGGCAAGTGGCATTTCTCCCAGTCGGTACCAGTTAATGCATCCTGAATCGCCTGTCGTTCCAATTTCGTTTGGGTCACTTTTTTTTAGCCTTCCTGCAGCATAGTACATACTCCACAGCTTAGTGCAGTCCTTTCACAGTGCGGAGTCACTTTGTCACTCAAGAATGACTGGTGCAGTTCTTTAGGGGTATCTACTTTTCTGGGTCAAGGACGCTCCTTAATATGTGATGTGGCACAGCTAACGTTGCTTGATGCTCTAGCAACCCTAAGTTAACTTCTGGTGGTAATAGCACAAGCTTTGAGGCTGGGGAAGATGGGGAAGCATTGCGTTCTTTTGTGAGGACACTGGGTGAGGGCCAGTCAGAAAGGCAGAAGCTTTACAGGTTGGATGAAAGTGTTTTGGAGGGGTGGGGGCCAACCTGTTGATGAGCTCTCCAACAGGGAGGCGAATTAATGCCCCAGGAAGCATTCTGTATCATGCTCCCAATGCCCTCCCCCTAGTCCAACTCAGCCGGAAGTACAAACTATACCCACCAATTTATCCTATATTTCACCCATGACCATGAAAATGAACTTTGCCTCCACCTATAGCTAAGCAGGCATAGGAAATACTAAAGCGGCAGACAGACAAACCCAAACTCCTCTTCCTTACCTACCTGCTCCCAATCGTTGTTAGACACAGCGCGTCATCAGAAATTGGCCTCCCTTTTTACCAACCCCACAAGCCCGAGGGAAAGGCGAAAATCACGGGAAAACAGGCACAGCCAGCGAGACACTGGCCTGGGAACAGGCCTCAGCGCCCCCCCTTAACACCCCGACACACGCAGGCACACAATCACCGGGGAGAAAGCAAGTCGAAACACTGGAACTTAGCTTGCAAGGGAGTGCCGGGAAGCGGAGCCTACTTCAAAATATTGAGTACAATAAGGAGGATGTCGCCACATGCATTAGGCCCCTCTTCTTCTCGTAAGCGGTCTGCTCCTTTGGATGACGAAGTTGGTGATGTTGTTCATGTAAAATCACATCCCCATTCCAAACCCACCCAAAAGTACAGCACTACGACCACCGAAAAGCGTGGGGCAAATCTGGGAGCCAATCACAAGACCGCCACGCGAAGCGCAAAACAGCAGAAGTCTACTTCAACATCGACGATGTCTGCTGCAGTGAAAGAGGGGAATCCAGCTCCCCGAGTGAGTCGTGCGAAGAAGGGGAAACGAGTTCATGCCTGTACTCAACCTGGATGCGATAAGGTAGCTTCAGATTTGCCCACCTGACGGATTGATATGGTTGTTAACCACTATATAGATTTTCACTAGGGCTGAGCATTTGAGGTAGTGTCCATTGCTTAAGTATACTGAGTTGACAGCTAACGGTGAGCTTTATAGGCGGCATCAGCTCAATCACAATACTGATGTATATTTCAAGTGTGACATCTGTGACCGGACATTTGTTCGACATGATCTTCTGCTGCGACATCAGGAAAGACAGTGAGTGGGAACGCCAGGCAGCTACTTGGGCTTGGCTGACAGTCTCTAGTGCTACTCAAGCGATCAAAGCGGTTCAGACACTCGCTTTGGCACAGCGTCATGGAAACTTGCCTGAACACTATGGTATTACTCGGATGCAAGGCCTGACAACCCCACCTCAACACAGTAATGAGTACAATGGAAACGGACATGGATTTAATGCAAACAGCCCGAATATGGAGAACTCTGCACAGAACCTGCAGATTTCGTCCTCTCCACATTCAACATCTTCGGATATATCTCAGGTATCGATACAGAGCATGGCTCTAGGATATGCCACTGCGATGCACATGGGGCATGGTAGCGATGGATACGCTTCTACAGATTCAACTCCCTCACCTGTTGGTAGCATTGGAAGAGCGCAATTGCCTTACCAGCTTCCTCAAAGCGAAATACAGCGGCAACAGGAGTCCTACCTGCCACACACGGACCTCAGACAGCGACCAGCCTTAAGCGATGATCCATCGTCCCTGTATGCAATGCTAGCTTCATGGGACAGCAACATTAACTGGCTGTTAGATGATACGGCTGAGAAGCCAATGATGGATGAAATCCATACAGTCAACTATATACACCCCCTGGAGATGGCCTACAATCGCTCGATTGCCCACCCGGCGCCTGACATTACAAGTCTACCTCCTCCTCCTGGTGTAAGAGACAATACAATCATTTTTCATCCGATGGATGAAAATATGAGGCAAGAAATCCTGTTACTAGTGGGAGGTGGACCTAATTTACAGGCGAGCAGCCTTGCCAGCCTTAGCTCGTTGCAGCATTATCTACGGCTTTATTGGAACAATTTTCATGTTCTGTATCCTGTTCTACATCGCCCATCGTTTGTACCTGGGCTGTCTATGGTATGCTTAGCAGCCATTGTGATTGCAATTGGCGCATCCTACACAGATGCAGATGCACATCAATTCTCTATGGCTCTTTATGAGAAAGTTAGAGCTCTACTAATCAATGTACGAGAAGTTCTGGGCTCCTAATTGAGTGATTTGAAGCTGATCTGTTAGACCAATGATTTCTTAACTGGAACACCAAACAATTTGCCGATCCTGCAAACCCTGCTGCTCACGGATATTTTTGGGAAATTAAGGTCCAGGAGAGAGCATTTCGATGGCGTCCAGCTTGATATGCTTCTTGCAAATGTATGTAGAACTTCACTTGGGAACACGACCATTTGTTCTAACATAGATGCTGTTGCAGATCCTACGACGGGAAGGACCACCAGCTGATGCTCTTGAGCGTCTAAGAGTACTCCAGAGAGATGGATTGGATTATCATCTTGAGTCTGAATGGCATCATTGGATACTATTGGAGGGAAGAAAGAGGTTTGTACCCTGAGTCTCTTGTTTAGCTTCGATCCTGATATATCTGTAGGATTTCCACTCTCTCCTTTTGGTTTGACGTTCAACAATCCGTCATATTCGGTCGCGAAGCATGCCAAACAGCCTTTGATCTTCAAGCTGGGCTCTCAGCTGGGAAAGAAGAAGTTCTGTGGGACAGTGATTGTGCCTCCGATTGGTTGACTCGAGTTGACACACAAGCCGATCAACCCACCTTCCTCGGAGTCCTTCGAATCTTCTTTGACCAAAAGAAACAAATACCCCATATATCGCCCCTAGCTTCAGTTTTCATCCTGCACGGTTTAATATCTGTTTCTCTTGACCTAAAGCGGAGCAAGCAACGCCATACCGATGCAGGAATTGAAAAACAAGCACGCCTATTGCAAGCCTATGAACGATGGAGGCAGCACTATGAGAATACTGTTGCGATTCATCTGCGCTCGCCATGCCATAATAAGATTATGGTTATGTATCATATGGCATTCGTGACAATGCACACAAACTTGCATCATCTTTATGTACTTGCTGGCGATGCCAGACAGTTTAGCAGAATCACGGAGAAGATCGATTATTATCATGCGAAGAATGAGCTTACCCAGTGGGCCAACTCCCCAACAGGTCAACTTGCAACTTGGCATGCTATCCAGATCATCGTACGAATGCTTGGAGAACCAGCATTGGTACGAGAACAGCTCCACATGCCATTTATGCAGTATATCGCTCTGTTGATGTGTTGGGTTTACGGATCTTTGTCAAGTTCTCCGCTCGCAGGCCATATCGATAACAGCTCTGCCGATTTATTGTGGGACCCTCAAGCTGCGCAGGCGGAGATGCAGGCCTATCTTCAGCAAATGAATACCCGCACATGGCAGGAGCTTGCTCATGCTCGAAATTTCAGGAGAACAGTGGGAGTTATGACCTCAGTGAAGAATAGCTGGGATGCCATGGGACTGAGATGGGGCGTGCTTGACCAGGCTGGGGAGGTCATCCGCAATATCATTTCCAGGAATTTGAAAGTCGTCTGACCTCTCAAGGTTTACTATTTTCACTAGTTTTCATATCGATGTTTTATGATAAATATTGGGTTTGTGGGTGGGATTGTGTCAAGTGTCTGTTTTTGTACGTATACGTTTATTGTTTTGTCGTTAGGGTTCTAAAACTTGGGCCCGGAGTCATTTGTCCTTTCGTTCGAAATACCCGTTCATGATTATCAGATCATATCTTTCTACGTACAATAGCGAAAGGGCGCTTAGGCACCACGCACTTCTTTTTTTCATCAGGTTTTTTCTAAATGCCTACCTCCTATATCGTAGTGTCCGTCCACCCTTTGCAACCGGTCATAACCGTGTCCAGGGATGCTGCTACATACTTTTCTTTTATAACCCTCTTCGTATTGTCGTTTATCTCTCCTATAAACCTCATAGCTCGTCATTCGCTCCCAGATTCTGTTCTGATTGGAAGAGATTAACCCAGCTGTTAGGTGTCTTGATCTTTGACTTACCAGAAAGGGTGTAAGATATATTTGGCGGCGCAGCTAAGCTCCTCCTCAGTCTCTGCACTCGCTATTCTTATGTTTCTTTGTACCTTTAATGCGAGTTCTGTATTCGGCCGTTGTAACTTGGAACGGGCGTGTGGCAATGAGGCTTCCTTTAGTCTAATAATATCCTGAGTTAAATAACAGGCGTCCTTCTAATATTGCTGCAACGGGGCACAAGCTTCTATGAAAAATTTAAGTGCTACTATACACGAGTCATTGAAAAGATTATCTGACATTAGGGCCCGCAATTCCCAGGCGTTCTTGAATCATGTGTTCTAATCATTCTGCTCGGGAACATAGTCTTGAGCACAAGTTCGTATTCCCATTGATGTGCTGAGGAATGATGTATCCCCGCCAGGCTGGATGCATTGTGATTTCCACGTATGTGTATACTGAGACAGCTGCACTTAGTGCCTTTGATTTCGTGATTGCGTATGACAATAATTCTAAAAAAAAAAATTTAAAAAAAATACTTGTTACTCCTATGCGGTCCCATTACGGGCCATGAGGACAATAATTCTGTAAGCAATACTGGCTGATGGGTCAATTTGAGAGTCGTGAAAGAATCCGAGAGAAAATATTCCCTTCACTTCGTTATCTTGGAGTTTATTTAGACTTGCACACCATTTTAACTAACACCCAACGCCATAAATTTTTCCCACCTTCAATCCCGCTCTCTCAACTGAGCGCCTAGAAAACGTAATAAAACAGTTAAGACTTAAGCCGTCGAAGTGCGGTCAGATTTGTGAAACTTCATGCCTGGCATGGGCGAGTGGGTTGCGAGCTCAATATATCGATGCTGGCTCCACTGTAAAGCAGGAAGTGGACCACTAGGAATACTCGGATATTATGTAGTGTCACAGTCCTGAAACATCAGTTCCACATATATCAATTGATTGCTCTATATACTTTCCTGCAGCAGGTTATTGTATGTGCAGACGTACTGTGCACACCACATATACAGACTGGGTTATAGTAAACAGGTGCCGAAGATACCAAAATGGGACTAGCTCAGCTACCCAAAAAGGTAGTCTGCTTGGTGACTTCCCAACAAGGCAACCAAGCTGTAAGAATTGTGCTGAAGATTCTGACATGCACGTGATTTGTATTGAACAATATATCAGCGGCTCAACCAAACCCACTCCAAAAAGACCCTCTCCAGCCAATACGGCCTAGCAAAAGCATGAATAATAAAAATGATGCGTGATAATGTGTGAAAGTAATAATGCGAGCGACGAATTGTGGAGGTCGGGGATAGCGAATGCAAGCAAGGGTTCTAGAAGAGGCGGTAACAGCACGCTGGAAGAGGTGAAGCCGAAGGTGCCTGCGTGACCCGGTTAGCAGATTAGGCGTCTCTCGTCCTCCTTCCTTTAGCACCTCTACTGAGGGTTGTGGCATTAAACACTTCTGCGAGAAGGCAGCACACACGAGCACCTATCAGACGACAGTTGGAGTACCAACAACTAATGATATTGCAAATTCAGCTAAAAGCTGCTCAGGTCTGGAATGCGTGATGGTGGAGGATCAGCCGCTTATATTACCAGAAAGTAGCTCGGATTTTTCTGAATTTTTCTCACAGCTCGGAGGTCGGATAAATGTTATATAGTCACCACCTGAGCTGTTTGAGCATCTATAGGTGTTAGGGCCATAAACCTAGCACTCAAGATCTCACCTTTCGTTTAATTTGTTCCACCAAAGATCATGCCAGTAAAATTGATGATATTCGCGAGCGGGCCGGGGTGCGGCCCTTGTGAACAAAATCCGCTCTGAAAATGTCGCGAATACACATTATCCCTTTTCCAAGGTCAATATCATTATAAATTGTCCGATCTTGTAGCGACAAATTCTCTCTGCTATACTTTCCAACCCACATTCGGTGTCAATATTCTGACAGAGCCAAAACCAACTGCGAATGACAACTGGGCTAGAAGGTTAGTTCTACCCTGGGATATTTTCAACTGAAAACTCTCTACTAATAAAGCAGAGGCAGCTGAATTGGCATATACATGTAAACGTCAGATTCACAATAGCTGGTTTTGGGGTGATGGAGCGTCTTTGTTTGCTACAGTCGAACCTGTCTTATTGCCTAGGTAGGTGTGGGGCCACCGGATTCCAGGAGAGGCTGTGAACTGATATTACAGAGGTACTGAGGGCAACACTCATGTTCTGGATGCGTCTTTGATGGAATAAGAGGGGCCACGTGGATATAGAGGATACAATTATAGAGGGTTTGACTGTAATTTCGGTAGCATGATATCTGATTTATTTTTGGGAGCGGAGTTGGCATCATGGGTGTGGGCAGGTAGTGTTCACATCGCACCGCCGTAGAGGTCCATATTCACGTTATGTTAGCTTTAGCGTTTTAATCCATTGTAGCTGTAGCTATGAATGATGTGCAAAATAAAGTGTGTGTAGTTTCTAAGTCTTATCTACTACTTATGCACAAACCAAGCTCTAACCCTCCCTACCCCTCCCACAAAAGTGAAAGCTAGAAGCAAAGCTCTTCGTCATATCTTTGCCGCTCGTAGATCCGCACCTCTCGAAAGACGAATTAAAAGTGGAAGGCAAAGTAAGTGAACTTTCAGAACAAAGATTTAAATATCCAATCCGACACCACCACCACCACGTCTGAAATATTGGCGGTTGGGCCCCAAAAAATTTAAATCCAGTGACCGAGGTATATATATATTGTTTCGTTTCAACATATCTTCTATCAAACCCGTAGCTAAGTTCACCTCGGTGTTGTAACTTGCTAAGAATATCATTCAAGCTAATTAAGGTATGTTTAATAGAGTAAATGAACCTTGATTTTTTTTTTTTTTTTTTTTTGGGGGGGGGGGGGGGGGGGGGAGGATGTGGTGTTATTATTTAGGATGCGTTGAGGGTAAGTGCGGAGGTCGGCTACATCCCTAAAAATTCTAATTTGCAAAGCCCAGCTTGCACAGAATACAATCATGGCATGCCTCATACAACCTCAGTGCCCAAAGGGCTAGAGGAAAATAAACCACAACTGAGGGTTCAGGCTCAATCCCGTATGACCTTTTCTTCTGATTCATTAAGCGCGGAATACGTTTTAGGAAGGGTACATAGGATATGGAGATGCACAAAAGGCCCTGGTTGAAAGGGTTACATGGCCGGCCAACCTCTAGGGAAGGTCAGGTGATAGTTATGTATCTCTGTCTGATGCCTTCATGAAGACAGGGAAAAAAAAAAAAAAATTTGGTATACGCTCCTGAACTTGCTTAGTTTCTCCACCCATGCCTCATTACTAGACGTATGCAATCCATACTTTGTCCCAATGAAGTATCGTACAAATCCTCTTTACCAGTAACGAGTCCAGCCCCTTCTCATGGCCTGAGCCCCTGCGCCGTCTCCCTCCTCACCCTCAGAATCTCCCTCCTCACCTCCTCTGCTGCCACCTCTGTCTGCAACACCCTTCCCACCCCCTCCCTCCACCTCCTCTCCAACCTCTCCATCTCTCCCCTCACTGTCTCCTGTGCTCCCTTCCTCTCCTTATTCACCACATCACACTCCCCCTTCAACGCAACCAACTCTGCTTCACACGCGCGCAGCTCATCTTCCAGCTGCGCATTATGTATCAGCCACGCATTCTTGCCAAAGACATTTAATAAATTCAGATTTGTATTTCGTGTTGCGAGATGGTGGGAGGAGGTAAGGAGGGATGTGATAGCGGCTGTGTCGGTGGGAGGTGGTGGTGAATCGCCGGGGTCGTACCGGGAGAGATCAATGCCGCCCGTTAGGGGTTGTTCAGAGGCGACGCGGGAGAGCTCGGCTTGGATGAGGGGGGAGAAGGAGATGGGGGGGGGGGGGGGTATGGAGGGGTGGAGGGTTGTAGAGGCTTCAGGGGCGAGTTCGGCGGTGATGAGCGCTTGGGCGGCGGAGAGGATGGATGGGGAGAGGGGGGCGTCAATGTCTGGTGTTCGGGATGCCGAGGATTAGCTACAGTTTGGTACAAGTTGCTCTCTTGAGCTCGGAAGAGGGATAGGAGAAATAACGTACAGGGTAATGAGTCGTGGGAGAATTGAGCTGCAGACATTTCTATGGTACAAAATGGGTCGTTATTACTCAGGGTCTTGCAAACTGAGTCTTGACAACTGTTTGTAGTTCGCTTACTAAGCATGGGCATTTGTAACGTAAATATAACCAATCACTAGATGCCAACCAATCATATCAACGGCGCCTTTATGACAGAGTGCACATAGATGACTGAATGAAATTTTGTCCGTAGAGGAACTGATAGATTGACGAAATTGTAAACGAGACAAAAGAACAGTGCAACACTAGGTATTATAGCAACTCGTAGCCTAATAGTCATGAGATGATATGTACAGTACAAGAATTTGGAAACTCAGCATATCACACTAGCATGGGCTCTCGGAAGGCAAGCATTGGGCATTTCGGAGCCAGCATGGGATTTTATGTCTTTGAGGGCACTGATCTTAGAAAAAAGCCATCAGTTGGGTGGGACTTGATTTTTTGTTTTTTATATTAAAGGGTATTCATAAATGTAAAAACATCAAATATACAAGCGGTGACAACGGAATGCGCAATCCCCCCAATCTTTGTGCACGGTTGGACACTGTCAAGACATTGCTCAGGCTGTTGATATGTGTTGAGTGAAAGTCCCCCAATTCGAGGAAGGCTAGGTGGATCAGTATTGACATCTGATTCGCTTCGAATTCCTAACTGTCAGTTGTAGAAGATTACTATTAAATGAGATCCAATACAACGGAGGTGTTCTCGTGAACGGAGGGTAATGGCACAAGCCTGGGCTATAAAGTTGTGGCAGATTTAGCAGCAGCAAGGTTGAACGCTAATTCTCATTCTATTCTGCGGCTGTATATATATATATAACATTTGAATCGAGAGGCTCTCGGCAACCAGACTGGTGATTGAACAGGCAGGTCTCATAACCAGGCCGAAAGTGGGGTCGGGACTAGAGACCGGCCGATTGGCTGACGAGAAATTTAGATTCAAAAAGATGGCCAGTGGAATTCGATATGTCGATCCTGGAAACCTGACGCAAACCGTTGACGAAAACTATTACCTCAAGATGGAAGCATGTCCAATGTTTTACAGTCGACGGTACAATCACTGGCCCTTGTAGGAACCGACGACTCATGTTGACGTTCGCTACCAGCCTTTTTCAAGAGGTAATAATTCGACTGTCCAGGAGCCATGGGAGCAGGATGCTTTTGGAGTGTTCCTCCTGAGGGTACCGGCCATATATTACTACCAGGGTACCTTGACAAGCCTCGTTCAAGCACAAGGATCTTTAAACCCAATTTGAGATGCGTACCAGCCCACCCCAAGCTGCTGCTATTTGCTACGCTGCTGAAGCAATAAGAGGCCTGGTGGAGTGATTGGGGCGTATACTGGGGTCAAATACTATCAGATCATACTGTACCAATGCCAGCGAGGAAATCTCCTAGATCACCGTATGCTTCAGGGGAGACCTGTCAAAACCGGTGATCTTCGAAGGTGGGACTATGTGAAGGACTTCCGAAGCCATGTGGCTCGTAACAGGTCAGTAGTTCGAGATTCGATTGACCGTAAGCTGATGAATAGGACAAGAGGACTAGAGGAGGCTAGTTAGGCCAGTGGCTGGAGTGGGGACGATTGGTTTGGGGAGTATACTTGATTTGACTTCACCCCCGCTTGGTCTTGTGCACCGGTTCCCAGTTTTGTCGTAGACAATTACTCTATAATCCCCGTTGCAAGAATCCTTTCCTCCTCCATCTATTTCGTGGTTTTGTTGTTCAGATACGATATAGACTCATATCTAGTCCTCTACGAAGCGAGCTTAGTGCTATTTCTTGTAAATATATTGTTCTCGCCGAGCGTCATTAAATATGAAGTTCCCTGCTTCAGCCCCCTTCCCAGCCTCGAGCAGACAAATATATATTGGGCGTCGGAAAAGCCGATATTACTGGGCGAGTGTAGTATTGAATATAAATCCAGTCAGCTAACACCCTGTCGTTGAGATTGGGATGATGGGCTACGCCTCCCTTGAGCAGAAAGGCACCGGCTTCCGTCAACGCATCTACTCCCGTGCCTTTATAGTTAACCCCCTCAGTAATTCAACCCGCACCCTCTATATCGTTATAGACACAAGGGGGAGATACTGCCGTGCGCCAGCGGGTGCGCCAGCGGGTGCTGGAAAACTCGAGTGGCCAAAGCAACGTTGCTGTCATTGGCGTCCACTCCCATTCTGGTCCTGGAGTATTCTCGAATTATCTACTGCCTCAAATCTCGACTCTGGGTGTGGACAAGCAGAACTTCTGGGCTATTGTGAATAACATTGTGTTGAGTGTGCAGAAGGCACATGAGAGTGCTACTGAGGGGTATCTTAATCTCGTAAAGGGGCCGGTGGATGATGCTGAGGTGAATAGAAGCCCATATACTTGTTATGAGCATAATCGTTGAAGGAGATTCAGAAGTGTAAGGATATGGGAAATACCAAGAAGGAGATGCAAATGTTGATGTTTATAGATAAGGATAGTGAGGCAATAGGGTAAGTGGAAAACTAATCATCTGACCAGCCCGGCTGTATAGCATGCTCAACTGGTTCCCACTCACATGGACAATACCCTGATCTCTGGTGACAATAAAGGCTATGCCGCCATTCGGTTCGAGAAATATCTCCGTGGCATGGGCAACAGCACAACAGGACGTACCATCATCACCGGCTTTTCCCAAGCCAATGTAGGCGACGTCCCTCCCAACACCCCTAAGTCCAGTACGCCAAGACACTGGTCTCCCCTGCAAATATGAAGACTCTACGGATACATGTGATGGCAAGGCACAACAATGTCATGCACAACAATGTCATGCACGTGGACCCGGGTTCCAGGAAAGTGACGGGGAGAGTTGCAGAATTATTGGAGAAGGGCAATTTTTGGCAGCAAAGAAGGATATCCTTAACGGCGGTGGAGAGCCCGTTGTAGGGAGTGTGGTCAAAGGAGTGCATACATTTGTGGATTTTGGTCAAGAGGGCGGGTATATATTCAAGGATCTCAATGGAATGAAGAGGAGAATGTGTAAGGCTGCGCTAGGATTCAGCTTTGCAGATGGAACAACAGATGGACCTAATTACTTTGACCACGTACAGAATGAGTACATCTCCCCAAAGTCAAAGCCCTCGATTTTGAGTATAATGCTAACTGCCATGCAGCCCCGGCGCGCCAAAGAACCCAATGTGGCTCCTGGTCCGCGATCAAATCGAATGCCACAAACCAAAATCCATCCTCAACGTCGGAGAAATGAGCCTTCCCTACGCCTGGTCCCCCAGCATTATCGACATTCATCTAATCCGAGTAGGACAACTTACGATGATTAATTCCCCCCGGCGAAGCCACTTCAATGGCCGGTCGACGATGGAAGTCTGCAATTTCCTCAGCACTTCAAAGGGCAAAGAAAGGTGGTGAGCCTGATCTAGGGTGGTTATCGGCAGCCCAGCGAATATGTATACGTATACGCATTATATCGTTACTCCGGAGGAGTATGCTGTGCAGAGACATGAGGGGGCTAGCACGCTACATGGTCAGCATACGTTAGATGCATATGTCGAGTTGACTTTGAAGTACCTACCGTATGTGAGTGAGGACCCACCGGCTATTTCTGTGCCTGTGGGGCCGTTACCGCTGATAAATGCTCCGGATTGTGGTTTTCACCTGAATACAGGGGTGTGTACGATAACCCTCCCCTGGGAAAGAACTTTGGTGATGTCCTCTTGCAACCGAAACCTATGTACTCGAAATCCGGCAGAAGGTCAGTAGTAGAAGTCAAGTTCGTGGGTGCGAATTCCCGGAGCAGAAGGCGACTTTGTGGCTATTGAGAATCAGAGTTCAGCCGGGGTCTGGGAGAAGTACAGGGGTGATGAAGACTGGGAAGTGACGTATGAGTGGAAAAGGGTGGATGGGACATTGGGCACGAGTAAAGTGACGGCGAAATGGGTAACTAAAGGATCGGGGTGCCGGGGCGAAGTGGAGGTATAGGATAATGTATTTTGGGGATAGGAAGCTGCCGTTGACGGGGAAGATTGTGGGCTTCGAAGGTATGAGTGAGGTGTTTACAGTTGTGTAGTGGATGTAATGGGGAAGGTGTTCTTGTGATGGATCTATACCGGGAAACAAGGAGCAGGGTATCTTGGGGAGGTGAAGTGGAATTTGGGTGTGGTGGGGAAGTGTGGATCGAAGGAGAGGAGGATAGCCTTGTGTCGTGTGTCTTGTGCGTTGTGCTCGTGTGCCTGCAACTCCTCGAGTTTTGACAACTAAACCGGGAAACATAGGTACTTTCTTCTAGTGGGAGTATGCTTTTGGGGTTTATTATTTTTGGGGGCCCTCGAATCTTCGGTCATGCCCGGGTCAATAGGGCGCAGAGAATTGATTTTAATCAGTCATGAAATAAATTGGTCATGGTCATACCATAAGGTTGTTTACTATTAACTTGTTTATTCTTCATCACTCTGAGATCGGTCGATTGGACGATTGAGAAGGGGAAGTTGTGGTGGGAATTTGTGAGGTTTCTTTTTGCAACGAAATTTAGTGGAGGCACCAGCGAAGGGAGATATTGAAGTCGAAATTGCAAATTACACTGTGGAGTGTGATTGTGATTGTGATTGTAATATTGGAGTGAGTCAAAGGGACGACAGACGAGAATGAAGTTTGAACTCCTACTCCCATATACGATATTCTACTTTTCAATGAAAGCAGATTGTTCATTTCAGTCAAAATCCCCGAGACTATACATGTACACCGAACTGAGGAAGAGTCACAGTACTAGCTGAAAATCCACTTTTGGGGCTCCTCACTCTCATGAGCTCAGCTCACCAAGAGACGGTGGAAATACGGCAAGTGGGTCTCACGCTTCACTACGTCGATACGGCAATTACAAGTTTTGGGGGAATAATTTCAAATCACAAACCCAACCGACAACCCCACACCTCTCGCGTCACGAGACTTAAGATAAACGAAAGAACGAATCAACGGTCGTGCAAGTAAAAACGATTAGCACGCCTGCATAACATTACCCCACAGCTTCCTGCATCCTGTAAGTTCTGTGCCCTGCTTCTTTCCAGAGGGAACGTTGACGAAATTCAAGTATCCTTATCGATTGGTAAGTTTGTATCCAGTCCGGTTCATGTTCAATAAACAGCTGTATCTGTAAGCTGTAGTGGAGTACAAATTGGTCCACAGCAGCCTCGAGGCGAGCTACACCGCATTAATAGCAACGCTTGACGTGTTGAGAAGCCTCCCGATAGACGAAAGGTAAAAAGCTCCGGGGAGATGAAAGATGGGGTAGGAGTAAACGTCATGATTGGAGCAGCGATATTGATGAGGGGTAACTACATATCACGAACCAGACTGCCCATATGTTAGTCCAGTCTAAATGATGATCATGACGCATCTGGGTGGTTATGATGGTAGAAGGCAAATCCAGGGAAATAAACAAGAATATGTTTCACCATCCAAAAAAAAAAAACAATTATAACCCCACCTGTTGCACGGCGATCATGACAAAAGTCGACGTAAGGGAGCAAGCCTCTGTACAACGTTCAGAAGTAAGTGTTTAAGTAAGGGCTTAAGTAAGGGCTAATAAAAAAAGCACTACCTATGTTTCATGGCAACGTAAATATAAAAGCAAAAAAAGGACGCTGTCGGAGTGGGGAAAGCAGGGGCTAAGTTTGGAAATGTGTCAAACAACTAAGTCGACGGGAAACAAACGTTCTCCGGTCGGTAATCAGGTACAACATGCATTGTTTGGGATCTGACTACATTTCTGGGGTAAACACGGAGATCCGCTTCGACTCAAGAGGTATATCCAAGATCTTTAACCCCAGACACAAAGTCTCATTCCGAAATTTGAAATTTTCCCGGCAAACAACGACCCAAGCCTTCGTGCAAAACATCCCGAATATTTGTATTAATTGTTTTTCGTTGTCTGGAGAGTTAATCCCCAATACCGGGACCCCTAATACAATAATCCTCTATTTCCCCACTACCCCACTGTCCCAGAGCCCCCCCGCACGAATCCTGCAGGCTTTCCGTAAGGCATGGATCGTCAATATTAAATAGCGGTTGCAAATCTCACCTGACAAACCGCTACCAAACGCCAGACCCCACATGCAGTTCTAGTACACGAACCAATGAGACTATATAACTGTTGACAAAGCGGGCAGCAGAGGCATTGGATGAGCTTCCCCAAGAATCTGCAGTTAGTATTTGACGTGCTTAATAAATGGGTGATAGCTGCACCTGCAATTTGTTTTGGAAATATTAGAAGTCATTAATGCTCCATATATGTATTGACAACAAATTATGCACCTGGATATCCGAATTCATCACCGAAATGAACTGTGATGAGGTAGATGTTCTTCACTCTGTTGAGAATTGAGTGCATCAATGGCAAAAATGGACGGGGCCCTATGCTGGCTGGAGATCTGGCCGGTGTCAGACGCAGGGTAAAACGACTATAGAAACGTTATCCGGGCTTGGGGTGCGATATGCCAGCTCACACCAGCTCCTATGGTCCGGACAACTCCGGAGCTAATTGTCGAAACGGAACGCGTTCCCAATTCCCTTCCTAAGAATCAATATCAGGCAATAAACAACAAAGTACGTTATTTAAATGAAGTACGTGCTGCGCCTGTTCAATGTCTCCCAAATTGCAATATGTGGACATTGCTAGTGACCGCAAGCAGTTAATATAAAATAATGTTCAGTATGTACGGAGTACAGAGTATGTATATGTGAGGTGAGACTCTAGCAGCGCTAGGAGTATTTTGAGCTAGCAAGTAAATGAATTAACTTCCGAATTTTTTTTCCTTTTCCAAAGTTTAGCGATAAGAGGATAAGACAAAAGCCTGTGAAAGGAGGTGAGAAACTGAGTCAAATCACATGCGCAAAGCTGCGAACCACCACATGGCGATCATTTGCATTGAATTCCAATGAAAAAAATAGAGTAACTACAAAGTAGTTAAGCAGTTCTGTCAGCTTTTTTTGTTTTCTTGCCCTCTTGATTACTGCCGATGCAAGAGGCATATTCCCCACGTGCCCATGTGGTAGGTGTCTATATTGGATAAAAGTTTGCCAGCTTCAGGTTAAGGCGGTTTGAATTATATAGGTACCTCTAGTGTACATGCGTCCAATGACATAAAAGTAAAGACCTACCCTTAGAACACGCAATCTAGAATATATGTGAGCTTCTATGAATTGCGTCCACTAGTGAGATTGGCACGGACAGAGGTGCCCGCTTGAGGTGTCGATCGCGAGTAAGCGAACGGGGGCCATAACTAACGGCGTCACTAATACGGACACGGCGGTCAGCTTGGATTCACAAGTTGAATAGGGAAGTGGGGTTGCTAAGGTTACTCTAGTCAAAGTAAGGTTTAGGTAACCCACGTATGCACGTCTGCCAACGAAGCGTCGCGTCCAAAATTCTGTCCATCTGTCCTCTTCCAAAAGTCGCGGGAATTTTTTTCATGAAAATTTTGTTGAGTAGGGTCCGAGGGCGTTCCATGAATGATGCATTCTGTCTGACTTTCTGAGCCGGATAAATCGTCGCCATCCCCATATCACGTTAGATCCAGGTACCTTGGGGTTCGAGATACGCATTGGCCATTGGCAATCACATGTAGCTGCGAGACGTTTTTTTTTTCTCTTCTGGTTGTCCATTGTATTTTTTTCCCTCTGCCCAGTGCAACTAGGCGACATACGGTATGTACTACCCAGGCTGTCCAAAAGCAATGGATAGAATGATCGCCACTCGAGCCTGAGGCTTGCGTTTCAACGAGGGCTGCAGATTAGGGAACGGAAAGACTGGGGCCTATCACAGTAACAGCGATATCAGTTCCGGTATCCAAAGTAGGCCAAGCCCAATGGAGCTTTGTCGGTGCAGTTGTGCATGTAGCTCATCTCTCATCCTGCTTTCTGATTGCATGGTCAAGGATGAGAGGACTACAGCTGTCGGGTGCACTTTACTCGAAGCTAGCTTCCCAGTCATCTTAGTAACTTTTCACGATATCTTGGATTAAGGTAGGATATTACTAACAATAAACAGCTGCTGTATGTTGCATCCCCCTATTGGAGTGATCTTATGCCATTGTGAGTACGGTGGAGCAAGGGGATGAAAGGCTCTTTGAGGTCCATTCGTCTTATCGCCCAACTGAGCTGCTCATCAGCCCGTTTTCAATTGGCATCCTTGTTTCAATGCATCCTGTCTCAGAGCATTATTGCTGGGGTGAGTGGGAGCCAGGGTATAGGAGATGTTTGCAACTAACGCTGGGCAGGTATCGAACCGCTGATGGGCCGGAATGTTTTGTATTGGACATATTCGCATCAAGTAGGTGTTTTTGCTTCGAGTTAGTAGGACGGCAGCGGGGTCCACTTGGGGGTCCATCGAAAACTCAGAGTACTCTTTGGCTGCTGAGAGTGGGGAGGGGTGAGGATTAGTAAAGCGAGGGGGAGTATGGAGCAAGCAGAATACGCAGATAGAAGGCAGTCAATCGGTCAATCAAGCACGCAAGCAAGCAAGCAAGCAAGTGGGCCAAACTCGCAGCTGGTATGTAGGCATGCACGAGGCGTGAATACCTCAAGGCGGTGCCAGTTCGAAAACAGGCCAGGCCTCGCCTCGCCGAAACGAGGGCCTGCTACCGAGATAGAGTGGCCCAGTCCCCACCACCGCCGGTATTCACCAGAATTTGGTTATCGCTCGTAGCACAATCTCGCAATCACACGTTCTCTGGCCCCATCCCGTCACCCTCCCTCAAATTGGAATATTGCGTGCCCTTCACCTGCCTGCCTGCCGACCTGTCCTCCCCACCCATCCCTAGCCTCGACCCATCCCAAACTCGCCTGCTTCACTCCATATTTCTCTTTCCTCCACTCACTGAAGATCTTGCTTCCTTCCCCCCCCCCGGACTGAGCCTTCCGTTCCCCCACCGCTCACGGGCAAAGCTTATAATACTGCCCAACTCCGCCCGCCCTCTTCCAGCTCTTTCTCTATCTTCACAACCATTCCATAACCATCCCACATTCATATCACCTTCACCGAAAGGATATACCAACCGTTCGAAGAATTTTTTCTCCTCAGCAACTATTAACAATGGGTATTTTTGAGTTCACCTGGTGAGTAATAGAAACCTTGCTCCAGTTTATCCTGTTTTCTGCAATACATCCAGCTGCCGATACCGCTTTTGGTTGCGGCTCTCTTGCATCACTCTGGTTGGCTTAATATTTTATCTCTGGCTGGATCAATATACTGGACCGGCAAAGAGCATAATATGCCCATAATTAATTACCCTATCAAATCTCATACTAGCTTGCTATATTTCTAAGGATATAGTGATTAATGACTAATATTTATTTTATTATACAACAGGCCACACCAGGCAGGAGAGGTTCTTGTCGCAGGTACCTTCAACGAGTGGAAGGGAAGCAAGCTATGCAAGGATGAGTCTGGGCTGTTTACAGCGTTGGTTGACTTGGGCGACGTCGAGAAAGTCTGTTACAAGGTAAGGGAAAAACCGCCCTAGACGCAGGATGCACTGGCTACTGGGCTTTGGGTTAATTCAATACTAACAAACTGCGATAGTACATCGTCGATGGACACTGGACAGTAAACTATGACAGAAGGAGGGAATATGACAATTTCGGTAACGAAAACAACGTTCTCTACCCAGAGGATTGGCAAGAAACACCCGCACCATCGATCAGAGAGACTCCATCACAGGAGGAGCCAGAGGTTTGGCAAAAGACCCCTGCACCATCAATCAAGGAGGCCCCAGTACAGGAGGAGCCAGAGGTTTGGCAAAAGACCCCCGCACCATCAATCAAGGAGACTCAAGTACAGGAGGAGCCAGAAGTTAAGCAAAAAACCCCCGCATCATCAATCAGAGAGAGTCCAGCACAGAAGGAGCCAGAGGTTTGGCTAAAGTCCGCCGCAACATCAATCAGGGAGACTCCAGTACCAGAGGTGCCAGAGGTTTGGCAAAAGACACCCACACCATCCATCAACGAGACTTCAGTCGAAAAGACCGTTGAGCCAGAGAATCAGCCTCCCGCTACTAACACTACCAGGTGTGTTTCTCCAACAATGTCCCCGTTGACCACTCCAGCGGCTCCGACAACACATGTCTACACAGTCGGGGTACCAGGAGCCACCTTCAACAGCATTTCCAAGGCGGAGCCAGCGCCATCTACCAGATCTAGCAGCGCGTCATCACAAGAAAGTCACAACGAGAAGCGAGAGCTATTCAGGGACACGACCCCGGAGAAGAAGAAGAGGCGAAGCGTCATTCTGGGTAGGATCTTGAATTTGTTCAAGTAGTTTTTTCGATGAAGGCTAATGATGGTTGAGGGATGTTTTTTTTTTTTCCTCCACTCCTTTTCCTTTTTATTGCTGAACTTTACGCTTGGTTTTAATGTTTTTCCTTTGTTGCTGGCGCGGGTCAGACTTCATAGCTATCCGAAAGGTCGTTTATGATATTGTTTTGTTTGGGAATGTTCTGCGGTCTGTTCTGGGAATCATTGTAGAAAATCGGGAGAGGAACGGTCAGATCTGTACTACATTTGTTGGCTTCGAAATTCGTTTGTCTTTTATTTTACGTCGCGTCTCATGAATTCGCTCTTGCTTTCCTTGCTAGCTAAGTTGTCTTTGATGGTTGAATGATTAACGTCTTTACGTCTGCTTTTTTATTTGTTCTTTACCTACGGATGATGCAATAGGAGCCAGGAGAGAGGGATATGACATGGGGTCTCTGGCGATGTGCTTTGGGAACATTGGACGAAAGCGAGGAAACGTTTTGCTTGAGACGATGGGTTGTTGATATCAGGACAAGGATGGATATCTCAAGATAGCTTTTGTATTGGTTTCTATAGGTTGATTGCAAATCAAAAATCATCAAAAATTATTCCGTCTTTTCTTGCATTGTTGCAAATGTAAAGTTATTTTCATTTCACTATTCTTGTTTCGTATCTTGAACTAAGTGTAATCTATTACGCACTGGGCCAGAGCATCAAGCCCTCCCTCTATATCCTTTGCTAATTACTATTCAATATCTCCAAACGAAAGAAAGGATTCCCATGCTTCAAACAGCAGAAGGCCATCGTTGATTTCTTCCCCCTACTTACAATCGCGAAGAGATAAATCAAGCCATGGATATGAGGTATTCCAAACACTCATCCACATACCCAGCAGATAAGTTGGTCTATGGTCCGTGGTTACTGTTCTTTGCCTCTCCAAGTGTGACTGCTGCAGTCAATGCTCTAACCTTCAGCACTCCCTCTTGATTTCGTTCTCGTCTTCAGTCTCGTCCTCACTCTTCACCATCTTCATCGCCATCCTGGCCCCACCCGAAGACGACACCGGCATTACATAACCTGAATTCTCCATTACTGGAGGATGGAAGTTCACTCCTTCAATCCTCGTACATATCTCACTATCTCCTATTCCCATGTGCTCTGCTACTCCTGGCCACAGGACGAATTTTGTTCGACAACAATCTCGTTCGTCGCGGGGGTAATTTTGGTAGAAGATGTTTGGGAAGAGCGGATGGAGGCAGAAGGCGAAGAGGCGGAGACCAGTAGGAAAGTCTCCAATGTGTGGGGAGGGATGTAACAAGGTGCGTCGGACGTAGTAGCACATGTGGTGGCGGCGAGGCTCAGGGACTGGGAGACTGATGTGATGGTGAGGCGGAAAGTAATAGAGGGAGAGGAAGACGTGAGTGTAGTCGTGAAATACACTGATATCTTGCTCTGTTGTAATCTCTGGGAGAAAATCCCGTCATATTCATCTTTCGGCGAGACGAGCAGGCTTTCTAAATAATGTTGGTAGTACGGGGGGGTTGCTATCGGTGAAAGAGGCGGGGTTTATATATACAATATATGAATTGGAAAGTTTTGTGTCAGTTAACTCCCACCTTACGGCCAAACGTTCATTCTCCTTCAATACCCTAGAAGCCCGATGATTTGATCTAGCAGCTGATTGGAGACAATCCTCTCCTTGTACAGCAGAAGCTGGGGAGTTGTACGCAGAAAGGCTTGATTATCTGCTTAGAGCTATCTCGAATGCACAACCATTCTCTCCTCATACCCTCAGGTTAGGGGGTCATATCACTCCCCGTACCCAAGTGTAACAATGTTGTCTGGAAGGGCCACATATTATTACACTGCACCACCTGATGAGGTCGAGGAATATGCGGGAAAATTAGGCTTTACCTAAGGGGAACCCAGCATAATCTTTCCTATGGCGGACACGGCAGAGGCGGCTCGCCTGATCTCGGAGTCAGAGGATACACGAAGTTATCTCTCACACCGTACGCATATATGGTGCTGGACTATCGCTCTAGTTTGGTGTTAGGATTGGCAAAGGTCACCGCTTTCAAATTTCCTAGCATGAGCTGTCCATTCGTTGGGCTGAAGTTTAAGTTCGCGAGACCTTGCTGCCGCAATAAAAGATCCCGCCTCACTTCCCATAGGCGGCCCACCTCTCGGAGTCCAGTTGCGGATGCAGTCTCTCAGGAATAGGACACTTTTGAGTCTAGGAAATGGAGCTTCGGGGCTGTATCTTGTATCTGCATGTCCTCCCCAGAGATCGCTAACGTGGGAGGGATTTATATTATGTGCTAGGATATAGTATACTACCTTGAAAAGAGTGCGATAGTGGAGGTAGTCTGGGCACAATATCAGTGCAATAGTAGATCTTCGTAGAGGTTGAAGACCCTAAGACGGGAGAGAAAATTATGAAAGGGTAAACAAGGAGCGGGTATATATAAGAATATGTATTCAAACAAGGAGCTTAGAGTTAGGACTTTTTCAGGGAAAAGTCTAGAAAGCATGCAGCGTTCCATGACGATTCATGGTAGCCGGTAATGGAGGAACACCACCCAGCTAGAAACATCGGTATCGAAACCAGTCGTGAACTTGGTGAGACAAATCCGAGTTATTTAGAAAACGTTGCAGACATTGGAGGAGGTTCCGGGAGTTGGTGTAAGTGAAGGAACACCTTATTGTTGCGGTGGTCTTATGACAGGTTAGGAAACAAATAATGTTTGGTGCTTTCGCCTTTTTCTGTATAATATTTTTTTTGACAACGCGTGTCTTGCTTCACATGTTCCCTTGATAAAACATGGGTGGGGTTGGGTGGGATCCTGTTGCAGGTCACAAGCTGGGTATTTAGCCAAGCCCGCACTTAGTACCTCCGCAAAGCCAAGCCCGCACTTAGTACCTTCGCAAAGCCAAGCCCGCACAGAAAAAATATCTCTTGGCAAACCTTTCCAATCTGTATATAAACCCCCTCTTCCCCCGTCCCTTCTTTCCTCTTCATGCGACTTTGTGAGTTCTCCTCCTACCCCCCACAGTGGCTTTTCTACACACAATGAATACGATTGCTAACAAATCTACTCTACAGACTTCATAGGATCATATTCTATAGTAAACGTCCTCAATTCTTAGGTCTAAATAGACACAAGAACCTCAACTCGGCTGATGACCTGAAATCCCCGATGCCCAAGAGTGAAGCCTCTTTTGCATTGCTTCTTCGGAAGCGATGTGGTGATGATCTCTACCCTGATGTGCAATAAGAATAACCATTTATTTGGATGTTCGCATGGATGGGTGGGTGTTGGTGGAGGTCTGACGAGCTCTTTTTAGAAATCTTGTTATTTGAGTCTGTTTTTGTGGCATACCGGTAGATCTATGGCGATGGAGGAGTAGAAATTTGTATATTTATAATAATAAAAACCGCCGACTTTTCTTTCTAAGAATACTTATTTTCCACTGTTGGTATTGTACTCATCGTACCTCAGTATACTTGCTCTACATATGTATGTACATTACGTTACTTACATAGTACTAGACTACTAGTAGTTGATACCAACGGGTATGAGAGATCATCATCCTACACGGGTATTGTAATGGTACTGTATCCGGTGATATTTGAAAATGGACAGTAGAGTACAAGAGGTTCTGTACTGTGACAGAGTGTTTGTCTCGCACCGAACCAACATACTCACCCACTCTAGAAAAATCCCGCACTCCCGCGCTCCCGCACCCTCACTCCAGGTAATTCGCGATATATCGCCAAGGTACAGTATGTGCATGTAGGTACTGCGATCTGGGGCGATACATGGCATTTACCTCAGCTTAATCTACATCGCGCAGCGCCACCAGGTGCACCGTGCGTCATATATGTGCTTTCCCACACGAGTGCCCCACACATATCACCGATAAAGGCTTTCTAGTCACATAAGTAGCTTACAAGTTGCAAAGATCATGGCCCAAAGATCATGGCCCCGGGGTAGTGGAATCTGTCTGGGCTGCCAGCAATCTCAATGATTCATGTTGCGGTGACACATGCACAAGAATACATGCCGCACGCCACGTTCCCAGTGGCGGTGGGCCTGCCTGGTGCACGGATCATTCGATCGAGCTTCTAGAAGGAAGCGCTTGTGCTTGTTGCTCTCCCTCCGTTACCATGTGGCCTGGGCAGGTCAAACGGTGGGCCGGGCAAATGGGAGGGTGGAAAATTGCCAGCCGCACCGTATCGCGCATGCGGGGAGCGGCCAGGGCTTGCTATAATATATGCCGATTCGTGGAGGCAGCTGCCCTCGGCTGCAATTTGCGGTGTAAAACAACGAGCGTTGGGCTCGCCCATCGGTGTCAGATTTGAGGAGTGGCTTAGCTGCTTTGTCCTGCTCTTGGTGTTTCTGATCCCGGTGTGGGTGCGTGGTCTCCACCGTCGAGCAGCCCTCCCATCCACTCGACTTCGGACGCCTCGTCCTAGGTCTAGTCCTCTCCTCCCTCCGTCTTCAAGCCGGCAGTGTATAATAATTGCTTCGTATCTCCTTGTTTCGAACCTTTCTTCTACCGCTCTCTCAGCAGCTGTATCCTGCTCTCTGCTCTGTCTCGTCTAGACAAACTATCCGGAGGGTGCCCCGGCCCCCATATCTTTACGATCTCCGTCTACCACACTGTGTAGTTTGCTGGCTATTATTTCGTGGCTTCACCTTGAGTGTAAGCAAGCTTGCTCTAGTCGAACTCGGAATTGGGCTTCTCTCAGAACGGTCCTATTGCTTCTGCCTTGTAGTAGGTCGGTTGAAATAACCCCCAGCCATCCTTCTTGTTATTATTATCGAATTATTGTTCGACAGTACAAGTAGCTGATACTGACTGTTGTTGTCGACTCACCTAGCTTCTTTCGTCTCCTTCCCTTCCTTCCAGCTGTGTTATCTCACATCCCTGATTTCCCCTCAACGTTAAATACTGGCGATAAAACCACCAGAGGTTATCCTAATCCATCAGCCAGTCCTTATCCTAACCCTGAGCAACTTACATCGAAGCTATCCTGGTCAGTGAGCAAGGACGGAGATTTCTTGGACTGCTGCATTGAAAGATTTGGTGAATTGAGGCCTCAATACTAAGCAATCGCCTGACCAAGGCATCGATCCATCTTATCTCACAGCAACGATATCGTCCAAAAGAAGAAAACTCTCCAACGTATGTAGTACAGCTCAATCCCAATTTGAATGGCTTCACTGACTGTATAGTATAGTTGTCGGGTGGAACCACTCCTGATTCGTTGTCAGGTACTCGGAGTCCATCACCTCTGTCATCAATCAATCAAGCTCTAGCCCCTCATCACCCCGCCAATCTTAAAGGGTCCCAAGGCCTCGCCGACATGTCATTACCGGCGGAATATGTGGAGGAGATTAACATGCTCGAGCGCGATGTCGCTCGAAGCCAACCAAAGGATATTCTCCAGTTTTGTGCAAACCACTTTAATCGCCGTCTTGAAGCTCAACGTAGTGAATTTTTGATTAAGGGGCAGAGCACTCACAATCCGTTCAAGATGTCAGTTATGTCTGAGGTCGATCGATTCCCAGGGACCCTTGGGGGGCTCGATGGACCTCGCGATGGACATAGAGGGGCATCTGAATCGATTAGGGAAGAGACAGAGGAGGAGATGGGTAGTAGTCCTACGTCACCCGTTTTCAGAAACACTTTTGCTGCTGGCCCGGAGACGCGAACACCTATAACACCACATTCGCCATTCTCCCCACGAGGAGCTGCCAATATATTTTCTTTCGATTCTGGTGCTGGAGGTACTCGTGGAAATACACTTTCCCCTAATTCTGCGTTCGGACATGACATGCCTCACAATTTCAACATGAATCGCCGTACATCCGTCTCGGCTGAGTCTTTGATGCCATCTGCAGCTAGTGATGAATGGACCCCCCCGACATACCCCAAAACCGAGGAACAAATGAATCGCCTCCGAACTGCTGTGGCGAGGAATTTCTTGTTCACCTCCCTTGAGGAAGATCAGTTTTCGCAGGTGCTCATGGCCCTGAATGAAAAGCCAATTCCAGCGCAAGGAACTCGTGTCATTACCCAGGGAGATGTTGGTGACTTTTTCTATGTTGTTGATAGGGGTTCATTTGATGTCTACGTCAATAATTCTGGGAAGATAGAATCCGGACCGAACGGAATGGGGAGGAAGGTCAACTCAGTCGGTCCCGGTGGGTCATTCGGTGAATTGGCATTGATGTACAATGCTCCTCGTGCAGCAACCATTATTTCCACTGTGCCACATGCCATTCTTTGGTCTCTCGACAGAGTAACCTTCCGCCGTATTCTTATGGAAAACACATTCAAGAGGAGAAGGATGTATGAGGCTTTTCTCGAAGAAGTACCTATCCTCACTGCGCTCACTATGGCTGAACGGGCAAAGGTTGCCGATGTTTTACAGACGCATACCTTCGCTCCCGGAGAAACCATTATTCGTGAAGGCGACCCAGGTGACAACTTCTATATTGTGGAGTCTGGCACAGCGGACGTATTCAAGACTGGCGTGGAGGGCATCCTCAAGACTTACCGGAAAGGCGATTACTTTGGTGAGCTTGCACTTTTGAACGACCAACCCAGAGCGGCCAGCATCATTGCAAGGACCAAAATCAAGGTGGCATCTCTAGGCAAGGACGGATTCGTGAGGCTTCTTGGGCCTGCCGTTGACATTATGAGGAGGAACGACCCGACATTGAAGGAAGATGTGGGACCTCTGGACCACATGGAGACCTCAGGGCCATTTGACCCATAAGCAGTCGGAGAAAGCGAGACCTTTTTTTAGGAGATGTGGTTATGCGTAGAGTGGAGGGAAAAGTATTTTGGTTCCTTGCCATTGATTTTAGTTTAATGAATGGTAGAGGTGGCCAATAACTGAGGCAGTGATTCAAGTCTCCTTACCATCCATTCTTACTTTTGTTCTTTGGCTTTGATATGGGGCTACTGTATCCTACCTTCGTGATTTGAGTTGAACTCGAGTGCTACTTGTTTTATAATGCTGGCTTGCCTTAACGTTCCTTTTCACACACTTTTTTTTGTTCAAATTTTTTTTCTTATTCTTACCCCTTTTTTTTTTTTTTTTCAGGCTTATATTGCTTGATAATTGCTGCTTTGAGTTTTTCCCATGCGTGCTTCTGCACAAGGGAAAGAGGTCTCCATGCCCATGCCATGCCATGCTAAATGTATGCACTGTATGGGGGAGGAAGGGCTAGTGACCTAGGGCACTTTGGGAGGAAATTGAATTGAATGGATGGCTGTATCTGTAACCTTTGCGGATCATGAGTAACGTTCTGTGCTTGACTTGGTGATTGGAGTGGGTAAATATGTTCTAATGGTGCTTGAGCTCGACACAATGCATCCTGCGCAGTAAGTTGCATTGATAAGATCTAAATTCTCAAAGACTCAAGGTATCAGATTAGATATCCCAGACAATTCTTTCCTTTACCTGTATTATACCTATATGAGGTGTTTAATTTTCTATAGATAAACAATATTCATCCTAATATTATCTGCCTTTAAACATTTATACGGCGAAAAGGGGAACTTTCGCCAAGGATTGTAACTACGGAGGCTCACACCAAAAGTCTTTTCCCCTTTCCTTTTTGGGAATCCTGCATATGCAAGACTATGCACGGCATGCAACTTGGCATTATTCAGCTCCAAAACGGGTGGCAATGGCAATTAGTGATGGGTTTTACCTTTACTATTGCCTTAATCTGCTGTTGCCTGTGCTGCCCTGAATATAGCCAGACTACCTTGAATATACAGTACCTAAATGGCTTATGACGTCCATAATGCGGCTGGCGGAGTGTACCAAGGCTGCTGCATTGGTGATGCATACGCCAAGCACATACGCTCAGGCTTGGCATCAATGAAGCAGCCTTGGCATACGCTGCATACGGCAATATAGGACAATTAAGACGTTCTGCACCCGAAGCTACTGGGTAGGAGGCGAGCCTAGAGGCGAGGAACAAGTAAAGATAAAATGAATCGTTACATGGCTGGTATATGATGCATTGTCATTAGAACCCATTTTAATGCCAAGTTGCATACAGTGCATAGGCTTGCATATGCAAGATTCCCAAAAAGGAAAGGGGGAAAGACTTTTGGTGTGAGCCTCCGTACTTGAGTTCTCTTTGATCGATGCGCATAACTGGTACTGTACTTGCTTGAGAAGGTAGGTACAATATCCACAAAATAAGCCAAGTAATAATAAATAAACATACAAACCCCCCCCCCCCCCCAAAAAAAAAAAAAAAAAAAAAAAAAAAAAAAAAAAAAAAAACACATTTTTTTCACCCTCCCGCATCGCATCCAGGAGCCAAACAAACGGGATTTTTTAAGTTAAAGAAAAGCAGAAAGACACACTCCTTGCCTTTCCTTCCCTTGCCCATCCCTCCCTCTCAGGGATCAACAACCATTTTCAATATCCCCAAACTCCAACTCCACTACGCACCTCCCCCCGCCTCACTCATCGCCGCATAGATAATCTCCTTGATTGTATCCCTCTTCTCCTTCTCCGCGATGACCATGCAAAGACATGTGCTGACGACGATATGTCTCAGTCTTTCTTTTTGGGTGGAGGGGCTTTCTTGAGTGTCTGTGGGGGAAAGGTGGAAGGAGGTCCATGGTGGTTTGGGAGTGGGAGTGGGAGTGGGAGTGGTGGTGGTGGGAGTGGGCTTAGAGTCAATTTCCTCCTCCTCCTCGGGGAAGGAGGATTGATTTGCTGATTGTGAGGTAGGGATCTCCATCTCCTTCTCCTCCTCTAGTGAGGGCGAGGCATTTATCGTGAGAGGGTTAATATATCTAACTTTGTAGTCAGAGTAGACATACCCCGCCACCATGGCCAGTGCATCTTCATCCACAACTAACCTCCCCGCCTTGCGGTGGGAGAGGACACAGGAGTATCTCGCCAGTACGACTTCTACTATTGGTTCCTTGTCCTCATTCTTCTCTGTCTCATTTCCACTCCATTCCCCCGACTTCTCCCTTTGCTGGGGCTTACTGGGCCCAAAAGTGGACGACCGGGATAACCACGGCACAAGGGTCGATGTGGAAGTTCCCCAGGTGGAAGCACGGGTGGGCGTTGATGATGGGGGGGCGGTGAGGGTTGAGGAGCGGCTTGGCGTAGTTGGCGGGGTGCGCGCGCTTGCGGTGGTAGTAGCAGCTGGGTTAGTAGTAGGCGTAGTGGGTCTGGAGGGCGTGAAAATAGTGAAAATCGGGCTTTGCTGGATAGGCATTGGTGACTGTGAGCCATCCTCACCATCCTCATTCCCTTTAGCAGCGCTTGGCTCATGATCAGGGGTGGTTTCAGCGTTAGTGATCGTACTTCTCCTCGTGATACCGCTCCATAATGTTGAGAAGCTGCTGCTCCGTCTCTTGACATTAGCCAACCCCCCTTCTGCCCCCTCACCTGTACTATCCAATCCCTCCGACTCCATACCACAGCCCGTCATTCTCCTCTTTTGCCCCAGTAACCCCAAACCCAACACGGTCCCCCCACGGTCCCGCCACGCCTCCACGACCCTCCTCGGCACCACCACAACAAGCTTCAAATGTGCCCAGACGCACATATCCACGCCCTTCTTCTTCCTCGCCTCCTCCACTCTCTTTTTCATCGCCACGTCGGCTGCGGAGTCATTAGAGTCGGAGTCGGGATAGTGGTTTAGCTCTCGGGTCCCCCGCCAGTAGAAGGGGGTGGAGAGGTATGTGAATGCGTATTCCCGAGAGAGGATGCGTGACCAGACAAGGGTTAGTTTGGAGGGGTTGGGTGGGCCTTGGGGGTCTTTTTGTTCTGTGGTGGTGGGCTGGGAAGAAGGGGTAGAAATGGAGGGTACGGGATTGAGTTGAATTGGCCAGAGATGGCGGGGGATTTTTTCCGGAGGGAGAAGTACGGAGTGGTCATCTTCTTCATCATGCTGATCATGCTCCTGCTCCACCATTCCTCCTTCACCCTCTTTCTCCGCGGCAGTAATATCAGAAGTACTCTTCCTCCTCATTACCAGCGCTCCCCCTCTCTCCTTTTGCATTCTTCGCCTCGCAACTTCTCGCTCAACCCACTCCTTCCCCGTCTCCCCGCTCGCTCTCCATGCAAAGGGCCCCCTCTTAAATGGATACCACATACTAACCAACCCCCTTCCATCCACAACTCCCGGCTCATTCAACCCTCTATAAATCCAATTACTTTTATCCTTTGTATGCTTCCCCTTAAACGCCATCTCCTTTGCCAAGCCCTGCAGTGTCTTGCAATAACCCCATACCCCCGAATTCCCCATCCTCCCTGTCGGCTTCTTCAACATGGGGTCCTCCGGGTGCGGGACCAAGACCGTGAACTCCAGGTTCCATTGCCGCCAAATACAGTCTCCTTGGATGTGGCAGACTACGGGAGCGTACTTCATGTCTCGTTTTCGGGTTTTTCGTTTAATCTTCCCTGCTTTTTCCTTGCCCTTCTTTTTTTCCTTCTCTGCCTGCTTCAATGGGGGAATGTATTTCTCGCGGATATAGTCTCGTCCGTCGCCACCCCAGCGTAGTGTCATCCCAGGAAAATGGTTATTCAACCGCGGCGCGTGAAGGAAGTATATGGGGACGCGGGGGTCGAGATTGGTTTCTTGCCAGTAGATGGTGGGTTTTCTACCGTTTTCTTCTCCTCCTGGTATCATGTATGGCACCTGTGGGGAAGTTGCAGTCGTAGTCGCATCTTTCCCATCTTTCCAGTTTTTCTTGGGTGGTTTAGGTGGTTTACTTGTCGAATCCGGCGCAAGGTGAATTGAGAAATGCGTGTTTAAAGAACCAGAATGGTAGATGTGATACACCGTATGATCCTCACTCGTGCTCAACTTCTCCCTCTCTTTGCCCCTTTCGCCTAGGATACTTGAGACTGAGGCGGAGGAGGTCTCGCCGAAGGTGGTGCTGATGGGGGATTCACACCACGCGCCGTCGTCACTTGTGAAGCTCTCCCCGTCGCCCCATGTGGAATTGGATTTCCATGATGGTGTGGGCGAGCCTGGCGCGGGGCGAATCTCGGGCGAGAGAAAGCCACTTTTGACAGAGTAGCTTCGTGCCCGCTGGTGTTGTGCCCATGGAGGAGGGGTGGATGGCCCGCTGTGCGATGTTTGATCCGGGGTATTCGCGAGCGAAGAGGGCGGAGTAAGAGCGGGGGGTTGCGATTGCAGTTGCGAGGGCGGAGAAGGATCTTCTCCAATCCGTGGTGCTTGAAGCGGCGGGTGGGGGCCCTGTGGCGTGTGCGGGCGGCTAGGAGGGCTCACTGCCAGAACGGGCAGCAGGCTGAGGCCGCTTGTTGGGTGGCTGGGGTTTGTCACCTTGGAGAATAGGTTGAGGCTGGGCGACATGCCTTGTAGCCCCGCAGCGATATCTAAGAGCAGCGCAGCAATATGTAGCGGAGGGGCCTCTGGAGGCACCCGCCCGGCGTATCTATATTATAGCGATACCTGAACCCATCCTCGCTCGCACAGAAGCACAGAAAGCGCCCGCGAAAGTGCGCCTTGCGAAATGACTGAGACACAGAGTGCATGCATGCATACGGGAGGTGCTGGGTGCGCGCCCGGGAGATGCGCCCGGGGGCTGCTGAGACGTAATTATAATTGGACTATCCCCTCTTCCCCTCTGCCTATCGACTGTAAAGTACATACGGTGCTACATACAGGTACAAGTATGTCAACATCCC
Source organism: Terfezia boudieri ATCC MYA-4762 (assembly GCA_003788615.2). Lineage (NCBI taxonomy): Eukaryota > Fungi > Ascomycota > Pezizomycetes > Pezizales > Pezizaceae > Terfezia > Terfezia boudieri. The sequence continues at coordinate 724,695 of ML121541.1, forward strand.
CGAGTCAATATCGTGATGCTTTCAGACGGAGAAACGCCGTGAAGGGTGGGAGCCAGTGCCAGTGCCGGTGTAGTTCGAACCCACCCTCCCCTTAATTGATCACGAGAATTATGTACAGTACAGTACATGTCCTGAGGCTGCTTCCTGTGGTTATATTAGTGGTGGTCAATAAGAGTCTGTAGTACCTCATATTATGTACGGGAACTTTCTGTGTCACACCTTGGCATCTTGGCGATAGCGCTCATTGGCCGACGGCTTTTCGGCGTCACAGAGTTTCAGACTTAGAGCCTCTGTTTTTGACCCGTCATCTACAGGAAAAAACCTGTTGACTTCTACAGAAAATCCGGTTCAACTCGCACTCGCATAATTCAACTTGCACAATTCAACTCGCATAATTCAACTCGCACAATTCAACTCGCACAATTCAACTTGTACAATTCAACTCGCACAATTCAACTCGCACAATTCAACTCGCACAATTCAACTCGCACAATTCAACTCGCACAATTCAACTGTAAACTGTATATAGGCTTCAAGAAGATCAATATCATGCCGACCTGCACTGGTATTGCGGGATAGGAGATACCGGGCAGAGGCAATGACCTCTCGCAGATGCATCGGCATATACGGTATTTTCAGCTTCAGTTTCAATCTGATATAGAGCTTGAGCTTTTTCCGTTGTTCGAGGCATGATTGTAGGTGGTGATGATATCTACGTCATGTCACTAACAGGAAATCAATTTAAGCTGGTCAATATGTTTCAGTTATTTTGGTTAGTATGTGGCTTGCGCTAAAAACCCCGTACATGATGCAGGATTCTACAGAAACTTATTGACCACCACTACTGTAGCCCGTCAGATCAAGGGACAGTACACTATGAACGTCGCGAATTCGTTGGTGGCTTCCGAACCCAACCGACCGTCACATGTCACACAGCATCAGCCCACCTCTGAGTCTACACAGATCATAGCGATATACGGTACGCAATACCGTCTGACGTGGGACAGCAAAAATTTAAACCTGAAATCTGACTGTTACAGTTTATGTGGGGAGAAATAAATATTCTGGTAGAAGAGAAACCGTTAGCTAACCGATTATTATCGTTTTTCAATTCAGAGTCCAGTCATATACCCAGTATTATTACAGCCCTGATGTGTTTACTCCACTGACGTTCAATTCCAAACAGACTGTGGAATGACATCACCACTAATGATTAGCCACCATCACCCTGTCAGTGAGAGATAGGTTTTTGGCCACTATCCTTTGTTATATATTAAAGCCTGTCTTCATACTTGCCCTCAAGCCTTACATAGTCAGCTCTATACTTTATTAAAAAGATGACTATGGATCATGTGACTAGCATGTGTGACTCTATGTAACTGCTCTATAAGAAGGCCGGATAGGAGGATGAATTTAGATGTATACTCAAAGATTCCGAAATATGAAATACAAGATGCACGAAACACACTTCGTGATTGAGAAACTTCAAAGACTTTCTTTCTTTTCTTTCCTTTTTTTTTGTGAGATATAAGCTGCTATTGCGCCGTTCTAGAAACAACACATGAACATAACGAATTCCAGCAATTAGTGGGGTTAGCCTTCCAGGCTCAGTCACCTAGCCTTTTACTACGTAATTGTGATGCTGCCACTGCCACTCTCTCCATTCCACCACTCTAAATGTGTTCGTGAGATCCCAGTTACCCTCAACTCATGAAAAACATTGTTATCTGCGTATGAAAAGCAAAAAAAAAAAGGCTAAGAAACCCACATTTTGCATGACTCCCTTCCTGTGAACCCTAGGCCCAGTTGAATTTATGCCCACCCTAACGACTCCTCCTCCTCCTCATCCTCCCCCCTCGCTAACACCACCCCCTCACACCATGCACACCAACTCCTCACCAGGCCACCCCTCTCCTCCTCCAGCAACCCATGCATCTTCGCAAGCTTCAGCCCTGCATTAATCGCAACATCTCGCGTCGACATAAAACTCACCTGATAAAATTTCTGTAGGGCCACCCCTATCCCTCTCGAATCCTGCCCCTTACCGGCCATCCTTGCCCACTTTGCCCAGCTCTGAGATATACATCGAGCCCCCGCTGGTATTATTACATCGGTAGTAGTAGTTGTGCTGCTCGTCGGGTACGTGATAAACCCCCCCTCGTTAGGGTCGCTGGCTAGATGTGTCCACCAGTCTGCGGTAGCGCCGATACAGGACTCAGGTGGGGGCCGGTAGATGTACCCTGTGGTGACGTCCTGGTATGCCCAACCCCCGTTGTAGAGCTCCATAGAGCAGGTGATGGGCTTAGTTGTTCTATGTGTTGTGTCTGAACGGGGGGAGCTGTGGGTGGGGGAAGGACATTCCTCAACCCAGACCTTGGTGGAGTTTGGTGGGCGGAAGGGGGGGTGGAAGTGTGTGCAGTAGAGGTATTCGATTGATTGGAGTTTTTCGTGGTACAGGAGGGACTGGAACGATTTGTGAGTTGTGAGAGTGGCGGAGGAGTTTGCGCAGGTGCGGCACTGCCAGAGGAATTTGGCAGCGCAGGTGCCTAGGATGGAGAAGGGAGGTTAATCAGTAAAGAGTGAATTGGAAGGGCTAATTGGAGTGGAGCGTACATATTTTGTGTGATATCCTTGAATCTGGATTTGGGTTTAATACTTCCGGAGAGGTTTGGCATTGTCGACATATTCGCCTCACGCGACAGGCAAGCCGTTTCCGGTGTTCTACTGTCAGCTTTCCTAATTTATTCACACAGTTCTGTAGGCGTCAGCTTAATTACATCCATCCACTGCAATTTTTCCGAAGACTTCATACCCTACAAGCAGGCTCTCCACAGGTTCCACACCTGTCCACCAAATCCCTCACACACAATACTCTCCTGCCTGTAGCCTGGAGACCTATTTTCTTCTTTGTTTCTGTAGAACTCCAGGAACATACGAGGGAAGCTCCAAGGAGGTTTTTCCGGTACTGGAGCATAGTTTCCCGCATGAGCTTGCATGTGTTTGCAAGGCTAGAAAGGTCATTGTGGTCTAGGTTGGAGGCGAGAGAGTAGATTACTGGGTAGGGTGCGGCGAGGGAGGTGAGGCTTGGTGCGGGACGTGGGGGGTTGGGTTCATCTAGGTGGATGGCTGCCAGGGAGTCTGTGGGGTTATCGGCATTGTGGTATGTAGGATGGGGTTCGGGGGTCTGATGATCGCCATCTTCCTCCCCCAAGTCGACCAAGATTGCCATTGTGAGGCTGGCTGGATTGGTTAGCTCTGGGCTTTGTTGATATTATCTATAGCTTCAGTGCCTTAGAGAAGAGGAGGAGGGATATGCGAATATCGAATATATGGGAAGCGTAGTGTTGGGGTGTGGCTGTTAATGTGGGATGGTGGGAGCACGCTCAAGGATAGTATAGAGGGCCCGCTTTGATTCAGCCCTTGGCTATAGCTATAATCGATCATCGAGAGACCTTCAACTATATGCATACACAAACACTGGTATGACCAGAGGTAGAGGTATGTATAACAGGCGTCATGGAACATGTCGAGCAGCTGCAGGCACAAGTAGCTCCACTTACGACAGCTATAGTTGACGACTCGGGATGTCTGCAGACGATGTGGGTGTGGGGCCAGCTTGTCTTGTCTACTTATAACATGAATCTCCAAGGTGATCAGTATATAAGCACGAACGAATGAATATCGCGAGACAGGGGGAGGGGGGAAGGGAGGGGGTGCTTAATGATCAAGTATGCATGTATCATGTACGAACTTCAGATTTCGTATGTATGTACAGTACATACATAACTTTAGGTATGCATATGCACCATAGGTTCATGCGTATGACTTGCCAAAAGCTGCATGTGGTGGGCTGCATTAAATTTAAATGGCGGTGCTGTGTTGCATACTCATGATCACATACATAACCCGCAAAATGGAACAAAATTCAGTACCACCTGGACCATCAGCACTAGAAGCTCTCTTCACCCGCCATCGCAAGGAGCTCAAAGATCTCCAGTCTCGTATAACGCAAAAGAAAAAGAATGCGACAAAGAAGACAAGGCGGGGAGTCAATGAGGAGTGCGAGAGGCTAGAAAGGGACCTGAAGGAAAAGCATGACAGGGACGTGAAAGAGATAACCGGTAGTCCTCCAGAGGAGGAGGAAGACGAGGAGGTGCAGAAGGTAGAAGGCTTAACCATGCAATCGACAGGACCGCCAAATGTTGCGAAACAAGCCTCACCCACTGCACAACTCCAATCCCATAAACCCAACCGAGCCAGAGCCCGCCTTGCCCGACGAGCAGCCGAGATGGAGGCCCAAATGACCGCCGCTGCTGCAGAGGCTGCCAACCAGCCCGACCGCCGTACCATCGAACTAGCTGCCCTCCGCGAGCGCTACAAAACCCTAGGCCTCACAGAACAAAACATCCTCCCCGACGGACACTGTCTGTACTCTGCTTTTGCGGACCAGCTGGAATGGATCGGGCTACCGCTTGATGCCGCTCTGGATCAGCCACTGGATGGGGAGCAGCGGAAGTATAGACACACTCGCATGGCATGTGCGGATTACCTCACTAAGCACAAATCCTCGTTTGAGCCGTTTCTAGACTACGATGCAGGAGAGGATATGGACGGCCATATTGCAAAAGTGAGGGATACGGCGGAGTGGGGGGGCCAGATGGAGGTGCTTGCGTTGGCGAAAGCGTATGGCGTTGTGGCCAATGTGGTGCAGGCGGAGGGAGAGCTCATACGGATGGGAGAGGGGGAGGATGAAGGGTATGGGAGCGGGGTGGGGAAGAAGCAGGAGGTCTGGCTGGCGTATTACCGGCATAGTTTTGGCCTGGGAGAGCACTATAACTCGCTGAGGGCGAAGAGGTGATGGCCAGTTGGGTATCCTTCGCGGGGTGCATTGACCGGCGGACGGCTGAGCACTTTTTGCACGACAACATCGTGGGTATATCACGGAGCAAAAGAGACACAATTGTCAGACACATCCTGATGATCATCGTTCAGCGGCAGCTGAATCCATGTAAACATACATATGCATACCCAATTACCCTGGCATCCCTGCATTCCCCGCTGCCGCCATGATTGGCCTGTTTTGCTGCGAGCCCCCATTACCGAGCAAGCCAATTGGCCGGAGATGTAAATAAACACAAGAGTAAACATGTACTGTTGAGCCAGGTTTCTCAACGTTAATTCTGCGGGTTGCTGTTTCCTCCTTCTCTGCTCTGCAACTTCGCATTCAAGCATTCGAATTGATTTTTTCGACGGTGTTTCCGATTCTGAGACTGGCTGGAGCCCCGCATCGGATGAGACTGGTGCGACATTCGAGGAGTTGAGCATTCCCTTCGCCCTAGCGGCAACACGATATTGACGCTGGAAGCGGACTGCACACGACTTGACGCCAGAGGCAGTTCCCCGGAAGAGCCGGATAAATAAACACTCACTCCTTCAGCTCACCTTCGCCTCCACAATCTTCAATTATCATCATCTAACACACGTACATACGCATACAAGCACTAAAAGTTTCTATTTCATATCATCTGGCACGGGAGCCATAGCATTCTCCTAACCTTCGCCGTTACACCACTACTTGTTACACCTGACGACGATAATCGGAAGTAAGTCACGATATTTAGAAGAACGAAACTGGGACGAGGGAAGGGGGAGTTTCTATGCTTCGGCGCTATCTTCACACAAGAACCCAATACAACTTGCTGAACGTCAATCTCTTAATATCGTGCACGAAGCGGGACCACACAGTCAAACCTCAACCTCACATCACACTTCTACACACTTAACGACGGCATTTCCAATGGCACGGGTGGGCGGTAGCCCTGGAGGAGGCAGTGTTCTGACAACGTTGGTCCCGAGAGGGCCTGGGGGTGCTCATCCAGCGGGGATATTCTCGGATTTGAGTGTTGACGGGCCGGTAATTGGAACATTGGTGTTGATTTTGGATCGGGGTGTGAGTAGTCACTGGCCTTGATGGGGGATTGTGGGGCACAGTGATAACTAACGGCAGGGTGATTGGCTAGAAAAACCTACCAAATCGCAAAACCCTGGGCAAGCAGGATCCATATTGTGTGGCACGACTCGGGAAAGAAGCGAAGCGGACTGAGTCGGATAAGCGAGGAGGGCAGACGCCGAAATGGTTTGTTATATCTATCTTCACTCTTGCCACACTCAATAGAATATTAACATTAACCGATAAAACAATAGGGACAAAGAGCTCCGCTTTGAAGTCCGCGACTCCCCCGACTACCGCACCCTCAAACTCTCATGCTTTAACGACGATAAAAAAACTGACCTCATCGGCGAGTGTATCGTTCGCCTCGACAAGATTCTCATCTCTGGCGGCGGCCAAGACGACGGCTGGAGACAGCTCCACTTTAGAGGAAAATATGCAGGGGAGATTCGAGTTGAAATCACATTCTACGATCTACGCGAGAAGAAGCTTGAGCCGAAGCGAGGCAAAAGTAGCGTCTCTGATGAGCGAGGGAGCTATCAGGAGGGAGAGAGTGCCTATGATGATACGCAAGAGGAGCCAGAAGTGGTCACTGGACCTAGGGCATTGGTGGGGATGGGGCAGTTATCTCAGGCGAGGAGGGAGAGGGATAAGGAGAGGAGGAGACAGAAAGAGGCCGAGTTCAAGAAGGAGAGAGAGAAAGAGAGGATGAAGAAAGAGCCTACTAGGCGGGCGTTGCCGAGCGAGCCTTCGATACCCTCGATTGACCCCAACACTGCTGAGGCAAAAAAGAAGGAGCAAAAGCTGCGTGAGAGGGAGAAAGAGCGGGAAAGGGAAAGAGAGAGGCAGCTACGGGACCGGGAGAAGAGGGTGGGGCAGAGAAGCTCGAGGCACCAGGATGATGATTATGAGCGGGAAAAGGAGAGGCAGTTGAGAGAAAGACAGAGGGAGAGGGAAAAGAGGTTGGAAGAGAGGGAGAGAAGAAAGAGAAGGGAAACGTATGCTGGAGAGTATGAAGTTAGGGACAGGGATGAGTATCTGGATAGTAGGAGATTGAAACATACAAGGGGCATGTCACATTCTCCGATTCCACCGCCGCCCCGTCACTCTGGTAGAGGAGGAGCATCACCCATCCCACCATATCGTGAAGGAGCATCACCAATTCCGCCACACCGTGGAGGAGCATCACCAATTCCGCCACACCGTGGAGGAGCATCACCCATGCCGCCACACCGTGGAGGAGCATCACCAATTCCTCCGCGTCGGGGAGAGGGAGGAGGACCTTCACCTATTCTGCCGCAGCGTGGAGGGGCGTCTCCCATGCCTCCCCATAGGGGTGATAGGGGGCATTCGCCAATACCGCCAAATCGTGGTAATAGTGATCCTAGGGGGCATTCACCAATTCCGCCGCATCGTGGGAATAGTGACCCTAGAGGACATTCCCCGATTCCACCTCACCGTGGTAATAGTGACCCTCGAGGACATTCACCTATCCCACATCGCCGTGGTGACGATAGGGGTGGCCAATCTCCAATACCTCCCATACGTACAGACCGTGGTGGGCATTCGCCAATCCCTCCAAATCGCAGACAAATTACGTACGAAATGTATGGAGACCAGTATCACACCGACTACGATGATATGGATGATAGTTATGGGGGTCAATTAGCGCTCACGCACTCACATTCGCACAGTTTACCTCCTCCACCTCCCCCACTGCAGCAGTCACACCAGGTAAACCACCCGATGTTACCACCTTTGCAGACAATACAGCCGCTATATGGCATAAATGCTAATAGCAGCCAGGCGCAGCTATACTCCAATCCAAATAGCAGTCAGGTTTTCAACCACCCCAATGACAGCTTCGCCTCCCTTCCATCACCAGATGGTCCGCCACCACCACCTCCTCCACACAGACACATGCAAGGACAACCCTCAAATCCTCAACTCAGAAATCAACTACCACAACCTCCTCAACCCCCCCTCCTCAAGCATCAGGAAAGCCACTTGAGCCTCCAGCACAAGCCCAGCCAGATGCAGCTCGCGACAGTACAAAAGCAGCCCACTGGAAAACTCAAACATCAAGCCAGCGTTGCCGACTGGGCTGCTACTCAAGAGATCGAAATCGACCCTAGAAAAATCCCTGCGGGAGCAATAGCTGTATTACCGAAAGTCGGCCAATTAAAACAGAGACCTAGAGCCCCCTCGTCGACATACTCCTCCGCCCCAGATTTTGAAGCACTTGCTAAAGCAGACGTCGCCAATAATGACGAATTTGACGACACAGGCCGCTTTGCTCCTGGGGCACCTCCGCCAAAACCCATGCCGAGAGTAACCCCCAACCCAAATATCCCCACAGATATCAACGCTGGAGCACTCGTTCCCGCGGGGTACAACTACACCGCCGCAGACCCGCCCGGATACTGGAAACAACCTCCCTTTGGCAATCCACGGCCTCGTTCAGATAGCGACTCTACGGCTATGGTCATTACAAGCCAGAAACAGAGGCCACCCCCACCGCAATACAACTCAGCAGCGAATTCTAGGAGAAATTCGTTTATCGGGGATAACCCGATCCCGCCGAGTTTGATTCCGGGGATAGATCCGACGTTGGCGGATCTAATTGCAGACGATGAGAGAAGGGAGAAGGAGATGGCTCTGGCTGCTGTTAGTGTGGGGGGTAGTTCTGGGGGAGGGCTGGTTACGCAGCAAAATCACCAACAGCAGCAACCACATGTGTTGCCACCAGCACCATATATTGAAGAGGTGAACGATCGGGAAGATGGTGGGAGGAGGAAGAGCGCAAATGGTGCAGCGGGGTTGCAGCTTGTTGTTGGGGGAGGAAAGGGCCCTGGGGTTGCCCAGGCTCCGCAGTTGGCTTCGACCGCGGAGGGAGGACATCAAGCGCAGGTACAGGCGGCGCAATTGGTAAAACATCGATTTTCATATGCGCACCCCCAACAGCCTCCTCCTCATCCTAATTATCCACCACCTCCACCACCTTTTTCTAATAATACCAAACAACTGGAGCATTACGCTTTATCTTCTGCCCATTTCTATTCTAACCATAATTTTGCGTATAACCAAACGCAACAGCTAACCCATCCCGCAAAGAGCGATAGTCCATCGCCTGGTAGTGTGAATAAATCTGGGACCAATTCTGGGGCCACATTGGAACCTATCGTACCTCCACCTCAGCCTCCGAGCAGGGCGAAAACAAAACGATTGGACGGGATCCCATTTAACCCCGACGCATACAACCTCATCAACCCCAAACCGAGTAAAATGCCCCCTCCAACTCGGGATGGAACAGTTATTCGGACTGCAACTAACGCCCCCGCAGCTAATACATCTACATCAACCTCCGCAGCGGCAATAGCGTCCACGAATAAAACAAGCACGGCGCTAGGAGGACGAAAGCCAGACGAGATCCTTCCCCCTGAGAGCTTCGCCCCAGAACCGGAGGTCAAACCGAAGAGTACAGCGCAATTACAGGCAGAAGCCGACGCGGAGATGCAGATGCAGTGGAGGAAGGCGAGGGGAATTACAGGGGTGAGGGATATGGCGGCTCCACAACCACCGCCATATCTGGCGCAGAAATCACCAATTGCGGTTCCGGAGAGGGGCTCGAGCTCGAGAGCTGCCATGGGGATTGGGGGGCAAAGGAAACAGCTTGCTCTGCCACCGACGGATGGGGGGGCCCCCCCACCGCCGCCAGGACATCAGACACTTGTGGTGGTAGGGAGTGGGCATGGGAATACATTTCCGACGAAAGCCGGTACGGTGAGGAATAAGTTGCAGAAAGTCCGCCCGCAGAAGAGTATCGACACGCCCATGCACTCCGGCGGTAACGAAATCGCACCATATGGTAGTGGTAACGGTTCTGGGGGCCACCTCAGCCAATCCCAACAACACCAACAATCCACCAGTCTCAGCGTTCAAATCGCCCAGCACGAAGCCCGAATGAAGCGAGAAGCCGAACACGCAGCCCAGCGCCGCGCTGCAGCAGAGGCAAAGACTCGCGAGGAGAAATCTCGGAGGGACGCTGCGTATAATCCGAATCGACATTCGATTGCTGGCCCACCTGTTGGTCTCGGGGGGTATAGGGATAGCTATGCGAGACATAGTACGGCTGCGTTGCCGGGGTATGAGAGTATTGATCGAAGAGAGGTGGGGGAGGAGGGCGCGATGGTATTGCATAGAAATAGGACTCGGAGTGCGGAGCCGGTTTGGGATGGCGGGGGAAGGAGTTATGATGCGAGTGTGGCTGGGATTGGAAGCGCAGGGGCGTATAATACTAGTAGAGGGCCGAGTAGGGTCCCTAGTCAGAATGATTTAAGTAGGGTGCCGAGTTATGCCGAGTTGCAAGGAAATGAAGGGGGTTATGATAATCAAGGGATGGTACTCTACCGCCCTGGGGGCAGTGGTGGGGGAGGGTCTACCTCTAGTGGGGTTAGTTCTGGTGCTGGGCCTCCGTATAATGGATATGGTGGCGGAGGGTATGGAAGTGGAGTATCGAATAGTGAGGGTAATACGAGTTATGGTCGCGGGGGGAGAGCTAGAGGGGGGAGCGAGCCGCCGAGACCGGAGTATAACGGTAGTGGGGGCGGGGGGTATGCGGCCCAGGGGCAAGCGGAGAGCATGGCATTGATGAGTAGGGAGGAGTGGCTGTTGAGTCAGGAGTTGAAAGGGATAAGTATTGGGGTGGGGAGTACGGCGGGGAGTAGTAATAGTGGGGGTGGAGGGAGGAGTGGGGGGACTGTGGCGAGGAGGGGTGGAGGAAAAGGGTATTAGTGGTGAGGTTGGGGCGGGAGTATCTGGTTTCATTTTCAATTTCATTTTGTTGTGGATTGTAGGGCTTCTGCGATATAGAGGAGTGGGTGTGATTGAGCTATATGGACTATTTGTTACTTGTGGTTGGCTACGCCCTTTTTCTCTTCCTTGCTTGCTGTGTTGGTCGTTTTCATTGTCATTTTGTAGGACTATGGTTTCTCAAAGGGGCAATGTATATTGTGAAATAGGATTGGGTTCAGATTCTGGATGGAAATACGGAAATACGGAGTTTTTTAGATTATACATATGTGTGGTTGTGAGATGTGCGTGCATGTGTTTGCTCTTGTGAATAGGCGGATTTTTTTTTTTAAGTAGTTGTAGCCCGCGCATGCAAGGAGTTCTTGGTTTCGTGGTACAAGTAACTACCGTCTAATAGGTATCTGTATATCCAGAGTCCCAGTCCATGAACACTGAAGGCCCCAATCTGACATCACCTAATCCCCAGTAATATTAAGCAGCAAAACAACCGAACCTCCAAAGTCTTGTAAGGGTCCTTTGCTCCTACCATATCTCGTTTGAATTTAACTGCGGACTTCATGAGATCTAATTGCAATAGACAGTATCAAAGCTCATATAAAACCCATCAGGAAGATAGATACGGAATAAAAATGAAGGGGGGTGTATACCATTGTGGTTGGAGCAATATGGGACCTTATGGATCTCATGTACATGTACAGTTACTACTACAGCTCCACCGGAGGAAAATTGAAAATAACTAGGATGGATGGATAAGAACAAGTGGAGAGGAGTGTGCTGTCTTGAAACCCTTTTTCACCCAGATACTTCACTACTACTCCCATTTTTATACATTTGTTCTTTTTCCTTTTTTCTTTTTTCACAGCAGATACTACTGTATTATTCTACTAATAATGCATTATTTTTCTTGATGTTTCTTTTTGGATGTATGTTTTTTTGTTCTATTACCCACCTACATCAGCATACTGGAAACAGCAGCGAGAGATAAATATCACAAAGCAAATATATGAACTACTAAGAAAATATTAATAAACGAGAGCTGGTAGCAACCAAAGTTTACTTTTCTTGAACGGTTTGCCCTCAGCCCATTTATCCACTTTGATCAGGCTTCTAGTACAATCTATGGATACCCTCTTGGTAAAATCAACAGTCAGTGGAAACGCTAAAAGAAAAAGTTGTTATATATGTGTTGTTAGGGAGGTGACCTATCTACTTTGGATTAAAACCTTATTTTGTTGCAGCATTATTATATTATGCCATATAAGTTCTAGGAGGATAGCTAGAGGACTTACAATTTGTTCTCGATATAGGTTTGTTTGAATCGAAGTAAGTTTCGATGCCAGGGCATTCGGGATAAAACAATAAATATCAGAGTTTAGCGCATTAGGCACGCCTCTTTACTACTCAGAAACGGATTAACAGATGGGTGATTCCGCTGTGTTTACAGATACCAGATAAGTTGGTCAACTCAAGACTTAGAAATGGCCATCACTTGTATACGGATAGTTGAGTCTGGTATAATTCCCAGATCTAGACCCTCGAGCAAATGCAAGAAAACTGTGACTAGGATATTGCCAAGACATTCTTGTGAAACAACGTAACCACACTTCCGGATTTGGAAGTCCCACAAAAAGGCAGCGCATATGTATACGTAACGGTAGGCTGTTGGGAGAACTGTTAGGCTGCTGAGACAAATCTAGAAAATGGTTGGTGTTACTCGAGAATTCGAGTCATTAATTTATGATGCTAAAACAAAAACAAATACAACTGAAACTTGCAATTTAAAAGTTGGCGGTAAGGTATACGTATGTGAAATATACTTCAAAGTCAACAAGAGCTAAAAGAAAACAAATGTTTGTTCGTGATTAGGCCAATTAAGATTGTCAAGTTTCAACAAAGTATACTCCCATGCTCGAGGGGGTACGTATGCCCAAAATCAAGGACAGTCAGAAATCTTGGGACCATAGGTATCACACAACCTATATGGATCGTTGAATTTAGGATTACGAATTCATGAGCCTAGCCCTGGGCAAGAGCCGAGGCTTGGAGGTATCAACGGTTATCCGGGGTTCCATGTGCAAGTGAGTCATTTCCGGGTTGGCACGCGGCAACAGGTTTGGCATAGGGAGGGGCAATGCTTTCACCCCGAATAGTCTTATCCTGTTAGGAATCCGTGCTTTCATTGAAACGATAGGCCGGTTCTGATAGCGTACACGTATACATTCCAGGCTCGGGTCGAGATGTGTCTAATACTTAGGTGCAGACTAGTACAGCTTGGACGGAGGTCGTCAACTCAAGCTCATCTGACAACACCGTGGCTGACGGGTATTTAGAACACCCAATAACTTAATCATGCAAGCGAGCGGGAAGGATCTGGGAGCCCCCTGCTCTCTTCTTGAGTCATGCAGCCTTTTTGTTTGCTGTGCGTGAGGTTGAATGTAGTTTGGCTGGAAAGTCTGATGTGGCTAAGTCTGGGAAGCTAACTTGGGCTGTATACGTAGACAGCATGCAATGGTAGGGGGTAATAGTGTCTAAAAGCTTGTTTGTGCATTAGGCGTTCGTAGCTTCGCGCGGCTTCCCATACATTGCATAGAACATTCTCAGATGGGTATGCGTATGTAAGGCGGAGATAAAGTTTAGGGAAATAGTCTAACCGGGACAGGCACGTACTAGGGTTACGTGGTTCATTCAAGGTGGGAATTGTGATATCCACGGTTGTGAAGAGAAGTTGACAGGATGGTGTTGTGTTGAGTGCGTAACACTCCAAGGCAGGGCCCCTTGGAGGGTAGGTGGAAAATAAGTTGGGCTCGTAAAATGACTCTTTGGCGACCATGGGGATAGAAGCGAACACCAATAAAAGATGAAGTAGGTTGAAAGGTGAAAGCAAGCACAAGCACAATACCCACTGGCTGAAGACTCTTCCAGGCCTAACATATCATGGGGCTGTCAGTAAGTAACATCCTCATATCCCATAAGGAGCTCAAAAAAAATCTTGGTCCTGGAGGGAACTGTGCGACTGGTGTTTCATATGCATGTGTACTATGTGGTCGAGGCTGCTTCCCCATAATGACCGTACCTTAGTACGCTGTACATGTAGCGAGAGAATAATTTTATCATGATGTTGGGGCATCATGGAATTACCTGAGTCTGGCTTAGCTGCAGGGTACGCCACTGGAAAGCTGTGCTACGCTGACGTTTGTTGCAGACGGAGGATATCATCTCCGATTCTCGGATCAGATAGCCTTGAAATAGCGTGCCAAGGCACGCATTGTCCAGCTTAAATGTTTATCTGATCCGAAATCCGCCACAGGGTTCCGAATTCAGGCGCGTCATATAGGCTCGTCTGGCGGCATGTGGACGCCGCTTTCGCCAGTATTACTTAAACGTTATAAACCAAGTATTTTAAGCACACTTTGGTCTTAGGTCAGGTTCCAGCCTGAATTTGCCGATGCTGAATTCGTTCACATCGGAAACATCATGAGTCACTCGTGCTAGCCCTTGACTGGGAGATATTGGGAAATGCAAGACATTGCCCGCGAGGCTACGCTGCAGTACATTAGTTTGCCATAATTGAGCCTGAAGTATTCTAGCGAACGATGCTGCTTATTTCATACACAAAAATATTAATATCCTATTCAATATTTAGATCTAGTGGAACATGGCCTCATGACGTCAAAAGGACTCAGGAGCTATTCTGTCGTCTAAAGTCTCCTTAAGTCGTGGGGGTGTACATGTGGCCCTGATATCCAGTCCCTGACCGGTAGGTATTCGTGATATGCGCAGCTAGGATGGCTGAGGGAGGGGGGAGGATGGAGGGGGGAGGATGGAAGGTGGGTTCGAGAGCGGGATGGTTACGAGAGGGAGCGCACCAATAGTACCAGGCGAACTCGTCTTTACCGAATTTGGAAGAAACAATTTTTTGTCACTTGCTATATAAGACCTCCATCTCGAGGGCGATGGTATTCTTCACCAGTATCTTCAAGGCATCTTCAGTAACACACTTCAAAGACCAAGACCTTCTAGCACTAATCTCCTTACGAATACCATCTCACTCTAAAAATTGCTACCCATTGTGGAACTCGCCAGCACCTTTACCCCTACGCACAGAATCACCATGAGCTACGGAAGCTCAGGACAGTCAGTTCGAAGACAGATGATGTCCTTCTTCGTTCCCACGGAATCAACTAGCAATTGGGGGTCAGGATCTCTATTACCCGAAGAAGCTAGCCAAGATAGCTCTTCCCAAGACCGACGACAACCTACCCAAGAGGGGGGTAAAACTGCAAAGACTACACATCAGGTTTGTATTGAGTTGAAATTTCCTTACCTCATTCTGTCATTGAGACTTGCCTATCCTCCATCTCAAGAAATTGCATATTTACCCCGAACTTTCCTCTGGTACAGACTTGTTCTCGGATGTTAACGCCGTCCGGAACAGATTTGCTCTCATGATCAAGCTATGGTCGTTCCCTTAAACGCACCGTCTCGAACCAGACACCAAATGCTTCCAATCCGGAGATGTACCTAGAAAGTCTGGCTCGAGACAACCCCTCATATTCACATGACTAGGAGAGCGAGATTTACTATAAATCAGCTTAAGTACTGATCACGATGGTATGCCGGGGTAATGGTGGGGAGGGATTTCACAACCAGTGTTGGATCCCTTCTACTGTACCCTTGCTGTCCTGATTGTGCATTTAAAGGAATCCATTAGTCAAATAGATAAGCCGTTTATTAAGGTTCAACGAAAAGGTTCGCCACATACATGCTACCTCCCAATTTCATTGGTACAAACATACGAGGTAATCGTCTCTTAATTGCGAATTCTGGTGAAAGTCACTAACTTCTCTGCTATTTTATTTCCGTCGTTGGACAGAATTTCCTTGCATGCCTGCAACACACCTTTCACAACCCCTCGTTTATAACTCCAGAGATTGTAACATTTGAGGGAGTTCTCATATCCGATGCCTGGGCATATAAGCAGCATCTCACCCCCGGCCTCCACTTGATTATTTACTTTCCTCTTGCTATCACAGGAGACTCCCCGTCTTCTGAAGCACATGTTGAAGAAGGGCCATTGTCATTGGAGTGGGTCCAGGATCTTGGCTCCCCTTTCACAAATGCTGAAGAGGGTGGATCACCATTACAGTCTTCAACTGTCGACCCAGCGCAAATTGCCCTCACGAGTGTTCACCCTCACGCTGATATGCATCACCGGTTTCAAAAAAGGACTCGTAGAGCAGAAAAAGCATTACACTTCCAGCCACCTTCTCTGTCATTTTACCCTTTGTCAAAGGTCCCAATTGCAGTCACGTTTGCGAATTCCTTGATTCGAAAATCAGCCTATTGTTCTATAAAACCCGAAGATAACGGAGAAGTTTCCGCAGAACAAGCCTCTGGCTGGTCTGCTACGCCCATAAGCCATACGTCTTCCATTTTTGATAGCATTCCGCGGTTGCGAGCCCTTGATCGGAGCTGGTTGTCTAGGAATGAGAATAGAGGAAACTCCTCGGCGCCACAAACCTGGTCTTACGGCGAACCGATTCTACCACGACCCCTATCTGAGGGGACCTTTCCGCTGACAACGTTTGACATCTTTGCCCAAGGTAGTAGAAGGCAAATTGTCTGCTCTGTTGCCTGGGATGCAATCGCACATCCATCGGGGAAAATATCACTTGCGAATGGGCATCAGCAGCAGAGTGAAATTTCTTGGGATTTGGGCGATGTTATAAACTCCAAGGTGAGCGCCACAGCAAGGAGGGTGCATTGGGTAAACTATGCTCCACCCAGCAAATTTGTGGGTAATCAGTGCAATGAATCCCTTCAAAATGACACACTACAGTATACCAAATTCACTTCTTCATCAGCCGTGTCACGAAGAAGGAGCGGGAGGTTTTGGATGTTGCATCCTCCTAGGCTATTGCCTACCGCTTTCTTTCCTACTGAATCCCAAATGGGACCTGAGGACATTCACTTCCATGTTCCAGAACCAAGCCAACTCCTGGGCTTTTTCAAACGAGCCTATAGGGCCCTTGGGTTTCCTGAAGGCAAAGTGGTAGAGATAACACACCACTGGCGGAACTTGATTCCCAGAATCGAGGCAAGGAGCCCAAATGGCGTTGTGGTAAAATTCCTGACCCACAAGGAGGTTTCGAAATTTTTTCCAGTGGAGATTGAACCAATGCCTGCGGATTTCCTCAGGGCCTTCGCAGTCGTCTGGACATTAAGATCGAATATAGAATGGAAAATGGAGCACTATGGAGCAGAGGAAGTCAAGCTCAGGAAGGTTGTTGAAGGGATTTGGTCTCATGGAAAAGGCCCTCTTGGCGTTTCACTAGACGGTTTCAAAGTTTTTGAGTGGGGGGGTCTTTTGGCGCCGTATGAGGAAGAGGAAGTTTTTGAGGACAAGGGTGATGTCGATGAAAGTGAGAGTGGAAGCGGTAGTGAAACGGCTAGTGACAGGACCATACGTGCGACTTCTTCGTCTAGCTTTGGGGAGGAAGATGCGTTGATGGAAGATGTGAGTGATTGCACCGAAGCCGACGAAGAGCCAGACACACTGATGGGCAATGATGTTGACGCCGTAGTCCTGGGAGAAGAGAGTATGTACATCGTCATGAGGTCATGAATCAGATGATGAATCCTAGTGTTCCCTATGAAGCGAATATTCTGCTACCTTAGTCCCAGGGGGAGAGGGTTCATGGCGTTTGAAAGGGACTTGGAGTTGATCATCTTTTGAGATTGTTTGTATTTTCACTGCTTTCACCTTTTATCCCATCGGCCTCGGGCACCATCTCCACTCATTTCCCACTCCACTCAATCTCATCCCTGCTATTTTAGGTTTTGTTCGTCAAGCGAAATCATATATTGCGTTTTGCTGTTTCTGAAACAGGTTTTTATTGCATGTATACCCATCTTATAGATTCTGACGCGTACTGGTTAAAAGTTTAGTGTTTTAGAAAGGGAAGGTTAGAATCGAGAAGGTCTTGGCAGAAGTGGGTTTAATTTTCCTTCTACCATTCACTAGAATATACATTTTCAGATTTCCTCACAATCGAACTTCATTCTGAGTGTGCACTTTTCATAATTCTTCAATACCAAATCCCTAGAACTTGTATTCTCAAACCTAGAGCATATAATTCTCTTATTTCATACTTCTCACTATAGTTTTATTTATTTCGTCAAGCTCTAAGCCCACAAATAGTCAATATCAGATATGTGTCAAGGCATGTTCGCGCTAAACCACGTGACTAGTTATCGAAAAGCTGGTTCATACTGTAGTTCAGTTGAGCTATCATACCAGACTAGGTGTGGTTGTTACCTTAGGTGGCTTAGGTCTGGTTGGCAACTAGTCTCAATCAGACCACTAATTACCCGATTCGGTAGTCCTGGTATTCCTGCATCTCTAGTCTGGTTGCGCAACCAGACTACTGCATCTCACCTTTTGGTCTTAATCAAACTGGCAGGTCATGGAGTGATATCACCTGACATGATGTAAACGTTCTGTTTGAACAAAGGGAGCATACTGTTGACTTCTGTTGGTAGAATATTAATAACTTTCCATTGGATATCTCCTGTTGGCTATATTGTCTATATGCAGAAGAACCGCGTCTAGCCTGCATACAACCTAGCATACATAGAAACTCCCTATGCTAGTCACTAATCTTACTCAGAATTGGAAAGCCCCATTGCAAATCCCTTCAATCAATCAATAATGTATATTTCCCCACCGTTATCTTTCCTTCTCTTGAACCTAATCCCTTCTTCCCATCACCAACTCCATTTCTGTGCCCCCTCTCTTGGTTGGTGTATTCAGTCTTCAGATAAGCCTAGCTAGCTACTTTGTCTCCACCTTGACCTCCAACCAATCTAATATCGGCACCAATTCCTTTTCCTTCATTTCTAAAACCTTCCCATGCCTCATGTCCAACAAGTCCAACCCATTTTGATAAACACCATGCAGGATTAACCACTTCTCCGCCTGTTCACGGTCTGTAAACTTCCGCATACATGAATGGGAAAATCTATAGGTTTGCTCGGTAGCTTCTTCGATGCTATATATATTGGTTTGATTTGCTTACTTAGTGAATGACAGTTTGAGGGGATCAGGATGACGAACGTGGAGTATACGCCAGGTTCTCTGCCGCGAGCAACCGCGTAGCATTTATGCCTCATAGATCTAAAGCTGCCTGACAAACCTAGGTTTGTGGTCCTTGCCAAACGTCTAATTGGGGAGGTGAGGATGAGCGGGGTTTTCGGAAATAGGTTATAGAGACGTAACATTGGAGACGGAGGTTCGTAAGGCGCGCTCCTTATCTTGATAGATGTTCAAAATTTGATCTTATTTGTGAACTTAGCTAACTGTGGCTACTTTGGGGGGTTATATAGGTCCGCAGGCGGAGGGGGGGGCTCTGCTTAAGAAAAGTCAATGAACAGCGGATCTGGTTCGATGGGATTCTGTATGAGAAAACGGGGAAATTCTTTTGGATTCAAGGAAAGTGCTGGGTTGTTGTAGGTGGTGGGTGGTTGGTAGGGCATATACAAACGCCATATACAAACGCCAGGAACCTTTTCAAGTTTCTTCGGGAGTCTTCCATTGAGATGGATCCTGATGTAGCGGTACAAATCGCTAGATGCTCTGTTTGTAGTTTATATCAATATACCTGTAACCTATTTGAGCTCTGAGAACGTCATAATTTTGTGAGGGTATTCAGGTAGGCTAAGTGGCTCTGCAAAATATGATTTTGAGGAAGTTCCATCGATTTGTAATTCAACTAAGCGTGCTGTTTACTTCCACAGACATCGCAGTACCCACTAGTACTTAGAGACACAAATCCCCAAATCTCATAGAGGGTCGTTTCCTACTTCCTCTTTGAGTCACATAAGTCCAAAAGCTGCTTGCGCTATGTGTAGGGCCTAAGACCTTTGACGATTCCTCATCAAACCTTGTCGAGGATTTTGCGAAAGCTGAAAGACGTACTGCCACGTTTCCATTCCTGCTTCTATCTTTTCCTTACCATATCCCCCACTCCTCAGCCAATAGTGCTCGTGTATCACTCTGGCCTCGATCATCCTCCTCTGTCCCCTTTGGCAACAATAATGATAAGCTTAAGGATGATCCAAGGCATCTAGAGCAACAGACTATAACTGATGCTGACCTCGACTGTGGCCCTCAACTTTAAGGTGCTGGAAGAATAGTGCATTTTTCTTCCCTTTGATCTGGATTTGCGGACGTATATTCTGTAATGAGGAATATGGTGCTGGTGAAGCACGTCCTACTCAGTACACTTCACTTACATCGGAGGGGCCACGCGAAAGTGCAGCCTTGTCTGGTTACAAGAAAGGCACGCAGGGTAAT
Source organism: Terfezia boudieri ATCC MYA-4762 (assembly GCA_003788615.2). Taxonomy (NCBI): domain Eukaryota; kingdom Fungi; phylum Ascomycota; class Pezizomycetes; order Pezizales; family Pezizaceae; genus Terfezia; species Terfezia boudieri. The sequence goes on from ML121541.1 coordinate 744,812, forward strand.
CCTAGAATTAGAGGTAACCAGACTACCTGGAAGTAAAAGGGCTGCAAAGTTCCGAGTAAAGTAACGAAACTAAAAATTCTTACCCTCAGAAGAAACGAGCATACGTCCCATCTACCTGATTCGCGCGAACAATATACAACTGGTACTGTTCTGTAAATCAAGCTGAACTACAAGGAAAGTAGCGCTTCTGTATCGAGTGTGGAACGGACTCCGAAAATCAACACCGAGCTGGTATTGGAAATGATAAGAAAGAAAATGACGATATACACCACGGTAAACGGTTTTTGCTGAACCAGGCGGGATAGGAAAGCCGCTCAAACTGTGTATAGGTAGAAAATGACCCCAGCCTTGGTCCCCAGGCCTCTTCATCCTCGCTGTCCTTCATCCATCGCGGCCGGTCCAGGTCCACCCAGACGGTGGCCATTGGGATCAGATTGTCCTCTTAGCCTGATGTCATGGGCAGTTATAGAAGCCCATCCTATCCGTGGCCGCCGCAGTGTGAGCACGCGGGGAATCGGCCTTGCCTATCCAATGGTTGAAGGGTCCTTGTTGGTACGGTCCCACCTGTGGGCCAGGGCATGGCAGCTCCAGTCGGTCCTGCGAAGCCCATACCCAGGGTACGAGTGTGTTCTGGCTTTCAACAGAATTCTTAAGCCTCTTGTGGTGGCCGTTTCTAAGGATGAGGCTGCCAGCCGCTGTTGTAAGGTGCTCAAGGTGCAGAGTCCATGTCCAAGGCCCCTGGCCTACAACAATCACAGGGCGGAGGCCTAGGGGAGATCTCGGGAGGCATTGAGGTATTCCAAGACTAATGGCGAGTTTGCGCAGTTTATACCTTTTTTCTTTTTTAACTTGAATTACCCTCCCAAAAAGGAAGTTTGTATTAAAAGACAAAGATCTCGGGTAATGTCAATTGATATCTCTCCTAGAACCCAGAATTGTCGCTGAACTCCTACGTATGTAGACACCCATAAGGAAGCAGATCCTTTTTTCTAAAACAAAGGGTTCGAACGCACAAGAGTAATGAGTATTTAAAAAAAAAAAAAAAAAAAAAAGCACAGCCTTCTGTAAACCTCTAGGTACCCACGTGACACAACCTGGATCTCTTTGCATAATTCCTCCCGCATAGTTGTCTAAAATGCTCTAACTGGAATAAAAGCCCAAAAAATAGAAAATCTCACAACGACGAAAAGATACATCAGTGCGAGGACTTGAACCTCTCCATGCCCCTTGTGGCGTATGGGCCCGCAGATCCTATCACCTCGAGTATAACAATGAGTCTAGTGAGCACTTGGTATGGTTCAACGTACTTAGTAAGGTGACATACTTACCCTAATTTGGAGTGTATTGCAAGTCACAAAATTCTTTAACCTTGACCACCCACTCTCAATCCACACAATGCCCAGGTCATAAATTTCAAGGCCATATACCGGCAAAAGAACTACCTTTAGCATGACCTTAACACACCAGGAGCGCATAATGTTAATACATATAGAATCCCTCCCCACAGGCTAATAAGGTACTTTCCTATAGTCCCCAAAAGCAAAGGATAGGCACTCAGGTAACATTCACAGCATTTCTCAATCCCGACCCACCAAAGATGTTTAAAACTTCTCTCTTCCTGAGCATATTCATAAACCTCCGTGTAAACTTCTTCCTCCACCTCAGCTACCCAGTTTTCTACTTCTTCGTCACTTACGGTTGCACATATATTGCCTGCACCGTGCTTTCAATCTTGAGCATGGGTCAGCTGGTTCCTGCTCTCGACTCTATTGCATTTTACTTGGCGTCCCAAATTATTTTAGAGGAACGGCAATATTTAGGGACCTAAGAATATTTCGTATTTTCATTCACGCTTTAGTGCATAATCGCATGACATTTAATGTTGGTATAATTGAAATTGCTGCATGGCAGAGCACGTGATGATTGCAGCCAAAGAAGATATTTCTAAGTATTGTAGAAGGTATGCAACCAAACGCAGAAAACCAATATACCGTGAGCCAGATTTTAACTTAGTATAACGGCCTATAGGCCTACTTAGTATACGAAGACTCGAGCATTTGTGATGGACCTTTGTTTGTTTGACTTGTGTCGACGCTAGGACGTCTAGACAACAAAGAAGATATCATTCACATTAATTGCTTTATTTAGTACACAGTAGTGATTTTCCAAGGTTCGACAATCAGTTTCCTCATAGCTGTCATGAACAGGGAGGGTAGTCCTCAACTTGAAAGCGCAGACTGTAAACAGACTACGATAGCCTAGAAACAAAGCGAAGACATAGCCTTTCACAAAACCATTCCCATCTGATCTCAACTGGCAAACGCATCTTTTCCACGCAGACTTTTAAACCTCACGCCTCAAAATACAATGTTCATTCTGACTGCACCCTGGTTCATTCGAGACTGCTTTTTCATTGCTCTCACGCTGGGTCTAGTCTTCACCTGCTTATCGAACACCCAAAAAGCGATAGAAGAGCCAATAACCTACTTCGTTGCTATAACCCCTGTATATTTTTTTACCTTTTGGATTGGAACTTGCATTCTTCTCACCTATGCCACCGTTACCAGAGCGCAGGTGCAGGGCTGGGGTTTTTTTATCTTCATTCTCTGTATTATTAGTGGTTCACTGTTGGTAGATCCAAAAGATTCTGCGAGTCCATGCATCTGGGAACGAGAATTTGAACGAGTGTCAAATCAGTCCGAGAGTACGATGTTTTCGACGGAAGGGTTCTTTGCAAAGGCAAACGCTTGGCTTCGAGAACATAGGCCATTGATCTTTCGTCCTCCTCTAGCATCAGAATGCCTAGATCTCAATTTTCCGGGGATAAAAATTCACCATCCTTGGTGGTACACGAAACAGGATGCTGATCTAATGGTAGACCTCTGGCTACGAAAATTCGGACTTCAAAATACTATATTCCGAAATCATATACTTCGACTATTGGCACGATCTCATCAGATACTACAAGATCTGGAAGGGGACTGGAAACATGAGCCAGACCCAGCAAAGCGGGAAATAATCCTCAACTGGAGGAGAGAGGAATTCATCAAGCTACAAGAGGAAGCTGTCTGTGAGTGGCAACCAGACTACTGTGAGTGGAAAGAGGGGCGTGGCTATGTGCCATCAGTGGAGGGAAACGAAGGGGGTAAGGACAAGGAAGTCCCCAAATCAACTATAACCCCTACACGGCAGTCAACCGGAGAGGCCGATGAGGTTGGTTCAGAACAAGAGCACACAGGAGCCCCTCAAACTCATATGCCGAATACTGAGGGAGAGAGGCATACAGTTGCACAAAATGTCCTCAGTGCATTGAGGACTAAGACCGAAAGTGGCTCAGTTGAACGAGACGACGAACAGAATGTATTGGAGATCGAACATGGAAAGTCTACTTCTGAATCCACCGCCGAGGCTAAATCCGGAGAGCCAGTTAAGAGTCCTAAAAGCTTGTTAAAGGGAGAGGTGAACGACAGCCTTGAGTTATCCGACCGAGAGGACGACGACGTCTTTAGTGATATGTCTGGGTCTCGATATTGGGGTCTGAGGTGAAATTGGAGTCTGAAGGGAACTAGAACCTGGGAGAGAAAGCAAAGCACAGGATTCCTCTCCCGGGATTGAACCCAAAGAAACCTAATAAGAGCAAGTGGTCTAAGGCCGATAAGGTCCCTCTGTTACTTCAAATTTTCCTATTGCAAGTCACACATAGCTGTTTTCTCTTTTCCTTAGATTAGCAGAATGATGGTAGTAGCTTTTCAAATGACAAATTTTATAATTGTTTATCAGGTAGTCTTGATCCAGAATTGGTTAGTCTCATGAGGTACCAACTAACTTGGCCATAGAAGTTTTCTTTCAATATCAGGAATTCTCAGCATCAGTTTACCTAGTTCAGTGCTCCCGGATGCGGCCGCGAATTTGCATCTGCTGGAACATATGCGAATAGATGCTGTCATGTCTAGCCTTTCAAACAGGGGGGAATATTGTGGGGTTAACCTAGAGCCTCGATCAATTTGACGTAAGTTATACCAGTTATGTTGCAGGATTAGAAATTAGACGGCAAGGAGACTAAAGTATGTATACATATATATGCCGGGTGCTCCCTGACTTGAAAGCCATACTCGCGAAGTGACCATTCCCGTGGTGGCATGATTGGTAGATTCAAGGCGACTTATATATCTTCACTTAAGCCCACTGGTCAATTTACTGCTATCTCTATTCGGGCCCGGTCTCCATTGAAATAAAAGAAGTTCAGGTGCGTTAATAAAACCGAGGTACTTATGTATGTAGGTACTGTGTTTTTTTACTCTGTGGGGTAGTCACCTAAGGCCCGACCACGGCGTGAGCTATATGCAGGGAATAAACCCGTCTTCCCCCCACAAATAAGAGAGAGTTATCCAAGGCCCTTGAACCATACTAAGCACAGCCGATTCGTTTAATGTCGACATGTTATACCATTATAGCATAACCACCACACATCACAGTCTCCGTGGCAGTGCGAGTCCGTGCTAGCTATAGTATTTTAGGAATTTGCGAGGTATGCTCTGTATTTGATGTAAGAGGCCATTGACATAGCTGCATGGAGCATGGAAGTATGTAGTAGAAAGGTGACGACGACGCTGCCGATAATTACCTCTAGCAAACCCCTGCCTTAGTGTCACAGAGGAAACTCGAGAAGGTGCAAGGTGGGGATTCAAGTCATAGTGAAAGGAATACATAGGGATAACGGGTTACTTGAAACACTGGCCATGGGCGTGCCCGCTCAGCCTATTTCTTGAAGGTAGCTGCGTTCTAGAGTACTTTAAGCTGGTTTGGACTTTCTCTATTCCCCTGCTGGGCTGTTTGCTGCGTGCTCATGGGGAATACATAGCTCGTGAGAACTCACAATCAGATCGTCTATATTTGAGAAGAAGACTCTGGTTAGGATCGAGGAAAAATAGTGAAGCAGGTCCTGAGATTACTTACTATATCGCACTGATCCAGTGGGTCGGACCACGAGAATCCGATAGGCGGTAGCCAGGTAGCCTAGCGTTGGTATCTGGATGGCAACATGTACGGCTTCAATAATCAACAACAAATACTCATCTCACCATTCCAGCATATCAGCCATATACTTTGCCATATAGGAGTCACAATTTGGTGAACAGAAACTCACCATTGTTACCCAGAAGGAGGTGCTTGTTCACCTTGCTTGAAACACAAGTAGGCCTGGTGCGTATATGAATGCAAACAGCTTCAGGCTCAGAATTGCTAACATCATACTCGAAACAGTTTTTTCCATCAGCTACATAGACCAGCTTCTAATCATTCTCGACCAATGACCTCTTCCGAACTTGAAAACGACCATGGGACAACTGCCGTCTCTAGCAGCCCTTATGCTCCAGATCTGGGACCCGTGGACCCTGTCATGGTGGAATTGCCTCAGAGCCCCCCAGTTTCACCACCGGATCCATTGTATGATTCGAGAACAGCGCGAAGAGAGACTGTGAATGGTCAAACGGGGATATTCTTTGAGTACCACTATCCTGATATTGTGATTCCAAAGTACTCCCTTGCTGGGGATTTCATAGCAAATGAGCCCATCCTAGTTGAGAATCCTTCCTCAAACTTACCACAAGAGGACAATCTGAATAGCCTCGGCCCTCGACCCTTCGTCATAAACGGTCGAGCAGGAGTGTTTTACCCAGATATAAACCTTCAGCAGGTAGGTAGTTTAAACCCTCCCTCATACATCACTGAGTGTAATTACTAACAGATTTCAGATCATTGAAGCCCCTGGCTCTTCGATTGATAGTTTTCAGAGCATCGATCACTTGGAGCTAGAAGAAGAGGGCGCTACTGACGATCATCCTGCTGCTCCGGCTTGGCCAGCACCTGAGACCGCTCCCCAATCGGACAGTTTGCACCCCGTGATTGGTGGCATCGAAAGTGATCATGAGAGCATTCAGGAACCTGAAAGTGACAATGATGGCGATTTGTCACAGGTTGATTCTGTCCGGCCTCATGCCACTGCAGAAGAGGATGAGTCAGACACAGTTTCCGAGGCAGATACTGAGCCATCCTGTGGGTATGTACGTGGTGTACAACCGATTACTAGAGCTTCTGTCCGGCCTCCTGCCACTGCGGAATCAGATGAGTCTGATACATATTCTGAGTCTGATACGGAGTCGATCCGTGGGCATAAGCATGAGATGGTACAAGTCGATCTCGTCTTAAAACGATGGAACACTGACCCGAGGAGACACTCTCAACCGCTCATGGCCAGAATATTCTATAAGTTGCCTACGATGGACGACATGGACTTGATTTGCAGTTACCGTTCTCAAACCTGGTCAGATTTGCGTAGTACGTTCGAAGAGAAAATGGAGTTTGACTCCAAAACGGACATGCTTTTCATCGACGATGTCGGAGCTGCAAGACCTAACCACTTTGACCAGATTTTGGAAGAAAGGGTTTCGGTTATGGCGAGCGAGCGTTTGGGGTTCTCGTCACCTTCAGATGAGGTGCCTTGGGTGTTTAAGGTTGGTATAATCTTTGTCGATCTCACAGACCCAAAGGCATTCATGACCTATGTGCGGCACTCAAACCCATATATTGGTATGGGGGTCCCATATTCACGCAAGTCACCAAAGGATCTCCACCTAATACCCACTTGGCAGGGTGACTTCATGGATCTCTACCTCGACCATGACCGGACCCTCTTTGCTCTGGTACACGGCAAGCATGTCGCTTCTATTCGGTTGACTGAGACGACTCCGGATCTGGCCCCAGGCACACTACAAGAGACTGATCTCCTATTTATCCCTCCAAAAGACTGGGCGGGAGGAACAACGAGAGAGAACCTTAAGTTTAAGGAACTTTCTGTACAAGTTAGCTGTGTGCCAGTGCCAGTGCCAGTGCCAGTACCAGTGCCAGTGGAAGGTAACAGCAATGGAGGAAGTTCCACCGAGCTGCAAGTAGGGGAACAAGCGTATTTCCTGGACCAATGGAATTGCAAGGCATTTGTAGATGCTTGGAACGAGCCTGTCAGGGGCGAGAGGTTGATGGTTAAAAAGCTTAGACTGGCGCAAGCGCTCTTGGGATAAAGGATGCAAGATACTGGGGGGAGGTGGCATTGGCATCACAGCCGGAAGCTATTGGATATCTTCGCTTTGATGATTTCGTTTGGTTTGTTAATTTCTTTTTTCTTCGAGATTTGGGATTCCTAGGGTTCGAGTTGCTGTGTTGAGTGTGGTTTCACAAAATATGTAGTGCAGCAGAGGATTGACATTTCCTTCTACGGGCATAGGTTGGTACCGACCTCCTGTGATTCAAAGTGGGGCCTTTACCAGGAAAGGTTATAACATGCTTCTTCTATACTTATTTACACACCTACTAGCAACTAATGAAGATTAAGTTTAGCAGTATGGCAAAATTACAAGGGAGCATGATCTTGTGCTATAGGATCGTTTGGCACCACCACCATTGGACTTCTTGTACTGAGAAAGTCCATGTCGCTCGACGTCAATAAAAATGAAGTCAAACAGGAGGTAATTTTGGTGTATAGTGCATCCAGAACTGTCTCATTGCTGCTTGACTCAATAATTTTAGTATATTTTGTGTTTTTCAGAGATCCATCTCAGCGCTGCTTGGCCTGGACTTTTTCTAGAAAACGTGGGATTATATCTGTAAGTTGGCTGGTTTTTACCTTTGCGGTGCAACTTGTAGTAGTTACCCTGAGTTCCAAGGCTTCCTGTGGGCTATTCAAACCCGCTGGTATTCTCCCAGCTCGACCGGACAGGATGGCACACCCCCAACTTTTTGCCTGTTTTAGTTTTCTTTTCGGTGTCAACTCACGACGACATTCATTCCCCAACGTTACTTGTACATATAATGAAAAGGCCTTCTGGCGCTGTGATGTTTCCCATTTTTGGTATGATGAGCTTATCAGGAAGGTCAGCATGGGCATGCGGTATCTCCTTCAAATATGAATAAAAAGGTTTTACTATTGAAACACATTTCTTCATTAACAAGCTACACAAATACGTAATTACTGGAAAAATGTTTATTCTGTGCTTCCCACTACGACAAGCCTATGACCAACGGAACCTTTGGGGAAATGCAGTTCCTTTGTACGACCAGGCTAACCTGATCCAAATCCATTCTATCGTGCTCCAGGCTTGCTTTCCAGCCACTATTGCGATAAACGTGTGCTAGACAAAACTCCCTGCTGATCATGCTGTATTACATTGCCGTTCAGGTTGTGGTCTTGCTCCACTTTTTGGCTCACATTGTGCATATACAAACATGCCACATTACTGCCCCAAAAAAAAACCCCCTTCGCCGTAGCATAAACCTCCCTTTCCGCACAGTATTATTGCGTGAGTCTCTGGCTTACCCCTTACAAATCCTTTCATCCCGCTTTAGCTTGCACTTTATCCCTGTATATCATTTCTCATCCTCATCCTCATCCTCATGCTCATCCTCATCCTCATCCTCATCCTCACACTTATCCTCATCCTCACCCACCTCTATTTCTATCTCATCTTCATCTCCAACTTCATCCACACCGCATCTACTTTTTCGGAGGATCCGAACTAGTCAGAAAGGGGCTCTGATATGTGTGATAGCGGAAGTGGACATTTCAATCATAAATTTCACTATGCAAATCTGTCCTATTGGGACACCACCCGAGTTCTGCTAATAATTGGCTGCAACGATTCCGGAAGAGCCATTGGTCCATAGACTTCAGTGCCAGTACTACCCGATGGAGATACTATAAATGGTATCATTGAAAATGTTTTACTCTTCATCAATTTTTTAACTTGAATTAAGATTAGTATGTTTTCTTGTTTGAGGTCGTTAGTGGTATTCCCTATGTTTAAAAATAGGAATTATTTTATCCAAATATGCTGTCCAAACGCGTTTTTTATTGCCGCATGCTGGAGAATACAGCAATACATAAGTTCTCAGCACTCTCCGGAAGCCTTGAGATTTATATTTCTATCAGTATTAACAAAGCGGGATTGCACAGTGTGCTAGCAAAAGTGGGAGAGTTGCCGTTGATTTGCAGTCCCCCTAATCCTCTGACGTGATAACATGGATATGATCCTTTCATAGATGAGAAACATTCCAAGACTCTAAATTACTGAAGAGTAGGGAAAGCTTGAAAAACTGGGTGGAAAATGTAGTTGAGGGCTTCAACAAAAAATAAGAAGTAGGCACACATGACTCTCCTTTCAATTACCCTGTATGTAAGAGACGCCGAATAAGAATCTGAATACTCAATAATTTTTTACTTCCCATATTCTTTATTCTATATCCTTTTAATATTGACCAAAATGGCCTCCCGAACAAAAGCTGGTGCTCTTTTGTAGCTAGCTGATTGAAGGGGGGTTCCGCAATTCGGCTTCAGGGTCCTTTGCTGACTTCGAAGAGACTCCAAGGTTGATTTGAAAGTCAAAACGTTTCAATCCTGCAACAACACTCTTCGCCTTGAGGAAGTAGTAGCATCTCCATTGATGACTCGGTCGATGGAGCGGATGTCCACAACCGATATTCACGTAGATCGTGTGATAAAGCCGGAAGAACTTCACCGGCATACAAATGATGAACCTCATCAAATAAGAGTAAAGGCAATGCTTTTATCATTAATATTCCTCGATAGCCCCTGGGAAAAGACCTCTACCTATCCTATAAACTTCTGCATGACCTGCAATGTTTTATTTCATCGAAGTCAACCTAAGTTTAGTCAGTATACTTCTTAAGACAAAGTGCCAGGGGAGATTCCTCATCTTTGTCTTTGAAAACAATTGTCCACTGATCTTCCTTTTTCAAACCGGGTTTTACGAGCATCCTGAATTACTTCTGACAAAAGCATCTCCGTGTGTCCGAGAAATCACCGTGGATATATCGCCAAACTCGGAAGGAAATTGTAACATAGGCATTGGGGCTATCAGATCATGAACCGCTTTGCTAGAATTGCTCATCAGAGTTCGTGATTTCAGGGTGCCGTGGCGTATAAATGCGATTTGCCCATCTCCTCTACCTACCAGTCTTGAATAATGGGGATAAGTTTCGCATATTAGTTGAATCCCTGTTTGCCTCTATTTCGTTTGTTCCTTCAAGGCCGCCACGGAAAACCCACAAAATCTATCTTTCTAGTGGTAATTCGGGCGTTGGTTCCATGACCAAATTGAACTGTGAGCTGTTTTAGGATAATTCCTGCAAATTGTTAGCGAAAACCTGATCGCTCCCTAGTCAATAACCAGATTCACTGGCTATATTTGAATCAATTATAGAGTCCTTAGAGGGTGCTCGAAAGGCAACCAGTCTAGCTCGAGGGATGGCCTTCTGGACTTCATCCATAGAGAATCCTATTCCTGATTGTTCTAACCACGGTCGGAGAACAGGTGGTACGTATGGCTCCGGACCACCCTTGCTTGAACCCCTGATTATCTCTAACTCCTTGGAACTCGAAGTAATCGACATTTCCGAGGCCCATCAACTCTTTCAGTCTTGAATCGTTGGGTCAAAAGTCAGTACAGTACTGGCGGCTACTAGAATAAGTTGAGAGAAGATGAGGGTTTAAGGCACTCACTCTTTAGAAAGAGGATAAGTTTTGGAAGGAAGCGGTGGCTTTTTAGGATGTCAAATGATAAGCTCTGCTGGGAAAATGTAGTCTATGCATTGTATTTTTGGTTTGTTGAGTACGGTGTAAGTACATGGACCAGACTCTCCATCCACCATGGGTAATATTCTCCAAAACACTTGCATTTCGGCTTGTTTCTAGATTTTTCTGTATAATCCATCACTTTGTCGTCACCATCCACATATTCCAATGAAAGCTGAAGCCCAGCCCCAATGGCGTTGCTCTCATTGCCTAGATATATCCCTTGACTCAGAGTATCGAAGGCGATGAGGATGTTATCCCCCAGCTCCTACATACCCAGTCTACGCGGCCTCGCTTCAGGAATCCACCATTGGCAGTCTCGCTGGTAGTCTGGTTTCTCGCTGGGTGAACATGCTCGTCCTCGTTCTACCCTAGTAGGCGTTTGATTCACAGAAAGATTCAAATTGAGAGAGAAGTACGACTACATACCGGTATGACCGACTGAATGAAAAGAGAAAAATATATAAAATGGACAATGAATATCCAGAGATTCCCGGTCAATGATACATAAAGCGTGGCCATGAGTGGGTTTGTGTTATTTACCTATACCTAGCGAGTTTACCTTGCACGATATGAACATCACCAACAGAGCTTTGAACACGTCAATACAGTTTGAAACAACTAGACTAACTCTCTAGATCTTCAAGAAAAAATACACCGACATTTGTGACTTCTGATGAAACAATTACTCCTTCTTTGCCTAGAGGGAGGTTTTTTTTTAAAAAAAATACTCATTACTCATATTCGGTTGCCTAGAGGCGCTAGAACAACCAGTGTACTGTATAGTGTGCTCTCTCCCTCTGAGAATCGCCTATACATACCCTCATACTCACCAACCTGTTCATTCTTTTATTTCTAGGACACCATGCAATGATCGACGAGTCTAAGCGGGTAGGCCGCAGATGACGGCGCCGGCAGCTTGCATAGGTACGCATGGACCAATACCTTCCTGTTGTGCGGCCGGAATTTCTTGAAGAAACAGTGGCTGCAGCCTTCCTCATAGTCCCCTTACTGGGACCGAATAGGAGTAATGAGTTGTTTTCTTTTTTTAAAAGAAAAGTGGCTGCAGCCTGATTCAATAGAAGCCACCACACTCAGTCAGTCGCTAATATGCCCGTTAAACTCAAGTTCATCAGGCCATCGTGTAAGTACCACACATGAGATGAGGTGGACAACAGCAAAATAATATCAAACATTCAATGCCCAACACAGCAAGAGAGATTCCAATGAAACGTACGAATAGAGGAAGGAATGACGAATCTGATCGAAGTGAAAATACGATCAACACTCTAACGCAGCTCGGACTGAAGGTCGGTGAACATAAAGCAGCGGGGGTTCTTATAGAGAGTGAGATCTGATTGAAGGAGCGAGCGAGGGCTCCCTCGTAGTAGGCAGAAGTTTGAAGATGAGTACCCTGATTTTCCCACCAAAAGAAAAAGCGTGCAAGGACTGCCAGCGGAAAGCAAGCCTCGTGAAGCCTTTTTTTGTGGTGGGTCCACCAAAAGAGCAGGTTAAGGCTTTCACCAGGGTAGTATATAGACCTATCTCTTGTCCTGCTTACCCTATCCAGATCACAACACTCCGCTTCACAAATTTATGGCAGTTCATTCCTAGGCCTTGACTTTGAACTCACACAGGTTATCAGGATGCTCCGGCGTAGCAGGAGGCAAGCTACACTGCCTCATGGTGTGGCCCGCGAACAGCAAACAGAGGTGTCTACTTGCAACGCAGCAGGAGGTTTAGAGCAGCCCGTGGGTACGCTGCAATGGCACACAATTTCCCCCATGCCACCACTCCGAGACAGAAATGCACACCCAACCCACCAGGGCGAAGGCGGTGAACGGGGAATTGGACAATTACTAGGGAAGTCACAAATGGAGTCTGAATCCAGGCCCGAAAAGCAGAGAACAGATGATGAACCGGGCCCTAAAAACCGCAATGCAAATGAACTGCATCCTCCAGCGCATGATGCTCCGGAAACGGCTTACTACACCGTTACAGTCACAAACCTAATCAACGCAGGTTTACAGAGTCAAATCAATCTTCCTCAGCCAGTACCCGCCCGATACATGCCTACTGACAGTAGTAACGCCCGTACTATAGTACCGGTAGGGCCCAGACGCGGGTGGAGTCGTCCCCCCTTCTATACGAAGCAAAGCGTAAACGAACAGGTGGGATCTGGGGTCCAAAAAGCGGGTACTGGTGCACGGGTAGGGGAAACGCCTGGAAATATTGCGGGAGAGGAACAAGTACGGGATGATAGTTCGTCAGGTGCATTTCCCCAACATCCCCTTTTTTCCACTGGAAAGCTTGAGGACGGCCTGGCCATCCCAAGACCGTGCATTCCCTTTAATGGCCTACCTTTAAATGTGAGATCAGCACTGACAATCCCATCTTCACTTGAAGTTTCATCGGCTGCCATTCCCACGGCATCTTCTCTGCTGGCTTCAGCCGCTCCAGGCGCTGTGAGTAAAACCCGATCTGAATATGGCGGGATAGATGTGGGAAAACACCAACACAATCTCGCTTCGAACTGGAGAGCATTTCTGGAACCAGTAAATGTAGGGGAGATAGGCCAAGCAGGGAGAATGGATAGTTCCATCTCCATTACCAGCGGCCAAATGGCTATCCCATGCACATTCAGTGGGGTGGTGAAGGGTCGAGGACGAGGAAGCCGGAGTCTAAGAGGTGGAATCTCGAGGAAACCTAGTCTTGAGGACTGCAGGCAGATTAGCCCAGCCACGAAAGCTGAACTCATGAATACTTTATTATCAGGGGAGGGGTCTTCCACCCTAGCATCTGCTGACTACTTTAGCAGGCCACCTTCGCGACTGCCAGTGGCGCAATCTACAGCAACTACTCCTGGTGTGAGTGATGTAGGCACCACTCCTGCGGCTCATGCGTCGAGTTGTTCAAGCAGTCGTGAGTCTTTCCACCAAAATCAGCCCCAGCTACCGGTAGGCCCTAATCCGCCAGTACTCTCAACTCTTGTTCCCGAGAATATACAGGCAAGCATTGGTACAAACTCGAGAGCAATAATACAAGTACTAGTACATGCACATAACAGTTCATTGCGAGCATCTGCACATCCAGAGGGCCAAGGCAGGGGAAAAGCAAAGAAGGACAAGGGTAAGGGGGTGGAATACTTGGTGCGGGCTTCCGAGTCGACGTCGGAATCATATTCATCGGCCTCTCAGGGATCTGCAATAGTACCAACCGGTGGAATTAGGCAGAACCAGACTCAGACGGAAGCTCTTGCGCATGCACACCTTGCCATAGTTGATCGCGGCAGCCACGGCTTCTCGTCAGTGGATCCACTGACAGGCATGCGTATGCCAATCAATCAAAGCTCAGGCAACCAGACTACAGTGATGAGTAATTATAGCTATTCTAACTCACAGCCAGCTGCGTATGCAGACCTATGGCATGTGCAACAAGTACCGCACATAGAAAGCATTGACGGAAGTACAGGCGCGCGAAGCTACCAGACCCTGCCAGTGGGTGAGATTTATAATATTCTGTATGAGAGCCAGAGATCACATCCGCATCCACGACCGCTTGAGATAAGGCCTTCAAATCTTCCAGTTCTAAATCAATTCGATGCTAATGGACCCCCACCCGTCGAGACACCAAGTTCAGCCTGGCAACGAACGCCGGGTGGAAGGGGCTTACATCTGCCCCTTCTCCACGGACGACTCCCAACTCGTGGATTTAGCATCCCAATGCAACAGTATAGTGAGAATTTAGCTACAGCTGATTCTTCCACAAGCATTGACAACTACGCCACATCTCTAGCTCTGAATGGGTCATGGGATCCTCATCTGAACTCAGATCCACAGGGGTTGCAATTAAGTACTATACCACCGGAACAGGATAATAATTATCATCTGTGGCCAAATGTTGACTTTGAGCAGATGTACGATGAACAGCTTGCTCGGTCGGGGAATCCTGAGATATCGGCGATTAACCCAGATTTAGAGATTCTTCGCCAACCCAGAGCGGCACAATTGGCACAATCAGGTTGGGCTTTTCCTGCAAACACCCAAACATCTACAGCTCTGCCAGTTTATAATACGGTACAGGATTACTATAGCATGTCGGGGTCGAACTTGAACGCTGACCAGGGCCATCAACGTCAATCTCCGCTTGCTCACCTCGCCCGCCCTCCTGAGGGTACACTATGGGGTTACTCAAGGACAACGAACTATGTACTTCTTGATTCCAGCATCCAGGAAGATCCATCTTTCGTTCACTGGCGGCGTGAGAGTACAGTGGTCGATGACCATACTATTATCCTCAGAGCGGACTGTGTAGATGAGTGGTCGAGGTATATGACTTTGTACAGGGCTGGGGACCCAATGCCACGCTTGTGTGCGCCTACGCCCACCCGAGCACGTAAACCCCAACGCAGGAGACTCCGGGGCCAGCAATCAAAATATGGATCTCAGCAGTACTAGTTTGAATGTATGGTTCCCTGGTCCAACCGGAGTATCCCCTGGTGATTTTCTAGATAATGCGTCTGAATTTCAATGGAATCCCGCCTGGCAAGTAAACGCTCCCGTTGCTACAACTAGCACTATTGCTGGGTTTCCATGGAATCCCACAGCGAGCGCAACTGGCCCCCATGCTACTTCGAGGCCTGGTTCAACCGGTGTTACCGCTAGTATTAATGACAAGGCAATTGCTACTGAAAACCTGCGGGGTTTCCGTGTAATTTGGCCTCGACGATAGATGACGCTGCCAATCTGAATAGTTGGTACCCTCCTTGGGCTGTGGGCCAATAACTACAACTGCACCTTGCCGCTAGCAAGAACTTACTCCTCGGAGATATCAGCCCACAGCTTTTCGCCCTTTTATTTCCTTTTCGTGCCTCGTCCTACGGTATAGAGGTTTCCCTTTCGTTCTTCACGCCTACCCGCCCTCTTTTAATTAGAAGTTCTCCTTCACCAGTCACCAGTCACCAGTCACGGGATTTTTCTGCCCAATAGTGCCCTCGCATTTAAGTCTTTAATTGATATTATTTTTCCTATCATGCCTTGGGAGCAACTAGAGGTTTCAGTGTTTCATTCATACAGAATGCAATCTCATTTATCAGTGATTTTGATTCAACATCTCCTGCATTGGAGTCCATTGCGTTCAGACTTCCCTCCTTGGAGAAGTGCTGTGCTTCTTTCTAGTATCTTTAGATTTCGTCTCATATGTGCTTCCTATAAAGTGACTGGCTCGAGTGTGGGTAGATTGCGGATATGTTAGTTTCATATATAATCGTGAAATTGTTCCATGAGCCACAGGCCTAATTGCAACATGGTCGGTATGATCATGCACGCCGTCATGTCGCCCTCCTATACTCACAGCAGATCGCGATCGCGATCGCGATTACTCTAAGTATGTAGTAGGTAAAGTGTAGTATCAGCAGGGGCTCAATAGCAGCCCATGGTGTACACTGCTAACGGTATAAGGTAATTCGAGCGTTAGAGAAGGGCATAAGTTGGCCTCTGGGACTCTGTGGGGGTGTACGGTTAGGTGAGGTGAAAGAAAGGGGTGAAGTTAGGAGAGAATCCCTGAGCCCCCAAAAATACACGGTGGAGCCGATTGGCGCGAGTGGGGTGGATAGGAGGTAATGAGACGGCAGATAGGCGGTCGGCAGCGCGTCGTGAGAACGGAAGAAGAAAGATCACAATGTGAGGTTGTGAAGGCGATATTCTACAAGGGATGCCAAGCTTAGGGCATAGGGCATGATTTATAAGATTTGTTCGCAACTGGCCTGCGGTTGCTCCATTCAGTATATTCAGTATATAGATCCCCATCCACCCCCTGTTTGCTACACTACTTATTTTCAGCTCCATAACGCAGCACAGAACTACCGCCCTTGAGTCTCATTAATTAGATGTGTATCAAAATACAAACACCAGTACCAGGCAATTCCAACCGACTCAAGGAGAGATCAATTGGAACAGAATATTTCATTGCGAATGGATCATGCGAATGGAGTCTCCGTAGGGGCCCAGCGAGTGCTAGTATTAGTGATCCGGATCAAGCTGATTGTATAATGTTATATATTATAATACATTTAGATCATTAATTCCTGGACCATGGTTCTCGTGTCGAGGCGTGTAATATTTTGCAAAAGCTTAAAACCCATAACTCAAGGGAATAGTCAAGATATTGGTCGGTGATAACCTTTTCTTTGTCAGCGGCTGGGAGCCCGTAGTCTGGGACTTGATTATAATCTCAGAAATGCTGGGTCGCACTGGTATCTCTGGGTGATCAATATCCATCGGATCGTCCATGATGTCATAATCTCCAAGTAAGACTGGGGTTTCTGGCTTAAGAAAATTCTCAATTGCATAGGATGTGGATAAAACTGGCCAATCCCCAGTGAAGCAAGATGTTGGCGTGCTCTGGTGTGCAAGATTAGTTGAGGCGGCGGTGGGGAAGGAGTTCATAATTCCAAAGGAACCTGGTGCTGGTCGCTCGGGCAGATAACTCAGGCACATGGGGTTGGGAGTGGCAGTATGGGATGGTAGTTGCAGGGCAGGGCCTGCTGTAATTAGCGGACGACTAGCAAACATTGGGGATCACAGTCCCTGGTTTTTCAGTAAGTTCTCTATTTCTAGGGCTGCGAGTTGCAGCAGTTATTGAATATGTGGAGGAAAAAAAAAAAAGTGATATTAATATCGAGACAAGAAATGGAAATTATGGGTTGCACCTTACATTCTTTACTTTAAGTATGTATCACCAAGCAATTCCGGAACTCTGGTACTTCAAGCAAAACAAAGAGTTTGCTTTAGCATTCAGACATGGCAACTAGTTCAACTAGTTTGTGATGTGTTTCAAGCAACTCCAACCAAAGCTTCTATTTATCACTTGGAGTGGAGTCCGACTTGGCAATTCTGGACCAACAGTCCCTTGGAACTCGAATGTGTACTGGACGAATATTTTTCCTACCTCGAGTCAATTATTGCACCCAGATCGGATTAATCCCACAACTTCATTAAAGTCGACATCCCTTCCAACATTAAGGAAGCCCCGTCAGATTATAGTGCCCCGAAGCCACACAAGCTCGAGCCGGGGTCTCGATCTGCTGGAGGCTTTCTCCCGATCTCAGAGATAACCTGAGGACGGCTTTGTTACAGAAGTGGCCACAAATAGACACAACTTTACATTTATACAGCTAGGTGGCAAAATTTCGTACTCACCCCCTGCATAAGATGGCATATTGGAGAATCTGTATGGCTGGAGGAGTAAGACATGCACTGCATCTTTATGCAAGATTGTACAAAACCTTTTTGTCATCTAGTTGTATGAACAGCTCAAAGAGAGCGTTAAGTGAAACTCACAGTGAGGCTAAAGGAACCGGAGTTGATTTGTTCCGTTCCAGTCGCAAGGGGCAGTAAGATTATTTTTTCCAGCTATGTTGAAGTGGTCAGAAGATTGTATTTCAATTGCAATTTCCTTCTGGAAAAAGGCTTCAGCTTGCTACATGTATATACAGGGGATAGAAGTAGGTGTGAGCTGACAATGCTCCTTGCCTCTTTCTGAATATCTCAATATATACTCAATCGAGCTCATGATGTAAGTACCTCCGATCTGTAGACCGAAGCTAAGCCTCACCCTTTGATCCATCCCCCGATCTGTTGATAGTTGTCAAGCTGGCGAACCCAAATACGATGCTACTGCACAACATGACATCAGACCAAACAACTTGTCTCCACTCTAACCTGCTCTCAGCTTTCCTTTTTTTTTGGGGCCTAGTAACCGGCAATCAGTCTAAGACCATGACCGGGTCCGGATGCGTTGCCTTTAAAGGTTCTGCTCAAGTGCCTTCGGTAGAACAGGCAGCCTCCCAAGCTAGGAAATGACAAAGGAAAAGCCCCCACTCTCAGCATTCATATGCCTCCGCCGCCATCTTCGGTCCCTCAGCTTTCCTTGCCGGTTCGACCACAGCCAGAAAAATCAATTGCACTGCGGCAATAACACCGGTCATTGTCCACCCGGACCCCACCCTAAAGTCGGCCCGATTACTAAAGAAAATTTTTTCCGAGAAGGCACACAGTGAGCCATTCGGTTGAGAGTAGCATGATATTGAATAGGAATTGGATCAAATAGAGGACCGCAGAAACAGCTTGACGGGAAACAGTGATATCCCCTTCATTGAGGGATTTGCCGTAGTACCGTGGCTTCGGGCGAGTTGTATACAACAGGTGCCGTACGAAGCTCTGGAGTCTCCTTCAATATGCCATAACAACATCCATATGAAGAACAACCAAGGCGAGAAAAAACTTCATAAAAGGGGCAAAGCGATGCCCATGCTAGAAACAAGGAGCAACGTATCAGGGTTGTTTTCCCGGTAAAACCATATAGCGCTACCAGCTCCAATCAGGCCTCCATGGAGCCAGAAACCTGGTGGAAGAATCGAGGAAATTGGAGCCCTGGCTATCTCCTGAAGGCCATCTTCAAAAACTAGAGACATTAATCTCGCTTCCAGTATTGAGACCAGAATGATTTTCGGAAGTAGCTCCACGCACGGCAACGCCTTGAGGCTCAGGCTCATATAATGAGGGTGAAACAGCTACTAAATATACGATCAATGACACGGAGGCAAGGCTTGCAAGTCCTAAACCCATATATGCCCCATAGAGGGTAAATATATGTCTCCGGATCTGATATTCTCCGGCGCCTGCGAAGACTGTATTGTGATAATTCCTTCTTGGCTGCTAACCTGACAATGCAATAGGCAGTGAAGGCTAAGTACGGCAGTAGTGAAAACGCACAAAAACCAATTTCCGCCGGTCTCAATATTGCAGTGCCTACTATTTTCAGCCAGTGGCAAGCTTACCAAATCAGCGGTAGCCAAACAAACACGTATAAATCAGCACAAGGCGTTCGAGGTTCCTTGTCAATCACGATGACTTGAAACTGTATCCATGGGCTTCTAGGAGGTGGACTGGGTCGCTGGCAAGCTCTGTAATGAGGGCGCTGAACACAAGATTCAGCACTGTCATCGGGATTTTGTTAGTGAGGAAGTATCCCAAGACCTAAAGGGAAAGGAAGTGGTGAGTGAGAAGAAACACATTGTTGTCCCGAACTCAGCTCCGATATTCAGAGTACTGCGCGTGAAGTTGCGTAAATGTTGGTTGCTCTGGAGGTAATGGGCCTATCGATGGACGGATCACTTTCTAGAAAAGCGGTGATACAAAATGGCGGAGATTGAGAGGTATGCGAATTTCGGACAAATCTATATAATATCTGGCCCCATCTTCCTGATTCCGAGTCTGCGTCCGTCGAGCCACTATAAGACATTGTACCACAAGCTCATTATAAATATACATCTACTGTGCTTGGGGGAAAGCTACTACACACCCCCATGCATAATATGCAGCACCAGTCTGCGGTTGAGTTGTGAGACATACAGCAGTGTAGGAACCGTACATTACATACAGTATGTTCTGGGCCGCTCGCGGGCAGCATACCCACTATGCCCCTCGCGGGCAATTAATTCAATTACTGAATTCGGTAAATAAATCTGATGTGAGATAATAGGCCCGACATAAGATATTAATCTGGGGTGTGAGTGAGGTTGTCGAAGCTGAGAACCGTATTCATAGTTTTACAGCCTAGCTGAGATCCCGTATTGTGAGATTTATTTATTCCTCAATATCAATACATTACAATACCTGCCCTTGGTTTTCTACCGGTTTCTTTACCTTGCTACCTTACTACTCTACCTTACACTACCATTCATTTTCGTATGTCCGCAACCCAAGCATCAGGCAATGCGCCAGGCCCAGCTGTAGGCTGCTCCCGAGCGCCAGCTAGAGTTCCAGATCTCCAGCCTACAAGAAGCCTTTCATCAGGTACCTACTAATCTTATGGGCTTGGAAAATGAAATTGCGCATACTCCAGCTACTCGACAAATTACAATCACCTTACCCAATGCTGCTCAGCAGGCATTTACAACAACTCGAGTTTCAGTCTGATGTACTTACAAAAAGTCCTGTTCCAATCGTTCTGCCGATGCAACAAAAAAATGACTTGAAATGTTCCATTTATTGTCCATACCAAAGTACTAGCAGATCAGACTATGGCAACCTCTCAGCTCTAGCTGAACGAACACAAATTGGACTATTAGATAATAACCCAATTGACCTGGCGGATGACCCGGTGGATGAGCCGATACTGCCTGCGCCGGGATCAATGATAGCCTAGTTGTATATATTTGACGAAGGTCTAGTTAGGTATATTGTTATTAATTCAAGTGCGTTATGTACCAAATCCAGTAATCAAATCCAATACCTGCGAGCGGCGCAGAACACATATAGTTGGAAGAAGTGAGTTTCCATACCTGCCGATTTTGCAGTCACCTGACGTGTCTCAAGAAATCATTGAGGGTAATTGTCAAGTAAGTAACTATATAACCCCATGCAGGGTCATAAACCTCTCATCATGATTACTTCCAACAACCATTCATGTCAATCTCACCTAAGCCTATTGGTGGAATTTCCACGGACATCATAGCTATAGGGCTGGCAGGCGGATAATAAACCCCGCCAGATGCTCCCACAGCTGAAGCCACATGCCCGAAAGTTTCAGAGAACTTGGTGTTGTATATCTCCAATAAATGAGATCCGTCACCGTAAGCGTCATCCATGACTATATCACCGTCAGCATCTAAACGGACCGCCAAGGGAGACATCCCAAATTTCCCGGGAACGGTAGCTATAGTTGGAGCTTCTTGGGTTGGTTTGGCTGGCCGAGGAGCTGGGGGAGGCATTATAATTTGGGGCTGAGGTGGAGGGGTTATGGGAGGGGCTCGTGGCATAACCAATACGCTTATAGAACGAACTGGCCATGGGTGATGAGCTTGGGGAGAAGATTGGGGAGGATCTTGGGGACTTGGGGTAGGAGCTGCAGGACGAGCTACGTTAGTGACGACGGCCAATCTTTTGGCGGCTACTTTCCTTCGTTTCTCGGCATATTTCTCTTTGATGGTCCTATTGCGCCCAGCAAGATATGAGTTCATATTGGTTGTATTGCTGGGCGATTGGTGGAGATACTGTGTTTGTGAAATTTGGAGTTGGGATATCGATAGCGTTGAGTTACTAGTGGTTTGTAGACTAAAGCACTAGAGCGGACCAGCCTATGTGTTTATATTGCATATTGTACGTTAATCCAGCCACAACACTAAACGACTTGAGTGTATATACATATTTAAAAGCAAAGAGAATAAGGGAATTCTATGGCCATGGATTGATCTCGTTGTGGTGTTTCGTAACTAGCTATAACTGGTGAGGGAGGTCATTATTTTTCACCAATTTTCAACTAATTGATACCCTAGAATTGGCCCGACCAAACTTGATCCTGACCTTCACTATGTCACTACCTAGCATTTGTTATGGCATTACTATAACCTGTAGCTGAAACAGTTTACCTCATCAGCCCACTTATCTCAAGTCAGGTACCTAGCAATTACAATTTGAGGGTAAGTCATTCAGTCAAGCCTTGGCGAGTAGCAAATAGATACTAATCAGAGAGTTGCATTGATCCCGGTTCAACCTACGTCACCAAGCCATCACGTGACTATCCTGTTCATTGCTCACCCAATCATGTCGTCACCAGTGCGCGTCATAGAAGTATCCCAGACACAGGAAGTTATATAATTCTAAAAGTATAGGTTAAAAGTATAGGATATGTCCTTCATAATTTGACTTATACCTTCTGAAAGAACCACAAACATATTAGCCCAGAAATTGCCAGTCATGTCTGTTCGGACAATTTTCACCAATACCTTCGCTACCCTGCGTTCATTCTCCGGCACTCTTCATCCATTTGCCTTGACTTCAATTCAATGTCGCAATCTGTCAGACCGCCCCGACCATACAGAAACTACAAGTACCACGGAGAATGTCAAGGAAGGCATGAAAAATCTTGCAGAGGAAGTGGACTCTTCAGGCAAGAGTGACATCGGCTCCGGCTCAGGGCATGGCGTTCCTGGCGACACCGGTAACCCAATTTATTCTGCTGCGGACGCAATTGGGAGTATGCACTCCAAAAGCACAAATAATCCCAGCATTCTCAGCAGTGGCGGTGCCATCGGTAGACAATTCAACCGTAAGTCACCTCACTCCTGAGGCACATTGTCACAGTTCTTCGTTTCATGAACTATATATTGACTCTTCCAGCTGATGGCAATATCGGTCAAATTGGCGAGAAAATTGGGGGTCCTTTCGCAAAAGACGGTGCTATCGGTAGGCAATTCGATGCTTCTGGAGGCGGTATTGCCGGAACCGTGGAGAAATTGGTGGATGGACCAAGTCAAAAGAAGCCCGGAGATGCAGAATACAAGGGCCCAGAGAAGAAGTAACTATAAGAAGTCTCGTCATGTTGACACTTGAAATTAGCAGACCGCTGTTGTTTTATGGGCATAGGATACAATCTAAAGTGTAAATAATTCATCCTATATGAATGAAAGTCAGCGTATTCATTTATATATAACTTTGCATATGATGACAGCTTTATTCTCCAATTGCCAGGCAAATAATACTACGCATACCAGACCTTGCCAAGTTAAATAACACCTGCAGAAACTTCTATGCGAACCATGATAACTTTAGCAAGTCAACCGCTACCGTAATAATTGGCGAGTAAGAAGGGAGTCTGAATCACATATCTTTGATTAATTGCTTCAAATTGCTTCAGCCTTAGCTTGGCACAGATATTGAACTCGTCTTCTCTCATATACTGTCTTCTAGGTTTCTACTGTCTATTTAGCTGAGAACTAGCAGTAGTTACCATAAATAACACAGACTATCCAACAATATCAGATTCCATTCACCTCATGTTTATGCTTAGGTAATAACAATTTCCGGACCGGGCGGGGCATTCGTGATCTAGTTGAAGCATTCTCCAATTGCAAGAGCGCCCTTTTCTCTGGACTTCATATTCGCTCATTCCGCTGCATCTCATCGTTGATTTTTATTTACGTTGGTTCGTTCTCGTATTGACAGAATCACCTCTATTCGGATGACGACCCGGAGGGAGGTATGCTTGGAATCAATTTATGCTTGTATCTGCTATGCTTCCTCTGTAATTGTTCGCTTCCCATTCAAGCTATGTAGATTATGTAGTAGCGTAAAGAATTTCCAACGTTCTGCATCACAATGATCTCAGCTCAG
Organism: Terfezia boudieri ATCC MYA-4762; assembly: GCA_003788615.2. NCBI lineage: Eukaryota > Fungi > Ascomycota > Pezizomycetes > Pezizales > Pezizaceae > Terfezia > Terfezia boudieri. Next base: position 768,629 of record ML121541.1, read on the forward strand.
TAAACCACGTGACCGAAACTACCAGACTAAGCCCAGAAAACTAATGCAATCGTTACGAAGCACAAACGAGGGTCAAGAGGCAGCAATTCGAATTGCAGAAATGGCAAGAACCAATGCCAACACACCAGCTCCAGATGCAGGCAGCAAGCTGTTTGATGAAGCTGTCGCTTCTATTGCTCAAGAGGGACGTATTTCATTTGAAACATCTACCATACTCCGCCGCCGATTGGGAAATCTATGTTGTGACACCAGCGAACGGGTCCCTGGTTATCCCATACAATGCACTGTTCGACAACCCTCACCCCAATGCCACTCCTAATACCTATTATCTTCACTACAGCCGAACTCACAAATATAGCTGCTCGTCTATTTTCTTGCGTTTGATCTTGCATCTTATTGTATCTTGCTTGCTATGTATGCCTATTTTCATGGACTTGCTTTTTTCCCTTTTCATTCTCCATAATACTGGCACACTACATATCAGGGCAAATTTCTCCCCAAATCTCTTCACTGAACCCAGTTCGCCATATCCTTTTCAAGCCTCTGCATACCAAAATTATTATTGGGGATAGCAAGTACTAGGTATATAAGCCGGCGTATGAGAGCATTCATAACTCTCTAAGAAAAGAGAGCTTTCTTTTTGACTTGTCCGACTACCTATTTCGGTAGTTCTACTTTCGTCAAGGGTCCCCATTTAGTCTAGCCTAGTGTGTATCTAATTTAGGGTTAATTCCTGTTAAGCCTGACTAGGTTAGTGCCAGTGGTACATCTTCAAAGGCTCCAAATAATCTAGTTCATAAATATGTAGTTCTCGCCCGTCACACGGTGGATGTATCCTGAACATAAAGCCAGAAATAACCGCACTGTTCAAACCTTTATTCCTTGAATTTCCTGGCGACTTGCCAGTCGATTTCCTTTTAGAATATATGTATGTATGCATAGTACTGGCATCGGAATTCGGCAGGTAACCCCGCGTCATCCGTGTCTATCTAAATTGCCCCGCCTTAGTTGTAAGGGAGGGCCTTCAATGAATTGTGCCAACAGGAATCAGGTTCAAGGATGTTTCACGTTTCATGCAGGACAAATTATGGGCTTCTAATTCATTAGATAGCGTACCAGACGACATTCCTAATGGTTCTCAAAGAATAAGAATGACCAGGATATGTGCTCAGAGATGCACATACCTATAATCCACCCCCAAGCGTATTGGGGCCAAAAGGGTGCTTTTGAGAGCATTTAATTCCATGGTATATCGACCACAATCCTTTGTGTGGTTGGGATTCGGTCCAGATCCAACGTTGCTGCCCGGTACTGAAGCAGGGCACTCGGAGCTTCAAAATTATTACATTAGTAACTTTTGCTGACTTGCAAATCTAGAGCGTAAACTAAAGCGTAGTACCCTTGTAGGTAACTATTTGATAGGTTTGGATATTGAATCCTGGTTGTTTACCTCTCGCATGCGGTCGCTCACGCTCCACCGACTATCCCTTACAACCGTATAGGAACTATACATCCAAATTTGATAAGATCCCCAGGGGTCCAATTTCTCATACATATCCATACGTCAACAGGATGTCGAAGAGTGATCACCTTCTTCCATATAATTATCTGCTCAATGAAGCAGAAGGAGTCCAATAAAGAGTTTATTGATAAAGTCATTCGAGTATCCCTACCTCATCTTTGGATTTGTTCGCTAGTAATAATTCTTGTTGTGGGTTTGTTTGCGGGCTGCTTTCTTTTTATGGTGTTTATGTTAACCGAATAATGGATCCCACCTCTTACCTCCTTAAAGGATATTTAAGATACAGGGTTCGTTTGGTAACTACATATCTACTTAGAGCAGGTATCAAGGGTCAGCAATAATATATTCCCATTTACAGTATAGATAAAGGTATTTGGTTGTTAGTATAAAAGCATCTTTTGCATTGAGAAATTACAGTAAGTGCCTAGAATTGCCCTCTGCAGTGAGATAAAATTACATATCTCAATTTATTGTTCGCCTGAGTATGATTGAGAGTCATATTCATTGAATATTAGGGACTTGAGGAGAGGCCTCCATAGGATCCAGATGTGGTCGCCATGTCACTAGAGAAGTATAAAATCGCTTAACAAAGCTTAAAGCAATGTTATCGGGAGGCTAAAGGTTGCTCTTATAACCGATATATTCTTGTTTCGAGAGGAAAAATGCCCACATTCCATATTTTGGGCGGTCGACCTACATTCTTGTATCGGACATTCCTATATCGAGACTAAATATGCATGGCTACATAAGTGTATCCCGAATGCTGGCTTCAGTTACTCGGCAGTTCAGGTATAGTGGATGTGAACAGTAGTTCCAGCACTTCCTTAGCAGTTACTCAATTCAGGCACATATATGCACTGCGCCATAGACCGATATACCTACATACAATTTGTCTGCACTCCATAATGCACAGACGTTCTGGTCATGCGTCGGGAATGCAGGGGTTCATCAGATATGTATTTCTCCGAGGAATAGGAACCAGGGATCGAAGCAACTGGACTCACATGACAATATCATTAATTATTCGAAATGTACTGCTCGATGATATGTGTGCTAGAGGGGAAGTTTTGGTTGAAATATTAAAGTCATACGGCAAACCGCCTGCAAGAGTATTTACATTACATTAGCTGAGCACTACGGGAGGCAAATCAATTGGAAATAATCTTTGACCGAGATGGGCCTCAGACGTAAACCTCCTAGGTACCATTTCAAGAAATACAAGTCCACTGGAATTGAAAGTAGAGTAGATGTGAAATCGCTGGCAGGATTTGCACCATGCTTGGCCATGGGCACCTGGCTGCAATTTAAATACGATCAAATCACTGGCCATCAACTTTTGTAGCTGGCTAGCGCTAACTTGGGCCCGAGCCGCACAATGCATTTCATACTGTTGACATATAGCTCTAGAAGGATTTTCAAGGTACTGTATGATTCTCAGTGAGCTACTGATAACAGCACGAGAGTAAACATATCATCAAATGAGATGTGCTACTAACCTCGGTATCATCCACTCTATGTAGCTCGGTGTAAGTCACCCGAAAATATCTTCTGCTCGACAGTAGTTAAAATACTAAGATTGTGGACTGAAGCACTGCAAAAGTGAGACCAGGTAAGGCAGAGTTGGGATGATACGTGCATATGTGCCTATTGTTGGGAGAATATTGATATTGATATCTACTTATATCCAAACCTAAGCAAAGCTAGCAATAAACTCTAGGTACGGAGTACACATAGTCAAGTTGGTTCAGGCAAGCCATTCATTCTTCTTCATTAAGATTTGGAATATCTATGTTAGCTATTTGAATACTGTAGCTACTACCAAATCCACCAAATCCACCCATGAATACATATGTACATGTTTAGTATCTAGGCTTGATATTGAGAAAAAATCAGCCTGGAATTCTAATCATACGAAAGAAAATCACGTGGGGTTTGTTTGTAAGTGAAGGGATTGCCCTAACTCTTCCCCGTAACACCGCTTTAAAATTCACGTGTGAGACACTAGGATTCGGGGGGAGCGTGGCCAGCATAACAAGGACCGTTTCGAATGGAAAATTTCGCTCCCATGCGTATGATGATCGACATGCACCCTACAGACTAATGGACGGTGCACACAACAATTCATTGGATTTTACAAGGGATATAAAATTGATGGTGCATTTTCCCTTGGCCTCACCTTGGGTGAGTGTCAGTATTCTTATGCGCGTTACCCATGCATAGGGAAAATGGCGGGCCAGTTCAGGAAACTTACAAGTTAGGAAAGGAGTGGGCAAATACTCGAATTCCCATACCATGCCAAGGAGGAATCATTGGGGGCCGAGAGTAGTCGAGCTCTCCATACCCCCTCGCTGGCACTCAATTACAAGCTAATTTCAGGAGTGGGGTGGTGATAATTTCGAAGGACAATATATAAGTTGGGACCCTGATTTGCTATTTCTTGCTTTCAATCTGTAGCTTCTTCGAGCACATTGCAAGTAACCAAAGAATCAGCATTTTATCTCTCGGAGCTTGAACTTTGAATGCTGTCACGATACAAGTTCCTAGACATATATTTACTGTATCTCCTCCGGATACTTTACCATCGATCTTGGACAGTGGGATACCCTCATTTTCTTTGAAAACATGCGATCCCGAACAATTGGTAAGGGACTGTTCATGCAATTTCTGGCATGTAATTTATTATATTTCATACTCTTCGTGGCTCCCTCAGCTGCGGTGCCACGAGATTTCTCGTGGGTCTTCAAGAGGCAATCTTCAACATCTTGGCCCCAGTTATCCGAAGGAGTATCAGCGATTATTGAACCCTCGGATCCGGGTTTCGTTAATGCAGAGAGTAGATGCAGTGATTATGGAGCACCTGGCGTGAGTGCTGTGGTGAATGCCAAAAATGAGCAGGACATAGTCAAAACTGTGAGTAATACATTTCAACTGTAGCTCTTCCCCTCACACTGTTGGGTACTAAACAGAAAACAAAGATGCAATATTGCAACCTGCAAGGCAAGAGGGTTCTCATTCAAATTCGGGCCACGGATGGTCAACGATGGACGACCTTCAGGACCTACCATAATTAGAGTTGATTCCATGGGGGAAACCGAGATTGATACCAATGCGAATACTGCTGCCGTTGGACCCGGCGTGGATAGGGAACTTTGATTACTGCTCTCTTTGCGGTTCAGAGACAGACGAGTAAGTTACTTTTTTTTACCGGTACCCCTTACCTCAATTTCTCACATGCCTTTGCTAATATTCAAACTGGCAGCCCCTTGGTACATGCGACTGCCCTGGTGTTATTGGTTCCAGGCTTGGAGGTGTACATGGTCGCCTTCAAGGAAAATACGGTCTCCTTCTCGACCAGTTGCTCAGTGCTTGTGACATTCTTCACAACGGTACTGTTGTCACTGCATCCACCTCAAACCCCAGAGCTCTTTTAGGGACTTCGTAGAGCTAGACATAACCTCGGTATCATCACTGAAGCAACTATCATGATTTATATCCAGTCAGCAATAATAGAAACCACTACACAGACGCGGTGACATTCTACGAGGACTATCCGCTCGAGTCAATATTTGGTGCGTACGTGGCTGGCGCAAGAATACTTTCTCCACCCTGGTACAAGACTACCACCTAAATCTAGTATATACAAGATAATTGCAAAGAGTGTACTTATAGAGCAAGGGGTACATAAACCGGGTTCCTCCAATAATTAAACACAAATGTCCTGCCGTGCATCGGCCTCTATGCTTGCTGAAGCAGTTGAATACCCCACGTTCATGGAAGAAGTTACAACTCCCGTATATGTATGTAAGTATAGAGAAGTATTTTACATGTGCATGGCATTATCATGCGTGTGTCTAGGCAGGAGAAATGTGAGAAGTATAGCTAGGAGAACAGAGAAAATTATGCAGAAGGTTCCTGGATGGAAACAAACGGGGCAGTTGGAGCAAAATGGAAACTGCAAAGAAGGCCGGATTCTAGATTTCACTACAGCAGGTATGTATGTATATAAGGAACTCCTCCCAACTTTCTCCATCTTCTTTACAATCTCTAACAATACAACTACAATCTCTGAAAACATAACTTCGCATCCAAACCTATCATCCTATCCATACAGCCTTCTGCTACTAAGTAACAAGGTAAGGTGTTGCTGCCGCAAGAATGATAAATCATGTTTGGTCACGTGAGTCATACAACGACCGAATCTTGACTTATCGACAACAAATTTTTCTCCTATCGATTTGCGTTCCACTGTCCAACACCGAGCGATATGCAAATCGGGGATGCCTTGTTCTCGACCGATTCATGAATGCCTACTCCATACTAGAGTAGTGTTTTACGAGGTTAAAATGGGATGGAAGAAACAGCAGCTCGCAAGCTTCTTCCGTGCCTGACTTCACCGAACTCGATGGCAACCAGCTCCGATAGTGATATGACACCTACGGAGATTATATCCGAATTCGGCTCTATCCTCAAACACTTTGTTCTCAATTATCTACTCACTATTGACCCTAGGGGGATGAGTCCTTTCCTCCCAACACCTACCCGAATCATTTTCAATTCAGGGCCAATGCAGCAGTAAGCCAGTGCTGCAGCAGCAAATGGCACACAGGCCAAGGCAAGGCAACATAGACCAATGTAGCTCAGGCGAATGCAACACAAACGAATGGAACACAGGCCGGCGCACCCGAAGTCGGTGAGGGACAAAAGTCGTCTGCCCGTTGAGCCTAGAGCCTGGGGAGCGCATTGGTAGTCTTACCAATAATATTGCTGTAATGCAGCGAAGCGTTAGTGGCCGTTAGTAGTCTTAACTCGTATAGACATTGTGTTGGAGCCGAAATCGTTGGGGTTCAGGGTAAGAGTTCAATCGGAAGCAGAAGAACGGAAGGTAACGAAAGGATGATTATGGAAGAGGCTGGTTTCTTTTTCTTTTCCCCTTGTTCTATATCAGTCGCTCCTTACGTCGTGGCTGTCATTACGCCGCTTCTTTGCTGTTTTTCATTGCCACCTTCATTACGCTTCGCACAAGTTATCACTGCTCTTATGCATCTTATTTCAGTCTCTCCTTCTGCGTAAAGAAATACAAGCTCTTTTCGCTCTTACGCAAGCTCGATGCGATTATCAGCGATAACGACTGATACGTTCTGCCAGCTCTTTTGCTTCTCCGGAACCTTATCCGCCTTTACCTTCAGGACTTTATTCAATGCCGGTTCAGCCCGAGATTATCCGACACTCGTCATGACTCGTGGTAGAATAACCGGACTCTGATATGACCTCGGCAGAAAAATCAGCGGACTCTAGCTAATAGCTGTACGCTCGTGGCAGCGGATAAATCATACAGCGATTATGTAGCGCTAAGTAGGTTGTACTCGCCAGCGGACTCTAGATGAAGGTATAGCTAAATAGCTCTACCACCAGGATTGCTATATTACCTAAAAGCATTGATCTCAATCTCTGACTCAAAAGTCGGAAAATCGCAGGAGTAAAACAGAAACATGCTATCAATGCTATCAATCTTCTGTGCTATATATACCATCACGTATATTCTTACGCTTTTCTAATTAACATACGTGGGTCGCATTGAAAACTGCGAACTTGTTTACACTTCCTTCCATTAGGGCATGTGGCTGAGGTAATAAATCTGTTCTTCATATCTAGCAAGATTAATAATGTTAGAAAAATGTATTAATAGATATTGGGATACAGCAGGACGTAGCCAACCCGTGCACTAATGTAGTTATCGTTCATTTGATACGCCACCCGTAACATGGCGTAACGATACGAGAAGCCACTCTGTGGTCGAGGGGCTTAGAGTACCCTGTGTGCTGCTAGGTACCGGTACCCACTCGGATTCGCGGTATCATTACCCTTGAACGAAGCCGTACCCGAATTTTCTAGATCTTTGCATAACCGCGGTACTGGTACCCGCAGCAACTGTGCCACTAAACACTTACACTACATACATCCAAGACCTTAGCCGCAGGACATAGCCGCCCCACCAAATCCCTAGAGTTAACGGGTGAACCAACTATATAACATACACAGCCTCGGCTCTCTGCATGGCGAAGCCAGATCACCAAGCCGCAGAAGCGTGCATGGTTGATATTTATTGGATAAGGAATTTCCTTCCATGATCAGCGCAGGAAAAACACACGGAAGGGGACTGAAAATTCATTTCGTAATAAGGGAGAGGGGAGGTGGGGAGCGGGGAGGTGGGGAGCGGGGAGGCGGGGGGAGGGCCCTGAATGAAAAAAAAATTTAATTCATCTTTGGAGAGCTTTTCAATCTTTTAATCGGGAAAAAGATAAAATCTTCTCTTCAACTATATCTAGGACTAACTACCCACCTACCTACATAGTCTATCTTATCATTGGAGACACTTTGCGCGTGATAAATTGATTTCAAATCGGCGCACGTTACATTCCGATCGGTATTTTTTTTTACTTTTTTTTTATACTTTTTTTCCTTCTTTTTTTCCCCATCGGTTATCGAACAAAAAGGAAAAGGTTATCGATTAAGAAGAAGCTACAGTAGGTACTAATCATTTCCATGAGCTGTACGAAATATTCGCCACTTTTTTCTTTTTTTAAACACACAACCCTTTTTTATGTTTTATTTTTATTTTCTTCTTTCGAACTATTAAGTAACCATCAGCCAGCCAGACGGTGAATTTTACCTTATTTGCGTTAAATACATCCTCACAGGGCACACAATTCGCTGGAAGGCTGAGGAGGGGGGGGGCTCAGCTGGGATGATATCTAGGCAGCCCTCAGATTGGGAAGCTTGATAGTTACACAAAAGCAAAGACTGGGTGGGTTACATTGGTACCTGCATTTGCTACTAGATCTGGGTGATACGTGACTCCGAGATCTATCCAGAAGAGTTAAAGCCTCGGGAGGTTGGGTTATTCTTGTCTCGCTGCAGACACGAAGTGTTTATTATACGAGAGGAGTGTCAAGGGATCTACACATCCCAGAATAGATACAGTACGTATATCTAGGTATCCCAAAGTTGAATCCTAATTTAGAATCGGTAAATACAATCTATTTCCAACCTAAAGTATTCATCAACACGAAAAAAAGAAAGAATCTTACCCGGCGGAGTTTGAAGAACGTCAACTCCCCCCTCCCCTCCCCGGCTAACCTACATGAAAACTCAGGTGTTAGCATGAGCATTCTCACTCCCACAATCACCGTGATAATAATTTGGGCCCTTTTTGTCATCCTCACAATAACAATAGCTCTCCGTTTCTACGCACTTCGAATCCATAGCCGACGGAAAGAGCAATTTCTTTCTCGCCATCCTAACCGAACCCTACTTTCACCTCCCCCGAATGGCACTATCACCTGCAAAGTCGTGCTCACGGCTACCATTAATGCCCTACACATTCTAACACTCCTATACTGCGTCGCAGTCACTCTTGCTGTAATATGGGGTTATGATCTTGCGGATGAAAGGCGGGCATTGGTCATTCAATATGGTGGGGCAGAAAACGACGTAGGAAATGTGCTTCTTGGTGACGGCGAAGTTGGGAAATTTAGGAGATATCTCCGAACACTGGGACTGGCGATGGAGCTAGCATATGTGGTGATAATTTGGATCTTGAAAGGCGGCCTTATTGCTGTGGGATGGCAGGTGGGAAAGGGGTTGGGTTTATGGGGTAGTAGATCGATGGCAGAGGCAGAAACGGTCAATTTTAATGCATCTGAGGGTAATGGTGCAAGCGCCGGGAGGGAGAAGCCAATGGATGCTGAAACGAAGTCAATGATAAGTTTGGCGAAGGCCGTTCTGTACACCTTGGGGGGTGGGACAATCATCACCTTCCTAGGGGTGATCATCTATAAATGTATTGTGATTGGAATGTCATTATCGAGGAATGAGGTGCAGGATATCACTTCGCATGGGCTCAGGGAGGAGGTTGTAGAGGCACAAAAGGCGACTATTGTCGCCGCTGTAGGGAGCCTCGGGACGTACCTACTTTGTAAGAATATCCGATACTGGAACCACCCCATCTCCGGAAGTAGGCTCACCATATAAATCTAGCAATCGTCCTCGCTATAATTCTTCTATCGATATCCCAGTCAACCCACCAACCCCACCAACCCGACCTACACCCCCGATCTCCAGTTTTGCTTTACGGTGGAATATTCACGCTGTTCCTGATTGTATTCACAGCCGCCGCTTCCAGTGCACGCACCGGCTTCATCCTCATGAACACCAACTCCATCCAGCCCCGCATAGGGGACCTCATCACTGGTGGTATTCTCTTTGGCAGAGTAACCGATTCCACATACGGCGAAGCACTTGGCCTGAACGAAAAGGTTTTCGCTGTATTAGAGATGATGTTGGGTGGGACTGCACTATGTATTCCCGGAATGCGAGTTCTGTTTGATAGTGCCCGCGATATACAAACTCGCCAGAGTTTGCGGAGTAGCACATTGCTGAGCATAAGTGAACTACCATCCCCGGCTTCAGTTAGAGAGTCGGCCTCAAGACCCCTAGAGACAAGAAGTGAGACGGCTCCAGTGCTTCAGCAGCAGGGCGATGTACTGCAGAGCAGGAGTTCGAGTTATAATTCAGACCCTTATACGGCCATAGCTGCGAGGATTGCCTCATTCGCTCAAGGGCCCGAAGTTGAAACAATCGGCACACGTGCCATCACAAGGAGAGACAGAAGTCGGAGTAGAAGTCGGAGTAGAAGCCGGAATAGAAGCAGAAAGGGTAGCCACAGCACTGGAAGGAACCATGGGCACGTAGCTCCAGGTGCACAATTACAACAGCAAGGAAACAATCAACAAAGGCAGATTGAAGAGCAGGTACAATGGCTTCCGGAGCAGCAAGGGAGGCAGAATCAGCACCAACAGGGACGACATAGAGTTAGAACGGAAGCAATGGAGGGGTATAGTCAAAGAAGCCGAGAAAACGTCAGAAGAGACAGAGTTGAATGGGACAGACACAACACAGTACAAGGTTCAAGCCGAGGGCCCGTAGCCCTAATACCACCACTATCGATCTCTAAGCAACCGCAGCAATTTCAAGGCTCCTCAGAGAAATCTTTACCCCCACTACCGCTTGCAAGCGAGTGAGATAGAGATCGGATAGTGGCGGGAATGATTTTTATGAGTTTCTCCGGAGGTTAATTTCATAATTATAGATTTCTTTTGAGTCTGTAGTGCTTGGGCTTGTTTGCATATACATTTGATACTTTCATGGATGTAACATACCTGGTTATTCAATTGCATGACCGATTATATATCTGTATTTTAGATGCTTATAACAACGTCGGCACGTCCATCAAGGGCTTAGACACTGACTCCCAATACGGAGATGTCCCGCATCAAGCATAGATAGTCAGATATTAGAAATGAGACATACAGTACATACAGCACATAGATTTCGTCCTACAGTTGTCACTCGGTTGGGGGGTTGGTTCCATGCGGCTGTATGGTCTCTAAGAGGGTTTGATACCGAGACTAGGTTTGTAATATGTATCATGCAGTACATATTCAAAAGGGAAACTACTTAGGTACATCAACAAGTGTTCAAAACCACTAATGACCAAAGGCCAGCACTAGTATTTTGTTGTTTGATTAAATAAAGCACAAAAGAAAAAAAATAATGGAAAGTGTACATTCATAGCCAAATCCAAACCTTTTACAAATTCCTTCACAATTCGCAATAAATCTCTTCCGGAGACCTTTTCCGGCTAGAGAGTTCTTCTCAAGGATAATACTCCTTTTGGAGCCCTGACACAAGAAACCCCATCTAACCTTACTTCCGCAGAAGCACAAAGCATACAGAAACGAAGAAAGACAACGCCCGCTTACAGTTGCATGGAAGAAGAAGAGGAAAACTGAAAGGTGAGATCAATTGATGCCGATTAGTGAAGTTAGAAAACGCATTTTGTATAAATATTCAATGACTGTAGTGGTGAAAAGAATATGTATAAAGAGAATGAGGGACCGAGACCTGTCAGGGCGGTACAAGGCCAGATAATATATAACACCTAAAATGATAAACAGTAGTGGACACAAGAAAGGTAAATTGAGTGCTAAGAGAACTTTTATGCGGTACAAAGCTCGAGAAAATAAATGCCAAAAGTGGAAGGTCAAGAAACTAAAAACATATGAAAAGACAGACACCGACCCGTGTTTTGTTTTCTATTCTGCAAGTCTCATTCAATTCGTTCGTCGAAGCATCTATCATTGGAGCAGAGTTTTCATAGCATCAGCTGGATTTGTTAGCATGGCGCTCCGCATCATCGTCTTCTTTGCAGTCATATATAGTCGTTATATATGTTTGGTAAGGTACAGAATAATCTGTACAGTATTGAGAAGAGTATATACTACAAAGGGCTGGTTGTTGGTACAGTGTTGCTGGGTTGACAGTGGTGATGCATACCAGAGGATCCACTCAGGCTTATTGGTAGTAGTATTGGCCATTTGCAGGGTATGGGACCTTTACACCGGGAGGGCTTCGGCTCCCTTGTCCGTTGCTGACAATCTCGCCGACGGCCGGCTTCCTGCCCCAAACAATGTACCTACCGCAATTAGTGCCGATGAACAAATAAACCAAAACTTTCCGATGGGCCAGAATAGTAATGAGCAGTCGCTTACTGTGCCGTGTATAATGTCACCCCCCTTTTGAACTCATTTCGGACGTCCTCGACGAGACGCGCGCAGTCCTGTTCGTTCCACCCCAGATATTTGGTAAATAGCCTTAAAGTGAACCCTTCAACGCCGTCCAACATGTTTAACAGCCCATAGCTACCTAGCTCCTTCATTTCCCTCTGCGGATGCCACATTCCAAGCGGTAACATCAACACCTCTTGGCGCACATCCACAAAACCTGCCCTGAGTAATTCACGTTGTATACTTTCTGTAACAACACTCCCAGGAGGGCGACCCGATTTCATTGACGCTTCGTTGAAAAGGGCCTCCCATTTGGCGATAATTGAGCCACTACACCGAGGAGAGACGTTAGGGTCAGGATGACGCACTTGCGTACTATATTCTTGAAGCTCAATCCACCCGCCTGGCTTCAAGTTACTGTGAAGTGGTGAGATTAGTCTTTTCCTGTCATAGAATGCTAGTGGGGAGATACGAGAACGGGGGTAATCTTTGAGACTCACTTGAATGCTTGAGCATAGAGCTTCGGCCAGTCTTCCATGCATCCAGCTAGGCAACGTGTGTGAATATAATCAAATTTCTCCGTCCACGGCCAGATTGATTCACAATCTACGATCTCGAAAAACACATTTCTTGGAGTTCTGAGAAGACATTGAATGATCTCTATTAGCCGAAATTGCTCTACCTAACCCAACTGATACTATAGTGTGTATGAATTGATTCGAGGTCTTACCGCTAAAAAAGGCGCAAAGGAACATTGTTTAGCATAACTATTCTCCTTAATAAGACTGTGGATCCTGCGGACTTACCACTGGCTGTATGTTCAGGATATCAGCTCCTATAATTGTTGAATTTGGATACTTCCTAGATGAGACCATGCCGTGAGCTCAAAGTTAAAATAAAATAGGATTCGATTGGGAGTCGGGAGGTCAATGGACTTACTCCGCCATATCAATGGCCCATATACCTGAAGGTGGTGATGAGTGTAAGCCACCTTTGCATTAAGAAAAAACCTGCGAACGCATCCATAGTTCAAGGTTCCCCTACCTGTTCCTGTTCCGATATCCAATATCTGAATGATAATGATGTCAGAATTGTAGAAGTGATGATAGATCAAAACCCGGATATAAAGCTTACCCTATTTGGTTCATTTCGAATCGGAGCCCAATGGAGTGCCCCTCTCATCAATAGCAAGTAGATTTTGTGTGATAAATCTAAGCTATTAAGTAGCAGAACCATCAGCATTTATGCCTTATCACAGTTCACAATATATTCAGCTTGGCGGCATACCGTTCATGCTCTTTCTATCAACGTTCCAGTAATTGAATTAGGAAAACGTTCACAACTCTTCTCTGTGGAGAATACGTACCGCATCATTTGGAAATACACAACCCATAGCTGCTGCATAAGACCGTCCGTTGACATTCTCGGAGCTCCTTTTAGGACTCAATCCACGGCCCCAGCGGCTTGACGGTGGAGAGGTGGAGGTTGACTTCGTAGACGAAGTAGTCGATGATGAGGACGACATCATTATGGGGTCCTTCCATCCGCTGCTGCTCGGATTATGGAAGTGGGGTACCATTGTGCCAGGATAGTTGCTATGCCTCTCCGAACCATGACCTCCAATAACCGATCCTCGAACCGATAATGGTAAATATCCTTCTGATGACTGAAGCTGCAGATCGCCCCAGAAAAGCTTCGTATCCGGGTTGGAGGTCTGGTAAGCCGTAGGATACGACGAGTAGGTACCTTGCGTACCATTAAGTGGGGGAAGCGTTGCAGTGAGAGCCGACAGCGGTGCGAGTTGTATCGAGTGAGCACGTGGTGGATCCAAGAAGGCAGGTGTCCTAGCATTTTGAAATGTGGTGGCTCTAGACTGTTCTCGATTTGGCCCCAGGGACGAATATGACGCTCCATAAGTTTGGTGGACGTTGCTGGCATTGTTGTAACTGTAGCCCGAGTTTCCCTGCGGTTGTGGCGGCGGTGTTCGAGCATTCTGTTGGTGATCCCCGGTATAGCGTGGGTCTGGCTCTACAGGATTCATAAGGTTTGCAAGCGCCGGCATGACCTGTTGTCATAACTCCGTGAAACGTTAATACATGAGATCCTGAAGCTCAATAGTCGCAAGGTAACTAGCATTGTAGCTTTTCCCACAATTCAACGTATGCATTGATACCACTAGGAAAATCAAAAACAAATGCTGTAGAGGCTAGAGTGAACGGAGACAAGTCAGTGGGGAATAGATCACATACGGAGCCTCTGTTCGTTGCCCTCGCATCTGCCATCCTTCACAAATATCCCCTACTAACTGAATCTGTGGAGCAGTTGGCAGAGGAACTTCCGGAGTGCTGGATTCCTGTGCGGGACGGTGGTGGCACCAGTGTGGCAATGAGAAACGGAGTACGCACAGTTGGTTGATACCGTCGGAGCACTGCCAATACGGTGAGCCAAAGTCCAGAGGTCGAACAGACAAAACTATGCCCACGCTGTGTTGAAGGAAGAGTAGTCTGGCTTAGGTGGGGAATGGTCGCCCTCAAGTTCGGGTCGCTCGGAAATTACAAGAGACCGGACAAGCTCTGAGTTCTTATCCCAAAGACACATGCGGAGTTCGAATTGCGAAGGCCACAGGTTCCGAGTGGTAAGGGCAAGCCTGTCGCGAAGATGAAGAAGCCCAAGACTTTTGGGGGGCCGGCGCTGGTTTGTTTCTGGGAAGGGCCTGCCTGGAAGCGAACACGGAATAGCGCAGCAGAGCGTTTGAGAGATTACTGAAGCACCTACGCGGATTGGTGACAAGTGGTGGAATAGCCAGGTGCATGCAATCCGACTCCGGTAGCCTGGATAGGGCGCAACGCAAGCTATGGTAAAAAAAGGTCGCTGATCAGCATCCTTCCGCGGTTGGCACTTTGAAACAGGGGGGGAAAAGTGGTGATGGTTGGAGAGTATGGGGCACTTTATTCCGTACTCTAGATCGATGAGCATGTACAGGCCGCCTGGGGGGGGGGGGGGGGGGGGGGGGGGGCGGGGGGGGGGGGGGGGGGGGGGGGGGATGGGAATGGGGGGGGGGGGTTAACGTGCGAACAAGGTCCCTATATTAAACAGAGTACGTTCCCTAACAGAATTGAGCTGCCTGGGTACGGAGTACAGCAGTTACATGGCCGTTCTTGCGCACTCTACAGGTATGTATGTGGGGTCAGATCAACAAACAGCCGAAAGCTGGGAATTGACATAGCGTACTCCGTATCAATTTCTCTGCTAGGTGTACGATGTACAAGCACAAGCCTATACTCCCAGATCCCTAGCCATATAGACATTGCCGTCAGGGGTGGTAGGCCGCGCACTCGGGAGGACTCTGCAAGCTGCGTGGACCGCGGGTTCTAGCCTCAGCCGTGCGTATACATTTTGTGTGGCGAGGATTAGGATCACAACTCTTAATTAACAAGAGCATCATCGGCTGACAATGTTATGTGAGGCCTTCAGGCCGTCGGGCGTAGAAACAGGTTGTGGCCTATGGAGCTCACGGCACTCGACCTCGGAGAGCAGTATGTAGTTTCCATCAAATCATCTGGCACTGGCATCTGAAGTAAAATAAATCTGATAAAACAGTTCTTGGTGCATGATCCACACCTACCCACCTGTACTGTGAAGCAATCTGACAATGCACGCTCGTTTTGCAGCCTACTTAATTTATTTTCCAAAACCTTGGTGCCTTTCGTCCCTCCACTGCCAATCATACACAGGCATAGGTGCCGCTCGGTCGGAATGTGCTGTCATTGCAGCGACTTTCCCCGTCCGATGCATCCAACATCCAGGATATCAATGGTTTGAAAGTACCGTGAGCCTACTTACTTACTTACTGTAGCTAAGGAAACGTTGCGTTGAGTTGGGTTGATCGCAACGGGCATGCATATCCACAACCTGAGTTAGGAGGCTGGGGAATTGCCAGCGATCATTGGCTTGGAGCATTCCATCCACATCCACATACGCGGTACTTTTCTGTCAGTTCTAGTCTACTTGTTTCCCTAGATGCGATACCTATGAGAGCCGAGGGTAACTAGTCAAGGCCCTTAAACAATACAAATGTACATACAGACAGACATACATACATACATATATACATACATACATATATATATATAAATACTCCCCCACCCCCTCCAGCTCAGGATAGTTTAGCGAATTGCTCCAATGACAGGCACAGCTAATCATTAATATAATACAGGAATATTATGGCCATGCAGGGTACATTCCGATTGTGTAGGTAGTGGTCTGACTCAATTTTCTCACTTGAAAAGCATGTGTTCTGCTTCCCACGGTTTCCTGCAAGCGCCCGCTTGGGTTTCCACATTCAAGTAGCGCCAACAAGACTGGAGGAATTGCAACTGTTTTGCGGCGGAAGGAACCGGCAACACGGTAAACTATATGTAGGTGGACGACATCACAAGATTGTGGATCAATCGTTTAACGCAAAGTATATACTTATGTACAGTAGCTTGATGCGCAAATGCACGACATACCTACCTGCTAGTTGACATTCCCATGCAAAATATGTATACTTCTGCAACCTCAATATTAAAGACAAGCATTTAACCGACCCGGGTGTGGCGAGAGAGTGCGGACAGGTACTTATTACCGGTGACTCTGGGGTTATTTCGCAAGGTCGCTATTCACAACTGCCATGCCCACGGCACTGCGTGGGGGGCGCAATATTTGAATCCCCATTCGCACTTCCACATATGTACTTAGTATATACTCCTTAGTGTGGCAGGGGGTTAGGTTGTCCAGACAAGGTAGTATGTAGGTACACTTACACTAAAGTGCACTTAAGGTAGGTACTATACTGTACCAGTCATAGAGCGCTCGGTAGTTCACACCACCATTTTTAGATGCCTCCCAGGATAATGATTGGGCAAGAATGACAAATGGACTGGGAAACCTTTTTGTACTTGCTCTGCTCTATGTATGTCAGACACAGGCGGAAGGCCATGCCAAAATGCATATGATGAAAATGAAGGTACAAGCTCCAACTCAAGCAGGGCAGAATTTGACGAACACCCAGTCCCATGGTTAGTTGTTTCGGTGCCCGGAGGACACCCATCGGGTCAAGATTTAATTTGTGTAAATGAATCCCAAGTTCCCGAAGGGCCCGATCAAGTGATCTAGGTTCAAGCAGGGAAGAGGAAAAACGATCTGTACAGCTGTTGGCTATACTGGGTGGGCACTTGATAAGAAGGTATAATTAGCGTACATAATCAAGTAGGTGCGGTACGGTGCAAGCCAGACTAGCGGTACGGTAGGAAGGAGCATATGGAACATATGATGCGAGGTGACATATACTGTAATTCGTACATGATATTGATAGAGTACTAGTATCGATACCTATAGATACAGTAAAGGTAAACAGTCATCTAGGAGCCAAAATATCAATGAATAGCCTTCCTCGGGAGGTGTGGGAAATCTTTTGCAAGGGCCTTATCCGCAAATAATCCAAATATGAAGGTAAAGGTGGGTCGACGTTCTGGGTTCCTGAGACATGTACGCAGCTGTGCACGAAACACTAATTGCATGCAATTGCCGATCATGATGAGTTGAAAGCATTAGTAGTACTACTAGCCCAGTACAGTAGGTTGTACCTCATAGAGCATGATGGGCACTTCCATCTATGCAGAATTTGGGGCTAGATCGCCTTTTCTTCTTCCTTCTTGGTTCAGACGTTGGTGGAGCTTCATAACCATCGAGTTCTAGCTGGGATCGCATATGAGTACTGAGTATTTATAAATTAAAAAAAAATCGAGTTTTAGCAACTTCTATTCCTCCAATCAACATGGGTCTTATACTGTTTCCGCAAACGGCGGATGGAGCTGGCTGTCGGTGAGTTAGAAGAACAAAGAAGTATATGCTTACAGATCAACAGCTCTTGCAGATGGATCCTGTTATGTAGTGAATGCCATTTACAGCCCAATCAGCCAACATACAAGGCTAATTTCTTATACTATTCTTGGAAAGCTCTTAGAGGATTGAACGAGAGTTTCCTTCTAGAGAGTAGCATGAGTACTCAATCTGTGTATGTCGTCCTTGTCTGAATCATGCTTTACTTTCAATGATTACATGTACTAGCATGCTCCACCCAGTTAGAGCGTTGAGGGAATAGCAAAGAGTCTGCTATCCTACGGTACGCCTTTCTATGATTGATGCCCCTTGTTGCTAGGTTCAGGCATGTACCTCATAATCTATCCTGGTTCCACGGCCCGCCGACGAAGAGGCTCATAATGGGTAGTCGATGTTCCGCTCAACCTGAGGTAGTCGAAATCCCAGGTCCCAAAGCTCTACTTTCACACAGACTGTTCATTGCAAGCCAGTGTTCAGATGAGACGTGTCTTAGGCGACTGGTCAGAAGAACGGATAGACGAATGGGCAAAACCAGGCTCTAGGGTTATGACCAGGATGGTTTTGCCAGATAAGGGACAAGCCTGGGCTTATGGTGGGGCGAGTATGGCTTTTGAGTGGATGGATTTCCGAGACGGACATTCCCCTCAATTGATGTGTACCTAGGTACCTCACTTCGCTAAGAGAGTGGAATCTACTTCCAATAGTAGTTCCCGTTCCCTCAGTGAAATTGTCATCTTTGAAACCGACCTGCGTAAATGAAATGTACTATGGCCACACAAAATGTCATGGCTGGGAACCGTTGCCGTTTACCCAGTCCCAGACGCACCGGAAATTTCCTATATAAGAGCGAGCCGGTGTAAGTATTAGCCAGTAGAATCGAGTCTTTCTGTACCTTTGTATGCAGTCCTTTGCCAATCGAGGGCTCATTCCTGACCTGCGCCTGGACGGTAATCGGTGGCAAGGGTGCGCTATGCGTCGGGTAGCTACGTAGCTCCCTGGGGTCTGACGCGTGCCTCAATCGATATATACTTCCATAGGATACTGCTCATGAGGATATGGGTTAGCATAACATAGTAAAGCCCTGTCTGCGTGTGTTGTAAAAGCCCCTAGAGTCCCTTTCATTGGTGTACAGAAACCAGCCAAATATAGTGGTATTGTGGATATATCCTAATGGTGTGAGAGATAGGTTATAGAAAACTAAAGAACCCTGCTTTTTTTGCCTTGAACCCAGCCCTCTTGTCAGTACTAGAGCATAATTAATCTTAATGAGCTCCTCCAGTGAGTCGAGTACAGATGATAGTGCCCACATATACATAACTACTGATATCAATTACCAAGCGAGATCCCACTGGCGACAAGGCTTGTAGGCTGACTGACCATTACTGTTGTATACCCATTTGGTTCAAAATTCAAAAACCTCTATCTTATTACCCTGATCCTCTGGGCTGGATTCTATTCAAGTTCCTCCAGCTCCGTCCATAAGAGCATTCGGTGCTATCGTAATTTACACATTCTTCGTATTCGTAAATCCCATGTTTAAGCCTGTAACGGATGCAAGGGTGGCAAGGGTATTCTTGTCTAGAATATGGTATTTGCCTGATTTCCGATCATGATTTGAACACCATGCTTAAGTCTTGGTGTTTAAACTCTGTGACTTCTTATACTAAAGTCCAGATTCAACTTAGCAGTAGTAGCAAGAGAATATGAATGCATGTAGAGGGCACATAGCAGTCGATGCTTAAACTCACATGTGTTAGTATTCGCAGGTCGACATCATATCTGCTCGTGGAACACGCTGCCCGTCATTGAATCATTTGAATGTCACTCTTTCAAGCACAGAATACTTGTTAAAGGAATCGGACAAGTCAAAGGGTCACCAGGTCTGGAGGCTTCATTACACACCTAGAAGCTGTGCACCAGATTTAAAATTGATGTTCAGACGCATTCCATAGTGATGATCAGTGTTAGTCCCACCACTAACATAGGTCCACGGCTCGGGCCGCTGGCGGGAGTGGCCTAGCGCTAACCCTTTTGAAAAGGCGAAAATGGATCCAGCCATCATGTGTTATAATGGAGAGGGTTCCGATTAAAGTTAAAAGGGTATGGACTGGAGATATATGCATCAATGCTGGTATGAATAATTAGAAGGCTCTCTAGGAAGGTTGCTGTGGGTAATTTGCTTGGCTGAGCGAAGCCAAAAGGTGGTGATGCCAACATTTTAGTAGAGCCTGGGACTGAGGCTAAGTAGGGATTGTTCTGCAACTGCAGGTGGAGTTATGATTGTGCAGCCGCAACCCTAAGTCTATTTGTGAGTCAGAACTCAGGAGCCCGAGCAAGTGACAACTACGCTCCTGATAGCGATGGTGGTTGGTATTCTCTCTATAGATCTCGTATGTCACCAGCTCATCTCATTGCCAATGAACAGTGTTAGAGCTTGGAGGCCTCATTGAGGCCATTGTAACGGGTTACTTATAATACTTCCTGATTGCGACGAGGTAGGCATAGTCAGACCCAGGCCGGTGAAATTGCGCTATTTCGCCATTCGGGTTTCCCAATATAAGAATTCCTTTCTGGTACACTTTACCAGCTTGAATGTTGAGTAACCAGAGTCTTGTACCCCAGCTTATCATCATAATTAGCTGCTGGCAGCTGATTGGTACCTCTTGTACGGTTTGGCCGAAATCTGCGAGTATTAGAAATACCGTAACATACTAGTACCATATTGATACATTTAAGACCATGCCCCACAAGCCACGCAATAGTCTCTCAACAAGGTAACTGAGGCCGTATAGGCCTGATATGGCAACGATCCCTAGGAATATTAGAGCACCAAAAACATAGAAGAAAAAAGGAAAAAAACATCACGCCAGGAATTGAACCTAAGACCAGAGCACGAGAATCATGAAAAATCCATGAGATCAAGCCTCCGTTCCTCTTCCAAGTGAGCCGCAGTATTATTTAGCTTGGCAATACTCGAAACTCGATGGGATTCATGAATGCCCGATCTTCTAATCGCTTTACTCGAGATGGCTAAACCGGACTGCCTTTCCTTTGGTCCTAACTCAACGATCACCTTAGACAGGGTAAGGCCTTGTGCTTTGTGAATTGTTAAAGCCCACCCCAGGACTATTGGGAACTGAATCCATGAACTGGATTTCGCTGATAGTCAAAAAGAGCTGTAAAGGGACCAATGGGGATTACCCGGGGTTACGCTGCTATCCTGAATAGTTATCTAACTCCACCAAAATGCATGCCGGAAACCCATTTGGACATTCCGCCATGAGTCGCAAATCCTTATATCTCCTACTTCCCCAATCTTTGTCCCAATTCCGGCCTCCTCACAAACTGTAGACTCCCCCAATTGAAGCTCTGCTATTGATTTAGCGAAATCCTCCTAAGTTCTCGCATACGAAGCGAATTCTCATTCCCGATAGGGACGGAGAAGAAGCATGGTGAGGAGGAGAGTAATGGTAAGTAAGAAGAGAAGGATGAGAACGCAAGAGAGATTCAAAACTTGAGGAAGTTTGCCGGCCGCAGGAAGGTGTTTGTTCGGTTTAGTGCATCCTCAGCTCTCAAGCTCTGCTCTCTCAAAGTCTCCTCTTTCTTCCGCTGCAAAGTGGTTAGTTAGACCAATATACTACAATTTTTATCAGGAATCTTACTGTCATCTTCACAATTCTCTTGCTCCTACACGGATTGCATGTCTTCATACGTAAGCCATTCTGAGTTAGTGTCCAGAGAGCTGGGTCGTATTTACAATAACAACGGGCACAGCAAATTGGATCCATGAGTAGATGTCGGATACAGTAGGGTGAAGATTTGATTGCTAGCGAGAAGAGTTGTAACGTAATCAAGCAAGTTGACAGAAAGGTCACGTGCATCAGGTCACGCCATCAGACAATTCTTGGCAATGCCAAGGAATTCGAGTCTACCTAGTTAGTACACTTCGTTTAACTTCGTTGCCAATAATAGACTTTGAGAATTCAGGGTAATGACTAAAACAATCATACTGTAGTGCCATCAGTACCATAAAAATACGAGTACAATTATATATCAATTGTGAACACATTGTAACTCAGGCTTAATCCCCTTATAAATAACTCCACCTTTGGGAATACAAGATTGGAAATGTATCATGTGAATAATCGATAGGGTGTTAGGTGATGCATAAAGGAACATATATGTATGTCGGTCTGAGTCCCACCCAATTCAATCCTCTTGGAAGTTCTCCGGTAGGACACTCCCGACACTTCAAATATTGGCCGTCGTGGTTCCAATAGCATGAATTACTGAAAGGGCTTCTCTTCCAAAGTTCAGATAATGCACGTCAGGCTCTCGTACGAGACCTTCCCGTTAGTGCGTGCCACTACTTCATGTGCTCCAAGAACGAAGGCCCGGATTTTGTTAGAGCATAGCCATTGCGATCTATATATCCGTTGAAAAAATTAGAAACCACCTCTCCGTAGCATTCTAGGATGAAACACAGCTGCCCTCAACTCATCGCTCACCCGAAAAAGCGAAATTTGCCATGTACTGGCCGCATAGCTATAAAATGAGAAGGGAAAGTTAATATATGAGAGGCTTCTGTATTGGACATGCATGGGCATAGTGCTCTTTTCGGTGAAAGGTCACTCACCTCCCGGAAATTTAATCTCGCTCCGCTTTCAACCACTTTAATGCCCTTATCCATCACAAAATCATTTAACATCTGCGATCTGTTTTCATTTACATTCCACCACATCCTTTGGTGCCACGAGTTCATTACTCGTTTCGCCACTCCAGGAAAATGTAAGAATATCGGAACCGTGTCTAAGATCGTATAACGTACTAATGGAACCCGAGGAATCTCAAAAGGTCCCCCCACTGTAGTCCCGGTCCACGGCCTAATTCCACGCCTAGTCAGATCCCCGACGTCGGTCAAATAATCTAGCTCATTCACGGAGAATGCGAAATTGGTCATTATCTGTGAGCACTGTTTGTCAAGACCGAGTACTATACGATTTCCTGATGCCAGAAAACGCTCCATAAGCACGGTAGCGGAAAGTTGTGACCACAGATCGAACCCATCAACAATTGCAATGACATCACCAGGCTGAAGGTCGTTTTCCATGGCATTTTGCAGGAAATTGTGGACTCCTGTGAGCTTGTAGTATTTGTTTTCTCTGTCGCCACCGGCATCATGACTGAAATTCACTATGAGCGGCTCAAAACCATTGATTAAATGTGTATGGAGGCATCCACATAGATCACGGTTTGAATTGTGTGCTGGGAGTAAAAAGTGAAGCTTCGGTTGGCGAGTGGGAGGGATCGGTACTGGGGTGGGCATATCTGAAGGAGATTCAGGTTCCCACGTATAGACAAGCCCCTAACAAGAAAATACACCGGTCAGCCTGCAGATATTTGTAGGTTTTCTCAACTACCCTTTTATCAATGGTATACGGACAAAGGTTGTAGTAGCGATCCAGACTGTAGGCACATTCGACAACAGAAAAAGCATCAACCTCATTAAGACCACGAGAGACACGAGAGATACGAGAGACACCAGTGGATGATGCACTAGTGTCACATGTCCCACCATGTGCACAAACGGCAGTACGCATTGTTTTGACTGTCAATTCCACAGACAGAAACAGTATTGTGCAGGCGATCTGACCCAAGATTTTGAGCATTTTTTGTCAAGTATCTGACGGTTGAGTATGGCCTATCACCTTCTAGTAGAGGAAGCTGTGAAGGACGCCGTACATTCCCCAATATAAGCCTCTGCGACCATATCTAAGTAGCTTTTCCTCTGCATCCTGGTTGGAAACTCGTAGACTCACCATCATTTGTGTGCTGTATATAGAGATGATTGTGATTTAGTGATTTAGTGATTTAGGTGTTCTCCAGCTGGTCACCCCCAATTTTCTTCCAGTATAGGTATAAATTATATGGATATCCCCATCTATACAAAAGCTGATTCCACCAACAAATCTGAGATCACCTCCGAGTAAGTGCTGTTAAATTCCGGCGAGTTTGGTCATGCCAGGTTGTAGAACATTGGGTGTTTATTTGTAGTTGTGCGTAGCCTTATAACCAACCATTTAAGTTGCACGTTGTATGCCTGCCGATTGGCATTTTGTGTCTGTGATACACCGTAAAATCTCGCCGACAAGAAAGTAATAATGTATAAGAAAGTACCCTCCAATAAGACGCTGTGCAAGGCCGGGACGGATTTGCTATGGGTAGGAACGCGAATAAGAGGAAGGAGATTGTTCTAGCTCGCACTAGCCATGAAAACCGTAGTTGCTGGTCAAACTTCCAATGTTTGTATGCAATATCGCCTTTACCTGTGCATATTTATCAACATCACCTTTACCTCTGTGGATGCTTGTCCCAACATGCCACCCAAAAGTTCTGACAGTACAGAATCTGATACAGAACCTGAGGATTTCCAAGTTCCATCTTATATTCATTTAGGTGAAGAAATTGTTTGAAAGCATGGTTAGAAGAGTTGTATCTGGGTTGTGTGGGGGCTATATGTCGGAGGTGATTGTATTTACAACTTTGTAGCTAAAAACTAAAACATTCGGGTACACCATGCATGAAAAAGTACCTATGATTAAGAACGTAAGGATGATTAAGAAAGTACTCATGAATAAGACGCGGAGAGAGCTTTTGTCAAAACCGCCCCCGTAAATAAGACTGCAGTCTTATCCGCGAGATTTTACGGTATGCTGAGTGTGCCGATTAGCCTGCCACTGGTAAACATTCAGGGCTTAGGTAGATTCTAGATCACCTGCTGCTCAGCATCTGTAAGTACTACAAATTCAACAAAGAAAAAAAGAACTTTCCGAATGCTGGCGCTAGTATCCATAACGCTGGGCCCTAAAGGTTCTCCGGATCGAGCTCTATCAGGTGAGGTATGGATCATGAAGAGACGTTATGGCGTGTTTAGTGGTCTGGTTCGATCTTAGTACATGGAAACAGCTTAGCATGGACGTCCATGATATGTAGTTCAGCGTTTATAGGCTGCTAGGCTAGCTTACTCACTTCCATATTGCCTGTCCTCGTACCGTTTTTATCTCTTAGTTGTCCATATTACCAAGACGCGAAACTACATGTTGTGTATGTTATTTCCCCTTTATAACCTTCAACTACAAGCAATCAGGAATTAATATCAAAGGTATCTATCTATCTGTTATTCTTATGGACGTTTGTGATAAGGATAAGAACCTTTAAGGGACTAGTGCTATGAGAGAATTCCAACTTAATATTTAAATTGAAGCAGTGAAGAACAGTTATAAACCCAAGATTCTCGGCGATGGACCACAGAGACTTCAGACCCTACCTAGATTCAATGTGATAACAAGTCCTTGTTTCAAGCACGATTCTCTTTGCCAGTCGGGACTGGTAATCGGACGGGGCCCGCTCTAACTGGAAGCAGTTACAGGGCTGATTCCAGTAATTTAGTCTGGTTACCAGTAATTGAAAGCCACTAGTTCTGTTGCCGGAATGTCGATGGGTAGAGGATTTCTATCTCGAGAGTAAGCCATGGGGAAAATGATACTGCCAGTAACAAGGCTCCTGCTGTGGTCCGTGCATATACATGAAAAAAAAAGTAACAAAAAGATAGACACGGTAAAGAGAATATTCATGGAAGCCAAGTGACCTGGCAGCTACTTCTATTTGGGCTATATCGCCTAAGAGAGTTGTGGGCAGAAGGCGGTTCAAGCAGAACACGTTCACCATCCCTACAGCTGCCTTGATGCATCATTCTCTCGCTATATCATTTGACTGAGCACATATCGACTACAATACCATACCAATGCGAATACCGCATCAACGCGAGGACCATGTCAAAATGTCTGAAGTCATGATGCCAAAGATTCTGTTCATGCTCTATACCAGTGCGTTATGTAGTTCCAATTTAATATCCATCCAAAAGGCCCGTATATCGCTTAATTGGGTTGATGAATCTGAATCTGCCTATGAACGAAACGATGAAATAAGCATCCTAAACTATGTACAGTAAAAACAAATCTAAGCGAGCGTCCAAATCCCCCATATGTACCCCGATAACGTGATGACGTTTGCAGAGCTGGAGAGCCCCTTTCTGCATCCAACAGCAGCAATGGTGAGACTCTTTGCTTGACCCGCTTCCTTGCTGCGACCACACACCGATTGCGGCACAATGAGAATCAATGCCAACCAGGTACCGTACTGGAAAGCTCAACTCCCGTTCACTCAATATGGTTAGGTAATACCTATTAGCTAGAGCAGAGGCAAGCTACGCGCCAGCTAAGTACTGTGGCTCTCGTGATCGGAATAGATATGTTTCAATATTCCAGTGGCCACGATTTTAACTTATGGTCTGATTGTGTTCGTAGCAAGGTATATGTGTTCTCGGACGCAGAGCACAGAGCACAAGGTGACAACCCTGGCAGGTTATTGAAAGTAATATGTTCGATTGGCTCAGCTGTCTCGGAGATACTCCCCCGGTGAAGCCGCTAATGAGTGGCACATGCATGGCCTAGTCCCGATTCTTATTGACTAAAACTTATTAAATTTATGGTCAGCACAGGGTCCAGATGGATCTCTGTAAGTGGATGGTTATTCTGAGTCGTAAGTAGGTAGCTTGTGTCTGCACAGGCCTAGGGCATGATGAGATTCCGGATACCGCCTCACGCTACTTCCTACAGCCTTCTTCACACCTCATCATCTGTGTATGCAACGCGTTGCTTGGGAACCTTTGAATGGCTGCCTAGTTTCAAGCATGAGATCGTCCCTGACTCTCGCATAGAAGAGTATCTAGTCGAAATTTCATTAGCAATGTTGCATTGTGGTGACAGCCTGAGAGTTATTGACTAAGGTAATGATCAGGTTAGACATCGATCGACACTGAATGTCTCAGAAGCAAGAGCTTGCAGAAGTCATTGATAAGTCGCTCTTAGGTTGAAGCAGGTTGGCAAACTTTCTTATTCGGTGTATAAGCGACCCTGTCCCCTACATCCATAGGTGGAGTAAATCCAGTTGCTCCGGATTCTTTAAATGAAATTTCTATTACTGCTGTCCAACCCATCATATCTCCATACCTGGAAGTCTTTCGGATTTCGCCATCCTCTGGGGAAGCTGTCACAGACCAAGGGTAAAATATGTGTAGGAAGGAGGTTTTCAACTGCATGGGTTGTGGCACCCAATCAGAGTCAGCCTTCGCTGAATGCTCCCGCCAGTGTATACGAAACGAAGGAATTTCGGAGGTGGTGGTCATTGACCAATCCACTGTGTGTCGGTATTGCCCGGACTTCAGCACGAATACAACTCGTCGCGCCGAGGCAGCTCTGCGGTTAAGAATCCATGAATTTCTTATATTAAGTACAGAAGGAGGACGGCTTGGTGGTGGATGGAAACCTGGACTTTTCGAACTACAGCGGCACAATAATTCGAATAAAAAAAGATGAATAGGGTTTCATGAGTGGTACGAAGGACATGGTTCTCTCGTCATGTGATCGATTCACGATATGTCCCCGACTATCCAGACTGCATGTAACCGGGCTTCAGCAATCAATCACCAATTCTGAGAGATCTCTTGTAATACACTGGCCCAGACTCCGGATACCCTCCTAAGGCTAGTGCAAAGGATGAAGGACGACTAGCACAGCCAATCCTAGCTGCGGACGTCAGCACTTCGAGGCCTTGATGTCGACACTGAATAGTGGAGTTACACGACGACAAACCCAGATTCTTGCACAGTGTATATATACATGTCCATATCAACTAGGTGCGAGACTGCAGCTGCCTCAATTACCCGCATGCCACAATGGGCGTCAACACGATTCTGTACCAACACACGCACTCATACACAACCGCATCTGCACACTCACACAGCTGACCCTAATGGGGTTCACTGGCTACGGACCTTGCGGCGCCTTTAAACCAATAGGCACGGTAGCCATTGAGCAACAATTTTTGGCGACATAACCTTTCTGTAGCGTGCTGGAATGGGGAATATCATCATAATTAGGCGAGGCAAATCTGGGCTAGATGGGGGGCACCCAGATAAGTTGTGGCTATCCTTAACATGTCAGAAGACCACCGCTCAACTGCATGGACTCTCTGTCTGTATAAAGCGAATAGAGGAGAACAGGTAGTGGGATGAGTGGACTGTTGGGCTTATGTGAACCTTGCGTGGTGTTACAGGGTTGAAAGATGTTAATTAGAGCAGTGGAGGATATGCTCGATGCTCGATACCTGGAGGATAATCTGGCTCCTGAGGGGAAGAATAAATGAAATTCTCCAAGAGTTGTTGGTTCAGATTCTCGTTGGAAGTGCGAACCGGCCAAATCCACTACTCGAGAAAATTTCCTGTGACGGACTGCGCGCCTGATCCGCGTCTCCTAGTGTAATTGCAAACAAACCTCTACCTTTGCCCATACCACTGATGAGCACCAACGACGGCTTATTATCCATATCCATTCAATAACAAAAACTGTGGATACTTGACTTCAAACCTAGTATCGTACCCACCCCGAATCACGATTCACGCAATGCTTAGACCAAAACTGGTGAATTCATGCTAAACTGCGATGTAACAGGTCTTCCGGTCACGTGTTAGATTCCTACATTTTTTTATTTTTACTTTTTTATACTCATCACACATCTGCGGTTCCAACATGGGACCATGATAAGCTACCCAAAAGTCCGGTTGGATACAAGGCGAGCCAACGCAGAGCTAAATACAAAAGGAAATTCTTAGCCACCAACCTCCCGTAACCGGCGTCTGCCATATGACCTAATGGCCTGACTGGATGTTGTGCCATCCCCGATCTGAACTCATGAAGAATGTGGACTAATGACAATGAGGATATGTTCCTACATACGGGGTGCTCATAGGGACTCGGTGATGGGGTGTATCTTTGTTCCAAAAGTACGACCCCGCGAGTAAAATGTCCACCCGCCGATCTACCGAGTAGATGCACCATAAACCGTCACACCTTCATAAAAAGATGCAAGATTGTTTTTTTTCTGGTGCGACTACCCTCTGTGCAATCTGAGGCACACCACTCGCCCGTCCCCACCACCCCGAGCAAATTGAACCAAACCCGTGAAAGGGTAACTTTTCCCCTTTTACGTAGGCCTTCTACTCGAGTTGGGAGCCAACGATTTCAATGTGGGATTAAAGCATACTTCTTACTACTGCTACTAAGTACCTCCAAACCTGTGTAAGATACCGTCGGCTTTGGATTTCTAGTTCCTTGGGTCGTCTATGCTCGGGCCATCATGCTTTGCGTGCTTGGTTTACACGTGCTTGGGCCTCTGATGGCTAAATTCTCGTTCTCGCTTGGATCTAGATCTCTCAGACCCGTGAACTCACTCATGCAGTCATTCTACCGTGCTACCATTCTACCATGCCACATGACAGCATTTGTCTACATTCTGGAGACTAGCCATGGCGTGCAGCCAATTTGCCGGAGCAATATCTGATCTGGCCAAAGACTAACGTGTTTACCTCTTTGTCAAGCCTAGAATATACCTCAACAATTCCAGGCCTCAAGGGCATACAAGAAGCTCGTCATTGTCCCCTCTCTGCGACCACATATGAGTGATGAGTATCTTTTTATTTTGAAAAAGAGGGCATACAATATGAAATGTAACTCTATATTGCTAGTGCTGACGTTGACTGTATCGAAAGCATATAATGTAATTGTTTTGTAGCTATACATACTTACATCTAGGTATATAGACTTAAGAAACTCACTCTCGAGAAAACCCGTACTTCATAAGTGCCCAGCCTTCAGAGACAAATGCTCTTGAAACGAAACTCTGTACACTTCTCAATGGCAGTCGAAGCATAGACTTATTCTCTATCCATATGTCTGGTTCCCATACCTTCTCTATCCCCAAAGCAACACGATATTTCCACTTTAATGTTCTTCAGTATCACTTTTGGCTAGCGTGGTCAACATAACATTTATACCACGGCTAGAATAAACTTCTGCTAGATTACCCACAACCACCCAACTACCTCCAGAAAGGTGTCCTTCCCAAATATGCATAGCCATATAACCAGTAGGTACAATCTGTCAACGCTCTCCATGCACCTCCTTTTCTTATGTTATTTTTAAAGTTAGCTGCACAGTGTTTAGAGCTCAAGGATAGGATGAACATGAATTCGGAATTGATGAGCTTGGGTTTGCGGCATGGGAATTGTACATAGAGATGTACGTATGGATGGATATGCGTCGCATTCATACGCAGGAGAGTGGCCTGTTTACGTTGTTACACTATGCTATGTGGCTTCAGCGGTAATAGTTTTATTTTTTAATACACGAAAAGTGTCGTGGTAGTTATGTCTTTTGCCTTTCGCCCCTGGCACTGTATTATTGTGGTCATTTTTCTCCCTTTTTGGGGCCGGCACCCAATTGCCTGAGGAGAGGTATCGATGCGCTGCGTCGTCATAAGTTAGATAACTTGAACAGGCACAGAAAATTACATATGGCGCTAAGCCATGGCCCACGCTAAGATTAGATACTCCGGGATATAGACCTGCCTGTGTACTCATACCAGACTAACTCATACCTAGGACTGACAGTCAACTCTCGATATAGATATGTATTGCAAGTTCTAATTAGAAAAGGAAGGAAAATAAGATCATTTCTATTACTAGAATATTCTTATATCAAATAATATATAATTGAAATAGATATACAATACCCCGGTAAAGTATTTGCGAGGCCCCCCAATATATATTTGCAGGAGGTCGCAAATACTTTTGCCACGGTACTGTATATACTTAGATAATTTAAACTCAAATATTCTATATCAATACTTATTTAATATACCTAACTAATATTATTAGTAAATATTTTATACTTTAGTAGAAAGTTAATTAATACTATAATAACATAATCTATTATTTAGGTTATATAGACTTTGGGATAATTTTGAGTAAGTTTGAGAATATAAAAACTATATTATCTTTCTTTATTATAGCTAGTAAAAATTAGAAAGGTAGTAAAACTTATCGAAGCAAGCTAATAATAGGGTAGAGTAATAGTTAGATACAAAAGATCAACCAGACTAGGGACGGAAGCTAGTCGTAGCAGTCAGGCTTAAAGTGAATATACAGTATTTGCAATTTCCTTTACAGGCAAACCTGGCTATAATGAAGTGCAGAAATCCGGCCAATCTGTTCACTATAGCTAGTCTGGTTGGCACAAACCCTCGAAACACTATAGCCAGGTTTCACTATAGAGAGGGATCACGTGAGGTAATTCGGGGTGAGAAAAAAATTGATTTTGCATTCCGTACATACCTTTCCAGCGGCCCTGATCTCGTGTTCGGTTGCACAATCTACCTATAACTCAGTCGCCCAATCTACCTAACGCAGATTTATTAGACAAATGGAAAATCTTCAACATATTGAAGATATTCTTGATCAACATGCTGAGCCTGGTATTATATCTATGTCTGAACATGTTTCTGAATGTATTTCTGCCAGTATTACATCTTCTGCTGGTATAGATAATGATCTTGAGTCTTTTTTTGAAGCTGATACTTCATTTACACCACCTCCTCTTATTAGTAGTTCTACATTACTTTTCTTCAAGATCTTACACATTACTTTTACGCACTTCCAGTTTCTTCTCTTCCACCAGTTCCTGGATCTGCTTCTATTGATGTTTCTGAAAAATCATTGTCTAATACCCATCGATCTCTTATTCAGTATCTAGAAACACAGAAGAAGCAATCTAGTCTTGATAGTTGGCTTCATCGGTCTTAATTCTTATGTTTTTTCAAGTTCTGTATCTTGTTGTGCCGATGCTTTGTACTTCATTATATCAACTATACTTTAGGTGTAGCGGAATTAATAAATCACTGAAAGGCCTTCACTATCACTATAGTGCTTATTTCACTATAGCCAGGGCGGAATACGTGTGTGCAGAAACAATCCGGCCGATTTCTTCACTATAGCCAATTTTTCACTACTGCAAGGTTCATTATAGCCAGGTTTGCCTGTATTCTTTTTAAGGCTCGGGAGGCCTAGTCTGGTTGCGGGAGGCCACACCCTCTTTACACCCTCTTCTTGTTCCGAAGCAGACGTTCAACCTCCAATCAGGACCCATCATGATCTGACATCGATCACGGATATAGACTTCTTTAAAAAAAAAAAAAACCTTTAACGTAGTCTGGTTGCACGACCCTCCTCCTGTGGAGGCCTTTAACGAAACCCTAACTGCCGCTTAGACACAGAAGTGCTATGCTGCATTAAGTAGTTATTGTTAGCTACGTAGATAGATAGAAGCTTGGCGGCATGACCTTAGAAGTTAGGATGAACACAAGCTTTACCAAGACAAGCCTACCGGTAGAAGAGAAAGTCGTAAACATCACCTTCGAGGAAAATCTGTAATTCCGTTCTAGCCTTGTAAAAAATTGATCGCTGTCTTTCCGTCCTCAAGGGCTGTATAATCCTGTAAATGCCGACGTCGGAAACCCTCTGGTTGTCGAATTCGACCAACTCTGCACGGTGCTTGGGGTTGTTCGATTACAAATACGGTACTTAACGCATGACGTACTGTACACACGTGACCGCACTACCTCTGACTTGAAGGTCGATCCTAATGAGTTATGTCCTCACATTTTCAGCTACGTTCCTAATGCATTTGAAAGGTATGACTTAAGACATTGCTACGATGTGCCATGGTGTATAGTTCCGGCTATAAATTTGAAATAGATCACTGAATAGTTCTGATTGTGTTTCTTTACAAATTCCTCAGGGCACAATGCTTGGAGTCAGTAGACATTAAATGACAAAAGGAGCAAGAAGGGAATTGGTTAACCAGATTGCAGGAGTGGAGCCACCACGCATGGCTATTGAGTTGCACAAACAAGGCTGGCAATAAAGATGATGAGGGATCCCTCAACAATGGGGGAGATCCTACTTGGGGATAAAAGGGTCCAAGAAGGGGAGACCACACCAATTGGGAGAGAATTCGGGGAAGAATCTTTGAAATGGAGGAGGGAGATGAGGGTGAGCTTAGTCTAGGTGGAAGATGTCGACAAGAAGTGCTGGAACCCCCAGTAGTCGACCTAAAGCTGGACGAAAAATCACCAAAAAAGGAATGTGGGGGGTGTGGGTTGGTTCACTGTGGACTTAGAAAAAAGAGAGAGTGATGTGGGATGGGGAGATTGCTGGAGTTAGAGAGTGCTGGAGGTGGCTCGACAGGTGGAGAAGATTCTCTTCCTAAAGGCAGCAATTATGGCAATTGTCAATACATGCAAGTCTCAGGATACGAGGACAGAAGATATAAAATCACACAATGACTTCGGTTATTGTGGGATAGAAGAGATTGTATTGCTAATGGGAAACAGATCTCGAAAATGATAACACTGAAAAATATGTAATACCGAAGTGAGGGCCTTCACATGTATACCCGAAACCTTCCGCAATACTCCGAGCTCGGCCTCCGTCACAACCAATATACCCGAAACCTTCCGACATCCTCCGTGACAACTATATCCCAAACTAACTCATCAGGCATTCCAGCAGAGCTGTGTACCCCTTGTCGGCGCCTAAAACCCTGCGAGGAACCCTTGAATTTCATATCAGCCGGCGATGATTACCATATTCCAATAGAAGATCTGAAGTTGCTGGTTAATGAAATCGAGAGAAGGCAATAGCTAGTAGGAGAAAAAGCAGTAAGGTTCGGATGGGTTAAAGCCCATCTCGGGATATTTGGCAATGAGGAGGCAGATATACTGGCGAAACAAGGGCCAGTATTGGAAGTAAGAAGGAGTTTTACAGAGGGGGGCTCAAGCAGGCTTGGAATAAGAAGAGGCTGGCGAGCAGGATGGGAAGGGTCTTAAAGTGGAACAGGAAAACTTTAGTCAACTACACACAATGCAAGACCAGAAAAGGGAAACTGCAGGTGGAGACATATCCTGGACCCGATGGGATTTGGCGGCGGAGGCGCTGGGTAGATGTAGCCTCGTAGCCCTAAGTAGTTAATATTTTTGTAGCTCTAGTACACGTGACAACGCCAAGTATGTAACTGACAACAGCTGGTGGAGGCTAGGGTTGATGTATTTACGTTTGCATTTGCCTGCGTCCGTTTGCATTCTTTTGTCCCTTTTAAAGAGGGGGTAGTCTGGCCAGACTAAAGAGGGGGTTAGAGGTTCGGGACCCGTCATGATCTTAGTTCGAATGTGGGTAACGACTTAAAAAAACAGAAAAGGTCCTCCATTGGTCGTGACTACTAGAACTAGCATATACATATATACTGAGAGCTACTGTAGCTACGCTATGTAAAGTACATGATAGCACCATGCACTCCGACCCCGGTAAAGGAAGGCGAACCGCTCGCCCCAGCCTTGACCAATTCCTGTCCATGCCAGGATTCCCGAACATAATTTCTATATATATACTCTTTATGGTCACAGAGGCAGCCCAGTCGAGAGCTTTTGGATCGTCTGCAGTAACTAGGTACTGTACAATTGCAGGTATCCCAGAACTCGAGGCGTACGAGTAGGTTCTGTTACACCAAACTGAGTTGACTGAGCTGATTAGCAACTCTTGACTCCATACAATCTCGGTTCAGCCTCTGCTAAGAATTAGGACTGGTATGCGGAGCCGGGTATGATTGGTCTCGTGCGAAGTGCGTTAGCGAGGCCACTCTGCGTTTTACAACCAGCTACTTTGAAAGAGGGCTTCCCGTGTTCTCGTGCCCAGAGCTTTCAGGCTTTTCCATGAAGATATCTACTCTAGATAAGTATTTTCCACATAGATATACAAATATGATTATTTAAGCCAGTGTCTAATCTGGTTGGCCCCAGACAAGCAGCGCCGTGGTCTAGGTGTGATTCTAGTTCTCATCTCCATACTCTATGCGCCACTTATCCCAGGTGATGACTCCCTTCTGAAATGCACCTTGGCCTGGTTGCAGAATACCGTGTAGGCGTCGAAACAACTGTGCATTGGGCATTGGTTGCTTCCTATAGCCTGTAGCCTGTCATACATTACAGGTTGAGGGCGAAATACGCGGCGCACAATTGCCTGACATCAACAAAGCACGTGCTTAATATCTACGACGAGCCTAATATAAAGTTACAGTCAGAGCCAGGTACACTTGAACCTCACTCGTAACTAACTACACATCATCGAAACCTCATTTGCGGCTGATACCTTCATATATAATAAGAGTAAGAAAACATTTTCTCTGTTACACCTTTTTTGTTCTCGAGCTCACAATACAGGAAGGAATACAAGAAACCTAAACCAGACCCAACACCAGGAAACGGAACAAAACGATTAAAGTCCCAGAGCGGCTTTGTACAATTCCAGGGCGCAAGAAATGACCAACAATATCTCACAATTTTCTTCGGTCAGTTGGTCAACTGGTGAGGCCGTTACTGTTAACACCCGTGCACTTATCGACAAAGTTCTCGCACGTTATTCTGCCGAAAACACTGTGTTTCGAGAGCTGTTTCAAAACGCGGCAGATGCAGGCGCCAGACATGTGGTCCTCAAGTGGGAGAGCGGTGAAGAGATGCTACCAGATGTGGACCTTGAGAGAAGAGGGATACTAGATGTATTAGAGGGCAAAGAAGGTGTTGAGGGTGGTAATTTAGCCTTGGACTCTAGGAGTGGGAAGACAGACGGCCGTGGTAGTGTCCGCGGGGTATCTGCCAAGGTAGCAGTACCTGCGCAGCCATATTTTGAGAAAGCAGAGGTGAAATATCCAAGAGTCTCAGACAGAGATGGCAACAAGGGGGGAAAGAAAAAACGTTTCGGACTCTCACGGTTGAGGACGACAATGAGTAAGAATACCTTGTCACCCGCAGTCTCATTTAGTGCACCTTCCGCACCCAAGACAGTTGAGTTAGTGCATTGCTTTCCAACAACGAGACCAACAACAGGACAACATAATACGAATAATCCACCTCCGGACACATTAAGCTATACCCATAGTAGTGAAGTTTTGCGTAACCTACTTTGGTGTCCTACAACTCAAGTTGGAGAGCATCCGCGACGAAAACTCTACCGCCGGTTGATAGTGCAGAACGACGGTAAAGCGTTTGGGGTAGCAGACTGGGCTCGCCTTAAGCGAATCGCTGAGGGAAACCCTGATGAGACTAAAATTGGTGCATTTGGGGTGGGTTTTTACTCCGTTTTCAGTGAATGCGATGAGCCAGTGGTATTTTCCGGTGGAAAGGCGATGGCATTTTATTGGGATGGTGATCGTGAGAATGGAGGAGGAAACCAGCTCATGACAAGGACAGCTGAGGCGGGAGATGGTGCTGACGATGGCTGGACGGTCTTTAATCTTCCATATCGAAAACCAACGCCACTGCCTGGAGTTCCAGAGCTCGCGAGATTTTTAGCAACAAGTTTGGTATTTGTGAGGCTGGAGAGCATCAAGGTATTCGTTGACGGGGTTAAACTGTTTACCGTGGAGAGGAAGGATTTCGGTCTCTCAGCGGCTGTAGCACTACCAGCAGGGTTGGCGGTGGAGCGGAATCCCAAATTGAAACCAGGAAATACAGATGATGCCGGTATCAAGATGAGTGTCACCGGTGTCTCGATGAGGCAAATTGAGATGCGTGCGATCTACACGGATGGAATTTTTGGGGCGGCAAAGGAAGAAAATTTGAAGGGTAAGGGTGCTGGAGTCTGTATTGAGAATGTTTCGCTTGAGATATCTACCGCAACTATTGTCACGGACGTAGATGAATCTATTGCAGCGGAGTTAAAGCGGGCAATCCTTAAGCCACCTCCAAAAGAAACCACACTTTCAATGGTTTGCGCAGCCATTCCAACTACCGACAGTCCCACCGAAAACAGCAGCCTTCAGGTCTTTTCCCACATACTTCCATGCACAACTCCTCAAGGTGACCTCCCACTAGGAATACAAAATGATCCCGGCCGGGTTTTTATTGGTTTTCAGACTCACCAAACAACAGGCTTCCAGTGCCACCTTTCGACACATTCAGTGATACCCACCGTCGAGCGGGAAAATATTGATTTTAACGCTCGCTACGTCAGAGACTGGAACCTTGAGATTTTGCGAATGGCGGGTATCCTCGCTCGCTGCATGTATGACTATGATATACAGCGGCTGCATAAATTCATAGTGGAAGCCCCTCAGAGCAGACTAGCTGCCAACCAAATTGCGAAGCGAATTATGCAAAAATTTGCATTTCGACCAACAACGCCGTCAACACATGTGGGTGAAGTTGTCAAACACGCATTCTTTAATCTGGACCAGCGTAAAGAACAGACTATCTTACGGGGAGATATTTGCCTCAATGTGGATATCATGAGTTCGAAAGGTGTCAGGTCTGTGAAGGATGTCTTGCTACCAGTCTCAGCTTCATTTATTCACAAAGCTGACAGAGAGGCTTCCGACTGTGACTGGTTGCTTGAAGAGTTTATGCAGAATGTGCCATTGATGATCAAGGAATTTGTGTATGCCTCCCCTGTCTTTGTGGCGAACCTATCAGAGCATGGAACCCTCCGAACTGTGGATTTCGGCGATGTGATTCGGGATCTCAGGTCTCGAGTACTTTCTCAGACTCAAGCTCGCTCGCTCCTCTCGTGGATGACCAAGAGATATGAAAACTGCAGTTCAGGCAGTCCTAGGATCACACTCGAGCAAATCAAGCAAGTCTTGAGCGAAGTCAGTGTCAAGCTAACGGCGACTGGATCTCCTATAAAGCTTAGTGGGATAAAATATTTCCTCGGAAACACCGGGCCCCTGGCAAATGTGGAAATGGCATCCCTTCCTCCGACCTGCATCACACAAGAATTACTGACTCCGGAGCTTCAGCAGAATAGATCCATGCCGCTGATTTTCGGGTGGACGGAGCTGAAGACTGATCAGTGGCTGAATCACATTGTTTTGAATTCGGACTTACTTTCTAAGGATAGAGCGTTCGCTATCAATGTTCTGAGGGTTCTTAATAGCGGGTGGAGTTCTTACAGTATCTCCACAAAGTCGGAGGTCAAGCGATTGCTGGACATACGTCAGTGTATACCCACCGTTGGACACGGAATTTGCGTGCCCGCAAGGGTCCACTTTCCTGGAGTCAACTGGGTAGGCACATTGCCTGTTTTGGCTTTAGAACTCGCCGAGAAAGAAGTTGGAGGCATTAGTGAAGATTTCTTGCACTTCATTGGTGTGAGAAAAACGGTCGAGTTGAAGTCTGTTTTGGAGCGACTGATGTCTGAAGTAACAAATAGGGCACCAAATAGACGTAGCGTTGATGGGCACCCTACATGTAACCAAGCCGAGCTTGTGAACTACCTTCTCACCTTGCAGGAGAAAATCCCTCCTGGAGACATGAACGCCATTAAGAATATAGAATTCTGTTCGGCGGAAAGGGGCAAGAAGCTATATAAGCCTTGTGAGCTTTATGAACCACGGGCAGAACTCCGGCAGCTGGGCCTCCCCGTTATGTTTTGGCCAACCCCATGGGAGGAGATGTCGTTTGCGGGAAGAAAGATACTCGAGGACCTGGGCTTGAAACGAGCGCCGGACATTGTGGCACTGGCAAAAATTGCCGCAACAGCTGGTTATCAAAACTCAGCTAAAATCCTTCGTGAACGGGCATTAAATTACATGTTATCTAACTGGGCCTCAAATGGTTACAGTGCTAATAGTATTGAATTGCGCAACATCAGGTTTTTGCCAGTGGAGAACCCTGCGCACTCTCACCTGAAAGGTGTGCGGTCACCACCTGCGACACTTGTGGCTGTCACGGAGTGCTACTGGCATCCAAGGGCCGGAGTGCTTGGTTTTCATGTCCTCAGGAGCGACTTGAAAGATCATGCTCCGAAACTCCAAATCCCGGAACACCCGCCTATTGAAGAACTGGTGAGGGCGCTGCTGCATAATCCACCTAGGGATGACGACGACGCGAGGGTGGTGTTTATGTATATGGCACAATTTATTCCCCAGCTGACACCGATGCTTATTGACCAACTGCGTATGAGGGAGATTGTACCAGTGAGGGTACGATCCAATACCAACACAGACAGGTCCTCTACCACCAACCCCATGCCGTCCTCGGCACAAAAGAAACACAAGATCCCGAGTCTCGGTAGCCTCAGTCCATCAGAAGCAGCTCAGCAATACCAAATGCGCAGGCCATGTGAAGTATTTACGAATCTTAGTTTAGTGGGTGTGAGACTGGTGGCAAGACTGTTTGAGTTTGCAGATTTTGGCGTGGTTGCGGGGCAATTTCTTCAGAAACTCGGCGCTAAGACATCGCCATCGGACCACGACGTTGCTGTCATGCTTGTTGAAAACCCCTGGAAAGTTTTCCAGGTTTTAGGGCTTCATGAGTATGTCAATCGGCTGAAGCAGCTTGCCGTTAGTCGAACAGAAATATGGTTGCCTGGCTCAGAACTGGAACAGAAGATGCGAACCTCACAGTTCCTCGTTGGAGAGGTCACGGCAAAGCGAAGCCTCGTTGGCGATGGCAATGAGTCCGAGGAAGAGGATGGGACAATTCACAGCAACACAAAGACGGTAGTCAAACTCGTATCGGCATCTGAGGTCCTTGTATCAGATGATTATACTAGTTACAAGCTCTTTCGGGAGGCCATTGTAGTGTGTCCATTCGATGACATCCTCGAGGAGATGTACCAGGCCCTGGGTGCACTGAAGCTGTCGAATTGTGTGGAAATGAAATACCAGACAGGCGCTACTCTGAAGAACAGCGCACTTGCAGAGTCCCTTCGTAAGCTTATCGTCGAAAGGACTCCTCTCTTCTTCTACGAGAACCAATTCCGTGGATCACGAACCCCAGTGAAGAAATGGCTGAGTGGGATTGATGTAAAGATCGTGAGCCATATTATGCTAGAGCGCAGGATACATGCAAAACACACGCTGCAGGGCGTGTCGGTAGAAGATGTACAAATTAGCACAGCTGCAATTCCGGAGAGTATGGTGACCGATAAATCCAGGACGAATGGATCTTTTGATGGTAACACGGTCCTTGTGCGCCTCGGGTGGAATAGTTATGATTTAGCATTTGCACTGGTGGGCAGACTCTGCAAATCTCCCAGCCCGGGTGCCATATACTTGTTCGACTGCCTGTTGAAAGAGGATCTTAAGGTCCTTGAGTCGCGAGGCTACAATGTCCATCGCATTCTCAAGGCGAAGGAGGAAGAGGAAAAGCTGATCACTATCAAAGAACCAGTGGAGATCAAGCACGTTATGGTGCCACCACTGAAGCAACCAGGGTTCGAAGCGACAGCCTCCACCGGTACCATTGAGACGTACAATTGGAGGCCAAAGGATCAGGATGTACAAAGAGCACTTGCTGGGGCAAAGCCTTTCTCCGGTACATTCCTAAGTTCAACAGCGCAGACAACGACCGCGGGTCTGTACACGTACTGTGATCAGCTGCCCGGCCACGAGCTCGTCTTTCATACGAGGCTTACGAATGGAATTCCTGTATTCATGGAGAAAGGCAAACCTTCTATTTTTCCCAAATACGAGGCTGACTTTGAGAGTTTTTCGCGACTATTGGGTGACATAGGGACGGTATGCCAAACTCTAATCTCTATGATATGCTCGTAGACCGTAGCTCGGTAAACTGACACAAGCTTTTGATTAGGCCATAGGCCTCCCTGTAGCTTCAATTCACTTATGTTACGAACCCAAAGGTAAAACCATCGCTTTTAACTCCAATGGCAGTTTGTTCTTCAATTTACACTTCTGGCATATACATGGACACAATCAACAAACGGATGCGGCACGCACGGATGGCATCACTTGGTGGTTTATGGTGATGTGCCACGAACTAGCGCACAATATGGTCAAGGCCCACAATACAGAGCACAGTTCTCATATGTTAGTCGACATCCTATCTATTGTTTCTTGTCTATGGTATACTAACAAATTACATTGTTTACTAGAGAAAATATCGCCGCAAAGCACTTCCCAAGCATTGCTCGACTGCTTCCCAACGTGGTCGTGGACAACAAAGGTCAGATGATATTTCCTCAGGTTGACCCTGTGGTCAATCCGGCTAGCTCGAGAAAGTTTCGTAGTAAGTTCCCTTTGCACTTTACCTGAGCTCCCTACAGCTCTGCGCGTACTATGGAGGCTTGATGTAGCAGCTAAAGATCAGAACCGTCCTCTTTAGATCGCGTCTTTACTATTGTAGGTAGTTCCCGGCCTCACACACCGGATCATCGAGGCGCGGGCGGGGCATAGACCTAATATCGGGCTCCATCCAAATATTTGGCGGGAGAGGAGCGGCTGCGGGAAGAGGCGGATGGAGACCGAGCTCGGTGCATAACATGGGAAAGGCGAAGATATTATTGAGGATGGAAATTAGTATTGCGGCTTCTGTGGTAAAGAGTGAGGAGTGTAGAAGGCAATTTTGTAAATCAACCGTTCTATGGAGTACAGATATTTGGGATTTTTATGGGGTTCAGGATAATGTCTAGCTTCCCGCGATTAGATGAGACTTGTCGTCATCATTGGTAGGGAATATTTAGGAAGAACGCATAGAGCGGTGTATCTATGAGTCATGCTGAGTTCGCTATGTGCTATCAATTATTTTAAGATAGTCAGTTCACCTCGGTTGTGCCAACAAAGATAGTTTCCCGTTATGACTGAAGACATGAGAGCGGCTTGTGCTAACCAGACTAGACTGAAGACATAAGCAGATTTGTTTGTGCTTAGGGTTTAGGGTTTGTAGTTACTACACATGGCGCTAGAGAAAGCTCACCCACTGCTATAAAATCCCACCCACCCACCTACTTTGTTTTCTTCGCTTCCCACAACCACAAGCTACCCGAAGCAACAACACAAGATGACCTATCACAGCATGACGGAAAGCGGCAATGTCCCTTCAAGTTATCCAAGGCCAGACCAAAGGGAGACTCACTATGCATGGCTTGATACCCAGAGGGTGCTTTTTCTGGAAATTGAATTTTCAGAATAGGCCATCCGTAACCCTCCAGCACAACACGTCTCATCTCTGTAAACTATCGGAGACAATGCTCCTGTTAGTTTGAATAGTTTCACGAAATTTTTTCTCCAACAGATATTTTAGGTAGCGGGCTACCAGCTAGGTGCTTGTGCTACCAGCTAGGTGCTTGATGGCTATGTCCCTTTCCGTTGCAGTGGGTTAGTCTGGTTGGCACAACACCCTCTGTTGTCAAACAGTAAGTCAGCAACAAATTACTCTAGTACTTGAAGAGGTTCGCAGGAGAAAAAAGAAAGAAAAGAAGAAGCCACTGCTCGACTTAGAAGTTGCCAATTACACCATGCCCGCTTGTAGTAGAAAACCATGAAATTCTCAGTCTATATGGAGAAGCGATTTCCATTTCAGGCTTCTTGACAAGGAAGTGCGGTAAAATAGACTAACTCCCCAACAAAAAACATCTGCATCAACTCTCGAACTTTCCACATCGATAATTCCTGCACATTACCGGCGCCTTCAGGCTCGCCATAATGCAGGTCGACTGCGAGTACAGACTAAAAAGAACAAGAAAAATGGCGCCTCCGCCCGATGGCAAGAGGCTTTTGATGATTTTCGGTTGGTTATAGCGTTGAGACTCTCAAGGGGAAGCCCTAAAGAAGGTGGAGATTTTGCGGGATTCTTGACATCATTTTCAAAGTGGTTGATCACTGTGAGAGTTACCTAACACGCTGGACAGGAAGAATGCAGGAAAAACTACTCGGAATTTCCTCGCTTCCATTTCCCAGAACAACATACGGTATCTGTAAGCTGTATTGATGGGTCGATGGGATGCGAGCAACTAGAGTATATTAGGATTAAGCATGCTAAATACAGGTCTCTTAGGTGCAGGCCGGGTATCCTCAGGCTGGTTCATGGCTGAGCGAATTTCATTATTACCAACAAGTACACAACGCCTACCTGCAGTATTGGCTAAACCAACTCTTACGGGCTAGAATATCCCATCGACCCATCAATTGCTGTAGCCTCTTAATATTTTTCTGCTCTAGCTCTAGCTGATGGTGATGATTTCTTAAGCCTGGGCTCGTGGATGTAGGCACGAGCTCGTGCCCACGGCCTAGACCCACAAAGTCTTGGAGTTCCTTTACACAATATCACAAGCCAACTACATCAATACGACACAAGGCGGCCTCCGTCACATATGATGTATACGAAGCAGCCGTTGGGCATTCTTTTGCTTTTCGGTTGTTTATTCTTCTGGAATCTTGTCCCTTATAGTTAATCTTTGGGATACCTCGATTGCGCTAGCAAGGCCAGTGGCATACATAGTAGGCGTCACAGATGAATATGGCTTTCAGAAATCAGGCCACGGCTGGAGATCACTTACTACTAAATAGGTACACTATAGTTAACCTTTCAATTCCAAGGCGTACTAGGCGCTACATATGATGACGCACGACATTTATTTTCTTCTTGTTGCTTATTAGTGGATATTCTTTATATAAGTGGGTCTAGACTCCCTGAGGTTAATGAATCTCCAGATCGTTTCTCTCATCTCCCTATTTCCACGTATATTTCCTACATTTACTGCTCTTGCAGTTTATGTTGCCTGCTGCAACGAGCAATCGAAGCGAATGACGAGATCAACAATTGAAAGTCAACAGCGATGTTCCGTACGAAACCAGTGGGCACCCAAACATACCTCTCCTGCTCTTGGCCTGAGGGGCTGGAGTGATTAACTATCGGAAATGTTGTGGAGAGATTCTACCACCTCCCCCGTTCCTGCGATAATTCTATACTTAGCCATCTTGCATTTTGGGCTCGTCCTGTCCCTTTCCTTAAGCCCGAGGGCGTGGTGGTTCTAGTTCGTGGGCCTCATCTCCACACTCCTCGCAAGAGATTGGCAAAACATCGAAAACAAATTCAAATCCTTTGCTGGCCACTTAGGACCCGCACCATCATGACGCATAATCACCAGCTCAATATCGCCCTCGGCGCCGCCGAGCTTAGAAATGAGGTATCCAACCGGGGTTCCTCATGGTCCCCCCTAACAGGAAGGACCGCATAGGAGTAATGAGTTTTTTTAAAAAAAAAAAAGAGTTCAGAAATGAGACCCGAAAAAGCTATTTTAAAATCCAAATTATAAGTATGAATTCAAACGAGTCACTCTCGGTCTAGGGCAAATTGCAAAAGCGCAACGAATACTACGAAACAATTTGCCAATTATCATTAAAAATTTTTTAGAATTTTTACAAAAGTTGAGGATTTGGAAGAGTTTGGGTTCTGGGATGTCAAGCTGAATGGACTCTCACAGGCTTCCACATCTCGCAGTGTGGAACTTTTAACCCATTCTCCACAGGCTTCCACATCTCGCAGTGTGGAGCTCTTTACAAGCTTCCACATCTCCCAGTGTGGAACTTTTAACCCATCCTCCA
Organism: Terfezia boudieri ATCC MYA-4762; assembly: GCA_003788615.2. Classification (NCBI taxonomy): domain Eukaryota; kingdom Fungi; phylum Ascomycota; class Pezizomycetes; order Pezizales; family Pezizaceae; genus Terfezia; species Terfezia boudieri. Next base: position 813,010 of record ML121541.1, read on the forward strand.
CAGGCTTCCACATCTCGCAGTGTGGAGCTTTTAACCCATCCTCTCATACAGCTATCGGACAGACATCCATCTGGGCCGTGCCTGCCTCGCATTCAAATCCATCCTTATAGCGTCTATTCCACGTGATGAGTGTCACATGTCTTAGGGTTGTGCAGGTGCCGCTGCGAACAATTTATCTCAGCTTCCACATCTCGCAGGGTGGAACTTCTATGTGAAGCGTGGAGCTTCTAACCTGAACCTATCCTCTCACCGGACAGATATTGTCGATCTGGGCTGTGCGCATTCAAATCCATCATTACGGCGTCTCTTCCACGTGATGAGTACCACATCTGTTGGTCAATTTCGTTCCAGCTCCCACATGTCGCAGAGTGGAGCGTTTTACCCGAACCCATCCCCATCCTCTCATACAGCCATCGGTTAGATATTATCCATCTGGGCCATGCCTGCCGTGCATTCAAATCCATTATTCCGGCTTCTGTTCCTCGTGATGAGTACAACATTTGTTAGGTTACGAAGATTGGCGACGTCAGCAAAGGGATTTCGCAACTTAGTGTTAAGTTGCTATGGCAACCCGCGATTTGTTAGTAAATAAAAATAGCCTAACCGTAAACCTCAATCAAGACTACCCCTCTTGTATTTCCTCTCACTCAACTTATAGCTATCCAAACAGTTCAGCGCTTTAGATATGGCTTTTCAAAATCAAAATACTTCTTAGTCTGGTTAAATACTTCTTACAATGCAGAGTGCGTGCTGCCTTCCGAAGTTGAACAAGCTCTAGCAAGGTGCTCAACTGCCACCTATCTTCAAGTCGCGGAACACCCATTTCAAGCAGTAGTAGCAGTACCAGAGTCCGACGTACAAAGGATGAAAAGAGACTATCGACATGGGAATAATAAAGCTCTTTGGGTTGAAGTCCGCGATCTGTTAAATGACGAGTTTGGGAAAGAACTACGAGGTCCCCAACAAGCAATGAGGAGAAGATGGGCCCCGATGAATTTGACGGTACCTTGGATGCCGACTTGGATACCATTAATGCGGGATTACGGAAGTTTGGTCCGGAAGGGTCGTTGAAATGCATCCTGCCAGCACAGGGTTCGAGCAACAGATATGGAATGGTATGGTAGCTTAATAGAATATCTTGCTACTATGCAGAGACTACGAGGGAAATCAGACAGGGAATTACGGAAGATAGAGCTTCAAGCAACACAATATATGATTAGGGATGGGATCTATATCGTTGAATGGGAATCTATATCATTGGAAGAGGCAAAATCTTCCACCAGCATGGGAAGACGGGGAAAAGCAGCGAATTCTACGCGAACGAAAGCGGTCATTGGGGAAGAAACGGCACATATCAAAAGATTAAGCTACGCTATTGGTGGAAGAACCTCTACAAAGATGTTAGGGGATGTGTTCGAACGTTTGACAGATGGCAGCGTCGTAAACCCAACACAAGAAACGGATTCGTCCATGATTGCGCAATTTCTGGGTCAATTAACGGCAGAACCTGCAAATTTCTCACACGAGTTGTAAGCTTTCAAAAGCCAAGCCAACAAGCAAAACCATATTGCAAGACAAACAACACAACTCCTTCAACTGATTGACAATCTCATCCATTGGATCAGAGCTTGCTACCTTCTTCGGTGCTTCTCTTTTAACCTCTTGCTGCTGATTTTCATTCAATACCTTGACTGGAAGGGCTGCTACCTCAATCTCAGATTCATCTTCCTCTTCACGCAAAAACCGAGCCATTTAAGACCCTTCATCCTCCGACTAATCAAGTGCCACTTGCTTGATTAATTCACATTTTCACAATGCTTCCTGCAGCCCTTAATGCTGTTGAAAATAAGGTAATCATCGCCGTCTAAGTGGGGTTCCGGATTGCGCGTTCTTGCCGGGTTGTATGTTTTTGTTTAATTTGGGATTTCGGATTGCTCTTGTCTAAATGGGAATTTATGCTTTTGCCTAAGTAGGAGATGTGATGTTTTCTTGTCATGACCTTAGGTCGATCGCGGGTATAAACTAAAAAAGAAAAAAAAAAAAAAAAAGGATTGTAAGGGCAACACGGCCACTATGCCTATCTTCAAGAGGTTGTTCTTGTACAAGCGGGTTACGCGGCCACGATGCCTCAGGCGTCCTTGGAAGGGATTGAGTGTTGTTTTCGGGTATTTAAAAGGCCCCACCTCTCCTCAATATTCCGATTATCATCATTCTGTCGCAATAGAAGATCATCTAGCAATATAACAACAAATAATGTTATCATTCTTCAATTGTTTATTAATAGACAGTGGTATGAATGTATATGTGCTCGCGGGCAATTCATTTAGTTACTGCATTTAGTATATAACGTACTTGAATTAATACAAATATACCTAATTAGAGCTTATTAAATACCTACAACTAGTCTATTAGTTGTCCTCGGGTCGATTGAGTCATCCTCCAGATCAATTGGGCTTTCCAATTTGTGTCTGTTCAGCAAGAGCCGAGAGGTTTTTTTTTTTTTTTTTTTGACTCTATTCGCTCATGAAGCCTAAGGCTATGAAGCGGAGAGCCGAGAGTTTACCGCAGTCATGATCTGCTAACCCTCTGGTATAACAAAAGAATGTGCATTTCAACTCATTTATAGAGCATTGGCAGCAACGATGGGTATAGGACTTTTTTGTAAATGCATAAAACAGTAACCCGAGTTGTTGTGGATGCTTGCCGAGAAGAATTAGGTAGCTAAAGTGATTATTATAGATTGTCGAGTAGCTGGAGTGTCTACAATTTCATTTGTACAACCCCATAAGATTAGTTGCTAGCTCGAAATCTTTAGTTTGGCATATCAGACTATGGTTTTGCAATAACTTTTGCATATAATAGTATTGTCAGTTCTGGCTTACCTAGTCCTCGATGAGTATCCGCCTATTATTAAAACTAGCTTTTTGCTAGATACTCAGCATCCTTCTCTTCATTCTAAACCTTAGTAAGACGAGATTGCTCAACTCTATCAAGCCTTGGGCTTGAGGTGTGCGAGGTTTTCCATGTTTTATTTTAACTCCAAGCTCAAAATAAATGCCCAACTTCACCCATAAATTCTCCACCATTATCAGATTGTAAAATGTTTAGATGAGCTATAATGCTGAATCCATAATGTCATTGCAGATGTAACAGACTCCGACGAATAATATTAGTATCATATTACTTGTACTAATGAGTTTCACTTCCCATTTTATCTTCTAATGGAACAACCACGTACCATATGGTTTTTTTATATGACAAGATCCATTTATATTGTCCATCAGGCTCATGGAGCGATCAACTTTAACCCGTTCAATATGTCTATATTTTTATAAACTCAAGTGCGTTATGTACCAAATGCAATAATTAAATAAATTTCCCGCGAGCGGCTTAGAACATATACATAAAGCAGTAGCATCTTCTCTAGTGACACTTTCTATTAATTTTGATATAAAATCCGATTAAGGTCTCTACAGAGATTGATTGAAAATGGCAACTTCTAGGAGTAGAAATAGTAGTCAATAACATAGTTATTGTACTCACTTAGCTATATTCTGAGGATTTGTAGTTACTATAGCTAATGCATCAGCAACTACAATCTGCATCAAGAGCTTCGGAAGCACCTGGAGCAACTATTGAAAAACCTCGGTACATTGAAGCAAGACCTCTTCATGAGCAAACCTTTCGTACTCGCATTTCCTGATGCAAAACCTTTTATTTCCCCCGACACAGCTCCATTTACATTATACTGTCTTAATATAGTAGTTGAACTCAGCTGCTTCTTGTACGCACTCAAAGTATCATCTTCTTCATGAGCAGGTTTTATGATCTTCAGTTCATGTTCTAACACGAAGGGTCTTTTGTATAGGCGCGCGCGCTTACTTCTTATAGCACCTGCAATTTATGCATTTCCAAATAAGTAATTTATTCTCTTCCTATATAGTACAGTAGCCAGATACAGAACTATCGCCATCTAATCACCGCCAGAATCAATCAGCCCTGAATAACAGTGCAAATAAGCCTAGACATACCATGCAAATCAACTTAGAAATCACAGTCCAAATGAGCCCCGTATCACAGTGCAAATAAGCCCTAGAAATGAGAGGCTACATTGTAGGTGAGCCTCGAGATAGAAGAACAGGAAAAAATCTCTAAGTCCCAGGCGACCGCATGTTGAAAGTAGGGGATCCACATGCTGCCTGCGCCAAGCACGTTGGATTTGTGCTCCTCTGCTGGGAGAATCTAGCACGTAGCAGGAAATAGCCACATGTAGTAAAGGTGGGATTCTGAAATGGTGCTTGCTGTCCTGATGCGCACAGTGACTGCACTGGCGATTGTATCGGACATGGTAGACTTTCATGTATCTGTAGGTGATTGGTAATTCTAGAGCTGATTATAGTGGTGTTTGTGATGGTGATAATTATGGTTGGAGATATAAGGGCGGAAGGCTAGAAGTTAACCTCGTGAGCACATGCGAGCATGCCCGGGTAATATAGTGGGATACAAGTAATACAGCAGATCTTTTATTGCCCACGACGCAAAAGGAATTTGCCAAAGATCTGAAGCTTACGTGCTTCAAGAAGCTTTGGTTGGTGGAGAATCTCACAACCAGTGCCACTCTCAACTCTAGCACCATCATTGACCGCAAGTATGCCGCTAGATCAGGCAGTGGATAAGATAACGGCATGGCCGGCTAGAGCATCTACATAGTCATACCTACTTGTAGTCGAAGAGAAGGAGGGAGGAAAGGATTGACAATATGGGGGGAGGGAAGGGTACCTAGATATTGTGGAGGACAACCGGAGAGGGGCTGTTAATGTAGTTCACATGGGAAATGATTTTTTTGTTCATACTGGCTATTACCAGCTGATATGAGAATTCAAAGGTTTGTCTCTCCTCTCTATTCTAATCATAAAAATATCAACATCATCGAAGTCTTGTAGTTATATCTGCAAATATAACATCTTGACACCACAATCCGCGCATTCCGTGATTTTTTACTTCACGAATATAAATAACTACTGTAAAGTACTGTTTACTATTCCGGTTTAGCGCGAGACAAAAGGGTACCTATGAGAGGCTGTCATTGAGCATGCAGTCATGACATGATAGCGGGGTATTGTATACAAATAATTACACAGCACCCAGCCCCACCCCCACCATTGAAGTTGGGCAATCCCTATTACATAGGTATTTGATATGCCTAATCCCATAGATTTGTAAGAGCTCGACCTCTCTCTGTGTTGCATAATCGAAAGTTAGACTTCAAATCCCTTTTGCAATTGGGTTTGTTGTGGTTCTTGCGGCAATGTTGTCTCCCGGAGGGATTTAGAACGAGGCCGAGACCTTCATAATACTCTGACCAGTCGCAACTTGAAACCTGCAGACTCCATCGACGCCGGTACACTTACTTCAGCTACATACATCGTTCATATGTTGACATATGACCATTTCCGGGATGGCTGCAGATTCAGCTCGAAGGTGAGAGCCAGTGATTGCAGGATGAATGAAGCGGGGAAATTCGATTACAAGAGTACTCTAGCGAATGTGGAACTGTTTTGAAGTTGCACAAGTGGAGAGAGCTATGAAGTTTATATAAATACTCACCCACAATCCTAGAGCTGTTTAAACGAGAATTGAACTCTCCACAAGAGTTCGTTATCACAATTCTACAAGCACATATGAGTTCAACAACAGCCCTCGATGCCTCCATCCATGGGGGCTATGGCTCCTACAGAGCCCGTGCCGGTGCACAGTCCATCCAGGACGCAGTTCGGAGATTACTTGCTCGCTTGCCAGCTACAGGACTGAACCCTCCCCTGGGGCCCATACTCGGGAGCCCCATAGATGATGCTCAGCATTGCAATCTCGAGGGTATGACGCCGAGCCTGTCATTGGTAAAGTAGGTATTCTTGGTGCTGGCGCGGCTGGGTTATATGCTGCTATGATACTCGAGTCACTCGGCATTGAGTGCGAGATTCATGAATCCTCATGCAGGCCTGGTGGCAGGTTACATACCCATTACTTCGATGATGAGAAGGACCCCAAGAAGTACCAGTACTACGACGTAGGGCCATGAGATACCCCTGTATCCCAATCATGCAGCGCACATTCGATTTGTTTCATAGGGTAAACTTCACCAAGAAGAACGGGAAGTTGATAACACACTGGATGACTGCAAAAGACAAGAATACCCCCCTTTTATACAATAATATAAGGTGGGATGGGGAAAGTGCCAAGGGACCGCCGGGTGATTATTTCAAAGTTGGAACTGGCAATGGAGGAATTGTACCCCAGCGATTGTTCATAGAATCACTGAGCGAAATGAGCGCTAATCAGAGTCATATAATATAGTTATGTTAATCGAGGCTTGAACGCCCTGTTGGACGATGCCTTCTTACCGTACAAGAAGGCACTTGCCGCCAACTGGCGCCTGGGGATGGGATGCTCTTAAGCGTAGTGATCATCTTTCCACACGCACTTTCATGTCACAAGAGCAGATGATCGTGCCGCGGGTGGATAGTTCGGGTGATGTTAAGATTCAAACTGAAAAGGGTCTCGAGTGAGGGCTTCCGACTCACTTCTTCTGGACGTAAGCTCACTTATTTTGTTTTGCAGTTATCCATTCGATGTCATCCAGTGGTGTGAAAACATGAACTCGTGAGTCTTGACCCTCATTGTTAGCTTTCGCATGAAGCCTGGCAGGTGCCAGAGCAACTGGACTTTATGAGGAAGCGTTTTCCGAAAGCGTCATGGACTCGCTAGATTTTGGTTGGCCATCGGCTGCCAGACAGGGTGGAATCACTAGAATGAATGAAGCTGCTGCTCCATGGCTTTGCATTGACGGCAGTGGATCAACGCTCATCACAGCCATGCTGGGAAACCAAAATACACTACAACTCCAGGTTTACTGCCATCACTGGTGTGAGAGCCAGGTTGAGAGAAGCTATTACAACCTCTGTTATCGTTACTACCACCAGTACTCCAACTATATCTCCACGGGGCACAGAGGGCGGAGCTACACCAGAACCGACTGTGCCCCATCGATACGACCGGGTCTAGAGCTCGCTTCCCTTAAGTGTCCTCGGTCAAAATGTAGATATTTCCAAGACAGGCTTTGATTACCAACAAACCAATGCCATCCGCGCATTGCACTACGATTGTTCCATGAAGGTCGGCATTCGGTTCAAGAAACAATGGTGGCGTCTACCACCTTACCAAGCGCACATCAAAATGTATGAACGCTACGACTTGTTCCAATATGCAACCGTATGAGCTCAAATTTCGGGAATACCCTGTTAGTTTCTTCAATAAAACACATGTATATATCGTATATACGTTACCATAAGACACAGACAGCGAGGAGGGAGCTCGTAAACCAGGGCTTTTGATTTGGCGGTAATTCCTCACTTTACGGGGCGATCTACTTGAACGAAGCTCCCCCCCCATTTAGGAACTGTAACCTAATAGGGGTTATGAGAATTAACCCAAGTTCTTTTTGAGTTATTGACGCCCTTGACGTCGTTCAAACAGAATAGTTAACCCCCATACCTCGGTTCTGTTTTTATAGATTGCTGTAATAACAAGGAGGTTATGGACAGCAACACGAGCTACGGAATATAGACGAATGGCTATGAAAGGGACGCTTCACGTTACGTATGGAAAGTATGGGGAATGCGCGAACTGAAGTGTGTGAGATAGAATGGATCTACTTGTCTGCCCTTTGAAGGGGTGTTCCTAACCTACATAAATATCATGCAAACACATGTTATGTGCTAGAGGCTACGTAGTTACGTGACAGCAAGTAGAACCAGACTAAGCAAGTACAGTAGATAGATGCTGTAGTTACTTGTGTGTAACGGGTACACCTGCCCGGTTTGCTCAAACTTAAACATACACATGTGCTTCTCAGCATACATATCCGTAAAACCACTCTCCTCACTGCTTTGGCACTTGGTTTAAGTCAAAGAAATACCGTCCCACCTTAACCTATCGCTAGGTAGAGGATATATCATGCCTATCGTCTGACATACTATATAATATAATACATGCACAGAGAATGTAGACTGCAAAGAGGAGACAATTTCTGCCGAAAAATTGAAGCGCTCATTGCAAACTTATTAGTCGATCAACCTGATTTTCCCATATTGTAATCAACAGATTGGTTTGCTCTGTACTACTATATATATATATCGCAGAATATTCCCCAAAATATGTGATTGCATGTTCCATAGAAGCGAATCAGATGGCCATTCAATCCGCTACGCAGTGATAATCCGGTAAACAAACACGATTATATAATATTGTTTCGGAGAATACAGAACCTGATATATTCACTACATCTATCTCCACGGTCTCACGTATGCGACCTTGCCCTAACCATCGATGTCCTCTTTGCAACCACTGAGATCTCTTTAAAAGGAAAGCACCGATCGAACCCAACTAACCAAGCCAAAGAAGGGAATAAAAGAGTACGAGAAACCCGGAGAATGCAACCTGTCGTAAGTCATAATTATCTTCGAGTTTTGATATGACACCAAACATGCAGTAAAGAAACGACGCTTAGTAACAAGAGCATCGAGATCCCTCCAAGTGCTTAAACCTTCGTCATCATTTGCTCATTTTTCCTCTGCTCTCGCCTCTCTCTTCTTCTCATTCCAGCACTTCCGCCACAGCAACAGCCAAACACCCAATAAATCATAGCCAACACCATGGCAAGCACCGCAGCCCAACTTAGTCCCATAAACCTCCCGCCGTCATTGTCCGCCCAAACATTAACTTTCGATCCCATGTATTCGTTGAACACTTTCTTCAACTTAATCGAAATTACGGTAGCAATACCAGCACCTACTCCCAATGCCAACGCAGTGAGAATAGAGAGAAGCCCAACTATTCCAGCAACGGCACGAGTCTCCATCCATCCAACCGTCAACCCTAGAAGGACACAAAGACCAGAAAGAGCAACTCCAATAATATAGCAGATGAACATGACCTTATATGCCACCGCTAGGGCCTTAGCCCCATCCTCCACGTCCGAGGGGATACCGAGGTCGTTAATCGTGTAATTTGAGATCAATTCCGTCTTGAAGATATCCATGGGGTTGAATGCATATAAACCTTTAATGGGCGAGCAGTAGGTTACTTTTGTGCTATTTCCGGTTGCGGGTTGGGGTCCAGAACCGTCTGGGTCCCCGGTGAGAACCACAACGCCAGAGCAGTAATTCATGATGTGGGAATAGTAGTAGTCCTTGAGACCTAGCTCTTTGGCGGCTGTTTGTGCGAGCTCATCAATCATAGAGCTGGGAACTTGGTCGATGATGCTTTTCGGGATGTCATTGGTTGGGATGGGAAGGGAGGAAATGATGGAGCTGTAATCGAGGTTGAGGCCGGAGGGTTTTATGTTGCTAGTGTCTAGCTGTTGAAAATTAGATGACTGGAATCTTTCGATCCCCGGAGGTATGGGGGATTGTGATCATAAAAGGGGGAATAAGAGACTTACCCGGAAGAGATAAACAGCCGGTAAGAAGTTGGGATCTTTGCCAGCGAGCAAAACAAAGAGAGACATCACGAAGGCTGCCGCCGACAACAGGACGGGAATAATGACACTCAGTCGGGCCATTTTGGCGGTAGTGTAGCGTCGAAGATAGTTTAAAGAGATTCGCAATCCTCGAGGGAGCTTGCTTCAAGCGCTTCAGGGAGACAGACAGTGTATATTATGTACTGCCGGTGCTCAGTCTAGAAGCTTTGTGAGGCAGTGAGGCTCCGTGGACTGAGGACCGGATGTTACAAACGAAAGGGGAGGTAACCGGTGAAGTGGACTCTTCAATCGCCTTGTGCAGCGCATCAGACTATATATAACACAATTTAAGGTTGCGTTGCCTTCCAATCCCCTTGAGGTATCCCTATGATCGACACCGTCCTTGATGAACCCCCGGCATGCTTCATCAGTGAGAGCTGTGGAATTGTTCTTGGTGGAGAAGTACCTGGGGTACGTGAGGTGAGGTACGTGAAGACAAAGAACTGCCGGGCCAACCAGGCTCCGCATGCACTGCCTTGCTTCATACGCAAGCAATTGGCTGACAATTGCTAACTTTAGGGCTGCGGGCATCCTCCCCGCTGCCACCCGTGACAATCAAAGAGCACACAAACAACTAAAAGTAAAAGCATCAGCTTACATATCTTGAGTTGACGTTACCCCACCACGTATGTGGAATACGTGTTGCCCTGATTTTTGCCCCATGAAGCCTTAATTGTGATGACGGCGGAAACGTGCAGGGGCTGAGTCATGAATGCTATACCGAATGGGGCATGGATATTCGGGCCTCGGCTGATGCCGAGAATTGGGTCAGGTCTGCCAAGGGCGATCGGCATGCCGGTGGAGGTCTCGCATCTCGCACCGAGAGGGCGGTGAGGAATGTGCCGACACCGCTCATCATCAAAGAAATCGGAGTGAGATGCGGCCGCAGTATGCAACGTTGACAATGTACTTGTCCTCCGACGTAAAGGAAAAATTCTCGCCGTGCATGCATACATTCATCTCATCGGTACGGAGTATGTACTGCTGAGTCCTCAGATGTGCAGAATCTCGTGCCAACTAGACCTGCAGACTCTCAACAAATGCCATTGATTCTCTGTAGAATCTCTCAGGTGAATTTGCATCCAATATTTAATATGCATGGTAGAGCTTATCTCCAAACGCCGCCCACCAATGAGCCCACGATCATATGTACCTATAACTGGTGGATAATCGAAGAGAAATTGGTAAGAGGCTAGTAGCTACATACTTCTTCATATGCGTAGAAACTTGTGGATAAATCCCATGTAACGTAACATCCTTATAGAAGGTTTTCGCCGCTTAAATTCTACTTGGCGCCTACAGCTATTCATGATTGCTTCGACATTTATAAGTGATTGCACGTTTGCACATCTCAATTTGAATCCCAAGGCCTTGAGCAGTTATGCGAGCACTGACTAGTACTTCAAAGCAAGGGAAAAACCAAATCCTTACAATCAACATGTACTGTAACCACTGAGAATGAAGAACTTGGCAGTAGTCTTGCTATGGAACGTGTACCCTCGTCTCAGGTTTAGTCTAGTAGGCACGCATAGGTAGCCTCGATCCGTATAGGTTGTATTATCGGCTTTGAATTTGAGACTGCCGATGTGCTGTGCTTGGCATAGCCTCGATTAGGTTGAGGCAGTGAACTTCCTCATAGGGAAGTCTGCGGATTTCTTGGCAATATCATGTCACGAATGATGCGCCTGTTAATCTACTTCGCATGAAGGATTTTCCCACTCCCACTTCGTTGAATAATCGATCCTCCGCAATCTAGCTCTAGAGCACGCTGCAGAGAAATAGGTCTATGCAGTTGAATGACGCAGGCCTTCCTCCCCCTGTGCCTGCACATCTATTATCTGTGTGTCGAAACATAGGCCACTCTTGCAGCTGGATCATATCGCAATACAATCAAAGGATAATCTCTAGCAAGAGATCATTGGGGATTCTTAGGGCTGCTAGGTAGATCAATTCCAGCGGGGTGCCACGAAGCAAAGACCTAAGGAATCAATGACGTTTGAGCTTGTAAACAGAGGACACACGTACTGTATGCTCGTACTATCTGCAGTCCGTGGACAGGCGTAGTATTCATTTACGTCATTAAATCATAAGTTAACTGAGCTGCGACTTTGCCACTTTGGATACCAGAGGTCTGCCTTATGGTCCCAGCGGAGCTACTCCACGTAGCTCTCCTGCTCATGCTCCATCCAAAGAGAAGCTGGTATCAAAGATAGCACGAGTGTCATGTATCATCAGCTGACATTTTCCTGGCCTTGTTTTTCATTAGGAGCATCGGCAGCCGGCCGGTGTTCCCCGTCTTGCCCCACGTATGGTTATTGTTCCACGAAACGACCTGGTTTCCATCTATGGTACGTACACGAAGTAACTTTGAGGTCGCATACATCAGCACTAGTGGAGTTCAGGGTTGTCTATTCCATGATCATGATAAGGAACCAAGCAAATACTACGTGTGCACGGGGCCGGCGCTACACTACTTATGACTACTTTCAGGTAAGGAATTTTCGAAGGTTTAGCAGCTCATTATTGTCGGAATTCTGGGCTTATGGCCTTATTCATACAAAATTTGCGGGAAACAAGTTCAAGCAGGGAAGTGGGATCTCGGGCGCGATATAAAAAGCGATATTAGTGGATGTTAAGTGGTTGCTAAATCAGTGATAAAATTTCCTGTATGAGCTCCAAGCCCGTCCTCTCATACCTACTCCTAGTTACTCCCGCATCTAGGTAACTGCTGCAGCTGAAGTGTCTTCAAATATCTCAATTTATGCTTCCAAATAATATTCCAACCTCGACTTCACTCAATTTCGCCATAATCAGAGAATGCTCGCATTTCCTGAACTACGAAAAGGACCTGGCACAGGTAGTTGTGTTTCGGATTGCGCAACCATTTAATCTCTGGTACCCTAGTCCAGTACCCCTACATTTCACAATAATCTGATTCCAGAGATATTCTTCCCCGAATACCTCAAACCAGGAAGAGTTAAGATCACGTAGATCTCAACCTTCGTGTGCGCGGATGGCCGGCTCGGACCGGGGACACTGAAATTTTGTGGCACTCTTGCCAACATCGGTTAATATCTGGGCATTTATAATTTGGGATTGAATAGGGCTTACCCACGAGGTTCGATACCACTACATTGCAAGCCAGTGTCGCAAGTTAAGCCTACAATTCTAGAGCATCGAGTTCGCCAAATGTATCCATCGAGGATTCGCAAATACCGCTAATTGCGAGGGGCTGGGGCTACTAGGATGTCGCTATTGTGAGCGTACAATATAACTATCGGTGTCTAGGCAAACCTAGCACCCAGTGATCACGTTTTGTCCTAGCGGTTACACTCTCCAACAGCTATCAATTGCCCTGGGAAATCGAGTGTTACCTTATAGAAGGAGGGAAGTATTTATATGGCTTGTTTGCGCGCCTTGGTGGCACCGTGAAACCCGCCTGGATTTTCAAGCCGCATATTGTTCTTGTACTACAGCTGCCATCATGAAGCTTTCTCTGCAACTCCCTCTCCTACTCATGGTAGCAGCAAAATGTCAGGCAGAAACCCGCAAGCTCCTCGTTGGCGCTTACTCCGGACAACTGACCACGCTTAAATTTGATACTGTGGCAGGGACTCTTACCCAGTTATCTGTCAACACTCAGGGATCACCGAGGCCAAGCTGGCAGACACTATTTAAGAATTCTAATGGGACAAACTTAATCATCTCTAGCAGCGAAGCATGGGATGGAAGAAATGATTCAGTGGTAGTGCTGTCTGTTGATGCCAATGGCGCATTGTCAATGATAAGCAGAAGCACACCGGGGACAGTCGTGAAGGGTCCCGTTGCGGTAGCGGCCACAAAGAGTGGATTGTTGATTTCAGCAAGTTAGTATGTAGTTTATCCCAGGCGTTGTTCTGAATATTTGACGGTTGGTTGGGGCTAATACAATGACATCATAGCTCCGGTGGAGTCAATACATTCTCAATGAATCCATCCACTGGTCTTCTCGTTACGCATCCTCTGAACACCTTCCACTACAATCTCACCGCTCCGGGGCCCAACCCTACGCGCCAGGAAACCGCTCACCCACACCACGCCATCGTCGACCCGACGGAGAAATTTGTGTTAGTTCCAGATCTCGGCGCAGATCATATCCACATCTACTCCATCTGTCCCCAGGGATTAAGCGAGCTCGCTCCAGTGCGTGTCGCGCCTGGTTCGGGTCCCCGCCATGGAGTATTCAATCCGGCAGGAAAATTTTATTACCAATTGAACGAGCTCGCCAACAGAGTTGATGTATTCTCTGTGGCATATAACCCTAACATCGTACTTACTTCGGTCCAAAATATTTCCACATATCCCACCGGAACAACCCCCGCGCTGAGTCCCGTGCCTATAGCGGGAGAAATTCAAATCTCGAGTGACGGTAAATACGTTTATACTTCGAACAGAGGCGATAAGACATTCCCTCATGCGAGAGTTGCACCTTCCCCCTCTACTGAGCTTACCCAGTCGGACTCGATCACGGTGTACACGGTTGGTGCGGATGGACAGCTCACTTTCTTGGAGCAGTCCCCTGTTGCCGGGTTAACCCCTAGGCATTTTTCGCTGGAGCCTACGAATGGTGGGGAGTATATTGCTGTCGCTACACAGGATACCGGAAGGGTCGCGGTGTATCAGCGGGACAAAGTAACCGGAAAATTTGGGACCGTGCCGGTCGCCAGCATTGACATGGCCACGTTGGGAGTGTCGCAGCCACCTTGTGTGATTTGGTTGGATTGAGAGTAATTGCTGCACAGAGGTAGTCTCGTTCAACACAATCATTGTGATGTTTTGATGTATGTAAGGAGTCTGTGGATATGAGATGTGGTTAGTATGGACATGCGTGAATTGGGACGCGAAATGTTTGGCATAGTATGTAGGTATATAATATGCATGTTTGTATTGCTTACGCATGTATGTAGATAGATCACCATGTGGTGAAAATCAGATTGCTAGATGTATATTTGTCTCTAACGAGCTTGCTGGTGATTTTGATGTATTACGCCACATAGGACATGTCGTTGCTTAACGGGTGGCAACGAATTACATAAACGCCTAAGTAAGGCATTTCTCATGCCAACCAAGGCCCTAGTCTGGTTCCAAGGCCTGAGTACAAAACACCTGGAATTGTAGTAGTCTGGTTGGCATGGAGAATGCTGTGGTGTTACAGTCCTGTACCTTGTGCACATGGGCAAACATTGAGTGCCCTCGCAAAGTTGATAGATACTCGATCTGAGTCTGGTTGTACGTGCTCTAGATCATCTGGGTTCTTATACGTACCCGATTTCGCACTAGGAACCTCCCTTCGATCAGTGCATCCTCAAATTGCTGAGCGGAAGACGCGGCCTGTCTCGAGAGGGAATCCAGGCACTTAGCGAGCTCGAGGGGGTTTACAAAACTGTCTGTCAACCAGGCTGACAGCTGTCATGAATCCTGCTTCCCACATGCTAAAACGAAAGAAGTTCTAATTGCCTGGGGCATCATCACTCGCTCAAGACCTTAGGTATAGGCTATCAAGTGTTAGGCCCGTCAATTTTGGTTCCGTCAGTCCCATGGTTCCGGCCTGGCCCGAAGCTCTAGATTAAGTACAACGCATGTACCTATTACAACTTTCACTTGACTATATGATGAATAATTCTAAGACATTAGCTTTCGACCAAGGCTGCTTTGATACCAGAGGTCCAGAACAGCCGTTTTTCAAGGAACTATTACAACAGAGCGTATAACGGCCTGATTTCGTAATATAGAATAGAAATCCTCTTCATAATCATAATTACAGGTGCATAAGGTAATTGCTTGCTTAATTGAATTCTGCGGAGTTTTCTTGGGGAGGCGCTTTTGGTGGTTTTTGATGTGAAACTGATAGAAAAAAGGCACGACACATCTGTGCTTCCGATAATTTCAGCTAAAACTCGAAAACTACCAGATATCAACGAACTAATTTTGTGTTCTCAAAAGCGAAGAAGAATCTCCACATTGAAACCTACATCATGAGGGATCAAGTCACCTAATAAAACTCCCGGGAGGTTATATGGGTGTTGATGTCAGCTATACATACGATCACGCCTAGAAGAAGCCCCCGGTGCGTAATGTTTAGGCTATCTACCTGCTCCCAGACTCTATATGTGGAATATGTGGCGCATGGGTTAATATACAATGCTCAATTGTAGCATCCTATTACCTCATCTCTTTTCTTTTCTTTTATTTTACTAAAAAAGGACTCATTACTCATATTCGGTCCCAGTAAGGAGCCACCCGGATCTGCCAGCTCCGGCGTGCGAAATACACCCAAGTGCCAAAATGGCAAAAGCAACACGGCAAAAGTCAACTGAAATATAAACTCAAGGGCCAATTGGCGGGGAAACAACTTTACCTCACTTCGAGCTCTGCTTTGGGAATTGGACTTTTTTGCTTTTAAAGTCTAGTAACCGGCGATCGACCTAAGGCCATGACTGGATAAGAAGAGAAGGCCATATCCAGGAAACAAATTCGTCATCGCAAAATAGCATACAACAACCAATCGAATCAACGAAAAAAACTCACTAGGGGCTTCCGTCATAAATGTCTTTTTTTTGTCTCTGTTCTGTCATAAATGTCTTTTTGTCTCTGTTGTGTGTGGAATATGGTTTCATGAGTACTGGGGAGTGTACTCCATGGTACCTATACTCACCCGTATATACCAAATATTTAAGGCAAATATAAGGCAATCGCAATCTGTGCTGCAATTGCTGGTACAGGATTGCCGCCGAGCCGCTGAATGCAGCCTGTACCACGTGCGCTGGCTCCCAGGGTTTTGGCACTTGACAATAAATAGCAAAGAATTTTTGGGGAGCCCCATTATAGTACGGGGAGGTGCACCACAAAAGTCTTTTCAACCGTCCTATTTGGAAATAGAAGCTTTGAAGCATATGCGCATATTTTGTTGCATATATCCATATTCAGGCCAGCTAGGCCTCCACCTCTATATCTCTCCACTATGGCTCCCGTTTATTCTCCAGCTATCATTCCCCAGCCATGCCCCAACGCCATGTTGATCCCATGATCTCTCGGAGAGGCAATTGCTGTTATTCAACAGCAACCGGGAATCAGCCCCAGACACCACAGCGAAGTACAGAATGGGGTTGGCTGCCTGCCTGTTCAGGACAAGGCTCGATCCGGAAGGCCTAGAAACCTAGTGGAGGAGGCTGTGGTAAATGCGATTATCAAAGATCGATATGGTCGGGAGAAACAATTGCTCAACTTTGCGTTGCAGAGTTTATTATGTCATCTGAAAGTGCTCTGTGCCAGCTGAGAGTGCATTGTAGTCTCATATTGCGTACTGGTACGGTAGGTAGCCAATATTGTTGTGACAAGTGGTTATGTGTGCATATCACTGCATATGCAGGAATATGCGTCCTTTCCCAAATAGGAAGGTGGAAAAGACTCTGTGGTGCTAGTCCGGTTTTGTGGTGCACCTCCATCGGAGTACTTTACATACACTATGCGGTCATTGGGCTGCGGATCATCCATCAGAGCAGCCGCGAGGCTGGCATATAAGTCGTCAACATGTTTTCTCCCTCCGTATGGAGTACTTTCCAAGTATCTCCCGCATGTCCAAAGGTACTCCTTTCGCCCAATTCTGGACCGAGAACACTAATTCTGTTGTCTATGTGGGAAAGATCGGGTAATTTGGGTGAGTCCGCATGTACTCGTGAATTCGTCGATTACCGGCACATTGGATTGTTTGAGATATCGATGGCATGGCATAGAAAGAATGGGTCCGTTCTAACCTTTACGTAGGCAAACTGTTGTTTGATCTCTACCAACAAAGGAGTCCAACTTGACTAAAAAAAGTATATATCATATTGCCCTAGAGAGATTGGCTGGCCGCCTGTGGATTTATATACGAAGCTTTCTCTCACTCCACCCTCAATACTACGGTACCATGAGTTTTGGAATCGGCATTGGCGATCTTATAGCTGTCACACAGCTCGCTTTGAAGTCTTATAATGCGTATAAATCAGCTCAGAACGATGTTGAGAACCTCTCCTACGAGCTCAACTCGCTGAGAATATGCGCCGATAATGTTAGAGATATACCTGAAGGCCGTTTGAGCGACAGCCAGTCTGAGAAACGCGAGCAATTACTGAAAGGATGCTATAGCGTTGTCGAGGAATTGAAATATCTCCTCGAGAGGTACCAAAGTTTAGACAGCGGTGCTTCCAAAGGACGTCAATGGACTAAAAAGAATAGAAAAAAGCCGAACACAGTGTTGGAGAAGATTAAATGGGTCAAGGAGGATCCAATGGCGCTTAGGAGTAGACTGGTCTCTAACATTGTTTTACTTAATTCATTTTATATGGAGTGCGTGATCCCCTCTTGTCCTCATGGAGTAGCGCCACTAAAAGTTTCACGTTTATGGATGATCACAGCTGCCAGTGCACAAAAATGGAGGAAATGATGACAATACAGAAAGAAAGCCAGTTGCAATTTCAATCAGTCCAGCACTATTTCCTCCGCCCCCTTAGTCAATGTCGACAGGACACAGCGGCATCATTTGCTTCCGTGGCTTCATTTGACGTAAGCGCGGGAAGCGATCACAAAGCTAGGAGTCCTTGGAGAAATTTTTGCCGCGAACTTCATGACCGCGGAGTTCGAATACGACCAGAGAATCTGACCGAGCAGTCATTAGCACAAATTGCTGAAATCCTACAAGCTGGAGATGCTGGCAGCAGTTGCGAAAGTACAGGTAAGATAAGAGAACATAATCCTACAAAGACTGATCCATAGGTGTTAATGGTAGAACAGTTTCTATCGAAAACCAGCCTATTATTAATCTCTGCAGTCCCCTTTCAGAACCCGACAGTCCTCCGTCAGGTCCTAACCTTCTTCCTAGGACTTCAACTTTATTGCGCACTGCTACTATCCAAATAAACGAAGTTGAAGTATCCGCCGGCGAACCGGCCCCCCATTGCAATGGCCACATTCCTGCGCCGACAATCATGCGTACGGCAACCATCCAACTGAATGAATTTTCCGTGTTCAACAGAAATTCTGAAACTGGGGCTTCAACGTCGCCTGAGACGCTATCCGAAACACATACCCTTATGCACACTACAAGTTTCCAAATAAACGAGATTTCAGTATCCGATCCCATCCCCTTACCTCAAACAGGGCCCAACCCTCACCCCCCAAACCTAGTGCGAACGGCAAGTTTCAAGATTGCAATAACCCAGCGCAGCGTCGAATTCCAGGATGATACAGTCATCAAAGAAGCTCCTCCCGGTGACCATCAAAATATTGCAAACGGGCTGATGACCATTCTTACCTCCGGTGCAGAGGCTCATGCCCCTAGGCGTCTAGTGCCTAATCTGAGTGCGAAGACACCTGTCGACATCAGGGAGAGTGGGGCAAGTGCGTCAACTCCGATAGTTGAAATATTTGAAGACGACCACCCCAGGCCCATGATAGTTGAATCACCACACCTGTGGCCCGCTGATACTAGCCATCAGCGGCTAGACCTAGATACAAACTGCATTGAGAAAGGACGGCCTACCACAGCAGTTTCTCCGCATAGCATGGACGATGAACTACTTCGCCTGCCTTCCCTTTGCCTCCCTACTGTGCAGGAACTCCAGTGTCAGGCAAGAGGGGATACTCTAGACTTTGACAACCCGGGTCAACAACAGGTGGTTGTCAATGTCAAAGTTGACGTCCCCGATACTAGCTGCAACGTAGGCGAGCCTCCGCCAAGAGAGTCTGATTCTGAGCTTGCTGCAATTTCTCTGTCGAGAGATGTTGACACAGCCGCCCCAGAGGCTAATGAGGAGAAGCCGGTAGCAAACTCGACCGAGGCGCATTCAGCGCAATCTGAGCTCAGTATGACAGATGTTGCGAACCA
Source organism: Terfezia boudieri ATCC MYA-4762 (assembly GCA_003788615.2). Lineage (NCBI taxonomy): Eukaryota > Fungi > Ascomycota > Pezizomycetes > Pezizales > Pezizaceae > Terfezia > Terfezia boudieri. The sequence goes on from ML121541.1 coordinate 832,491, forward strand.
AGCCATTTCTGTGAGTGGAGAAAGGGAAGATACGTTACCGAGTTGTCGCGAAGATGTTTGTCAAGATATAACCCCTTTCACATACGACCCCACTCTAGGAAAACAACTGTACAAGGCTGTCAAAAACAATAGCATACGGACGGTAAAATTTCTCCTGAAAACTGGTGCAAATGCAAATGCAGCGGCCCCAGATTTCGGCAGCGTACTCAATGTAGCAGTCTCCTCGAACTTTCTCGAGGTTGCAAAGTTGCTGCTAAAGCATCGAGCAGATGTCCGAAGCACCGTACAAAGCCATAAGCGCAAAAACAACACGCAATTCACAGCCCTCAACTGTGCAGTTTCAGGAGGTTTTTGCGAAATGGTGGAGCTGCTTTTAAACAAGTTGGAGGAATTGGGCGACATCAACCTTGCGGTAGCAACTACCAAGGCGCTGCAATGTACACTGTTTCAAGGTACACCCCAGCAACGCCCAATTATGAAGTTACTGCTGGGAAAGCATGCAGACGTCAATGCTCGCGACTCGAGAGGTTCGACATTACTAGATCGTGCAATATCTTTCGGCAGTCGTGAGGCCATAAAGGTGCTATTGGAGGGTGGTGCTAATATCAGCCCTCGGAATCGCACGGCTCTCCACCGAATGCTAGTGGACACTGACGAGCTACAGAGGTTTTTGGTAGATGTGAAGGAGGTAAAAGAGTTTCTAGACGAGCATGGCGCCTACCCCTTCCTGAAAGATAGCTATGGTGAATCAGCAGCAGTCACAATTTTGGGGGTCGGTAAGGAACGCAAGCACAATGATCATTTGTCCACTGAATTGAGCGCCGGTACGGTAAGAAGCGAAAGCCCAAGCCCAAGCCAATCAACAGAGTCAACAGACAAGTCTACCCCAAAGACTTCGCCCTCCGCCTCCAAGGGGACTCAAAATAATCCAATGTTCAAATTTGCCGCACAATGCTTCATTGATATTCTCACACAAATGCAAAATCAGAGCCAAAAAGGCGCCGCCGTCGATAAGAAGCCTCTCGAAACCAAATTTAACATTGACACAAATGGTGGGAATTCGACGGTTGAGTTCGAATGTACCATTATAAATCCAATTGAAAATACCAGCACCAGCGATTCGGCTGTCACAGCTGATCTTCTGCCCCGATTCAGCAGTGAAACCACTAGTCCCTGCTATTTCACTGGCGAAGCTACTCCAGCGCCACTCGAGACCCCCGCAGAGACCTTCGCGGTGCAAGTAGATGAAATCGAAAGCAAATTCCATGCGACGTTTATCCTGAAACCCCCTGTACCGGCTGCTAATGAGAAAAAGGAGGATTCGACGCCTAAAGCTAAGCAGCCCATGTCTTACCCTCTCGATGTCAAAACCTACGAGTTTGAGACTCAATTTCCGTTCCACGTGTCGAGCATGAATATGAACGGCGGATTCCAGGGCAGTTATGGAGGTATCGATATCCAAAAGATTATAGATGCTAATCTTGTGTTTCTATGTTACCCTGAGGAAGATACACGAGTCGGGCCATGGTGGGGGTGTAGTTGAGCCTGCTCTGGACTTTTTTCGACGAATGGGCCTTCTAAGTTTCAGGCTCCCATACAGACGCAGGCAAAATTTTGGGGGAAAGCGCTATGGCGGTCCAAGATTAGCAACTGATGAATGAGCACGATTGCATTTCATTTTTATTTTTCACCGAGTCAAGTCACCTGCTTAAAATTTAGGGTAAAAGGTGGGATTTCAATGCAACTTGATTGTTGGAGTGTCATGCATATTGTATTTTTTTGGTTTTGTTTTAGCGTTTCCTTAGTACTTATGTAGCCATGAATTAGGTGTTATGAGTGAAGAGCATGATGGGACTAGGTGCGTACTTGCCATTATTGACCTGGAGTGTTTGGGGGAACGTAGGGAATGGCATTGATTTACCTATGAGAGTTATGACATTTGTAAAACACCTAGCTTCAAAGACATGTGCAATTTAATTGTAGGCACCGCCAACATCGACAAAAGGACGGACGGCTTCATGCCGATGCCATTCAAGGTAAATCCCTTCCCACACAACAAGTATAGTTGTACTCTGCCTGATTATTTTCTGTAGCCGTGGTAGTACGACCCTCCACTACCAGAAAACCTTTCTGGAAGTTTTAGGTCTGGCTTGAGGAGGTTGGGCATGTTACCTTTAATTCATGAGAAGTACTAGACTACATACCGGTAAGTAATTACCTATGTGGTTCATTAGTCAAAATAACTATTCAGACCCCCCCCCCCCCCCCTCTCACCAACAAGCTTTCGTTAAACCCACACAGCTAGGAGGAGGTGAGGGGGGGTGTGGGTGGCATAATTGCATGTATATTTTAGTCTGGCTTGTTGTAGTCTGGCTTGCACGGCTTGTTGTATATTTATCTGTTTCTTTGCCTGTGCACTAATGTGATTAGAAACTTTGATTTTGAGTTTAGTACTAAGTCAATTGCAACTAGACTGGGCAATTTTAGGGGCTTGTGAAGAGAAAGCTGCAAGGAGAGCCCTAAGCCCTAACATCTCACACTCTCCATTTCAGCCTGGAACAGGACTATGGTTTCTTGCTTCTTTCCTTTCAACTAGTACGGTGTATGCACACCCAATATACAGGGGCGCAAGTGGATATTAAGTTAATTTATGTACTGACAATCCGACTTTGACAGTTGCAAAGGTTCATTCAAATAAAGAACCGTATACTCTGGCGCCGGAAGCATACGAAAACTGGCAATCTCGAGTCAATTTGTAGTTAACATTACACACAGTAAAAAAAGTATATAGGATCAAGAGTGAAAATCTATATCTAACAGAGCTATAGGAAGAAGAAGAAAAATTCAGATCTCTTCAAAATTCGCAAGAATATTCCATCTATCTGGGAACATGCCCAAGCCGACCAACTCGTCACGCCGCTTCTTCTTCTCCTCTAACGGGAGATCATCAACTTTCACTTGATCCTTGGAAACATTGTTGCTGGTAACTGCACCTGATGTACTCTGAACGGTCAGTTCCGCCTTCTCGGCCTCCCTCTGGATGCCAATCTTGTCCTGGTCCTGGACCTCACTCTCCTTCCTCGCGGCCTCCTTCTGTTCAATTTCCCTCACCTCCTTCAAAATCTCCTCTTGCCCTCTCAACCCACCCAACATCGTCATCGCCTCAAGGGTGGCAAAGTGAGCTTCCCCAATGACCATTCTCCGCTTACTGACTAAACTTTCAAGAACAACCACAGCCTCCACCTCCCTTCCTAGCTTGATCAAAACTCTCCCTAAGTTTTCCATTGTGTCTAACGTATGCATATGGTACTCCCCTACAGTTTCCTTGAAGATCTCTAACGCCTGTACCTCGAGGTCATGCGCTTCCTCCAGTCGTCCAGCTTCAAGCATTGTCACCCCCAAATGAGCCAACGATCTGGCAACATCCTTATGCCTCTCCCCTAGGGTACGTTTCCGGATATCGATCACCTCCCGGTTCAGATTTTCAGCTGATGCCCATCTTTTCTGCCCGCGAAGGGCGGACGATAGGTTTCCCATCGTCAAGAGCGTGCTAAGGCATTCCTTCCCATATGCAGCGATTTTCTTTTCCAAAGAAAACTCAAGCTCCTCTTCTGCCTCTTTGTAACGGGCCTCACGCCACAATGTCATGCCTAGATTACCCCTCGCCACACCAACCTCCAAGCTGTCTGGCCCGTGAAGCTTGCTTCGTTCGGCAATGACCTCGCGCTCCAGCTTTTCCGCTCTAGGAGAATTGCCCGCCTCGGCGTACGACCAAGCCAAATTAAGCATTGCCTGGAGCGTTTCAGGATGCGCTGGCCCTTTCATATCTGATTGTGAGAGTAAGCGCAGCGTCTCTTCATCCATTATTATTGCCTTTTGGATGTCTCCCTTCCGTCGATATGTCACTGCGAGGTTAACTCTGGCCCGAACAGTATCTGGATCCATCACCCCAAGATTCTGAATTCTCCACTGTAGAACCCTCTCACGTAATGACTCTGCATCGCCTAACCGCCCGGCATCGTGGTACGCAGTTCCCGCCGCTTCCAAAACTCCCATTCTTTCTTCGTCGGTGTGGCCTGCTATCGTTGCCTTCTCAACATCTAAGTATGGCCGAACCCAGGCATCAAGATGCGAAATGAGGCGATTCCGAAGTGCATATCCTCCTTTGGAGTCGTCAGTTAGCATAGCCTCCTGCAGTAAGGCAATGGCGGTACACTGTGCTCGTTGTTGTTCTAAAGCATCTGGCTCGCATCGGTCCCGGATCCAACAATGTACCAGAGGATGGATTGTATACGTCGGTGAATTTGTGTAGTATCCAAATTGCCGCTTGACAAGGGAATAGTTGCAGAGAGTCTTCATCGCCTGTTCGAAGCGGTAGGGAACCCAAGTGGCATCGTCCGAATTTCCACCCGGGCTCACAGGTTCATTCTCACTGGAAGGGGGGTCACATCTGACAACACAATCTACAAGCAGCTTTCCTAGCTGTGTCAGTTCTGGTCCACCGGCGGCGGTAGCCGCACAGCTCGCACGAATGAAAGCTGCGCTTCCCGTTTCAAAGATCTCCTGAGGGATACCCTCGTAGTGGAAGTAACCAAGGACCATGAGAAGCTCTGCCGCAGCTGGTTTCTTCGCCTTCACCGCTCCAAATGACAGTTCCCAAGTCTGATAAACTGATGCAGCATATCCTGAGCCCTGAAACTCCCTACTGCTCATCAACGCCGGCCTCATCTTTTCGTAGATGCCAAGATAGTCTCCAATACTGCAGGTATTTGCAATATATGCACCGGCTTGATCAATTGCAAGCGCTAAGTAACCCAGCTTTTCGGCAATGGCTCGTACAGCCTTTTCTGTCTCTGGCTCAGTTATGTCCTCCGGGCTTAACATTGCAGCCCTTCTCAGGAGGTCACAGGCGTCCGCCTGAGACATCTTATCAACCTCAAAAGTATATTTATTGACACCACCTACAATGTCTCTTGTTCTCGGGTCTCGACTGGTAACAAGGATGTTTCCATGCCTACCTCCGGGAAGATAAGTTGCCAGGCTCGAAAGATTATCCGCGTTGTCAAAGATTAAAAGGTAATTGTAATCACTTAGGCTTGCGAGACGGTGCTTGACTGCAGTGACAAGGTGGCGGCCGCTCACTTTCAGACAGTCGGCAATGTCCCGAAAGCTTTCCTGTACGGTGTGATCGCTGCTTGCGTTCACCCAGAAGATTGAATCGAACCTATGATAGGGATGAGTCCACTGGCAAGATACCCAAGAATGTTCTGTGAGGCTACACACCTATCAAGATGCTCCTCGGAAAATTTCAATGCAATTTCAGTTTTACCTGCCCCTCCTAAACCGTGAAGGACTGCCCTGCGCTGCCTTTGCTGTTGCTCTTTACCAAAGAAGTTATCTTCCAAAAATTTCAAGGCCCCCGCTCTTCCGGTAAATATGGGGCTTGGAGGAGGGGCGGTGTAATGCTTCCCCGCTCGAATCTTGCCTACGTGGTATCAGCTCAAAAAAATACGCCCTCCACATCTTGCTTTACATAGGCACACGCCACTCACCGGGAGTTTCCAACCTCCTGGGTGGCAGGATTTTGAAAAGGCTTTCATTCCACTGCTGTAATTCACGCGCCAGGGCCATCCCTTTTTCTTTATCGGACAATACCCATTTCAAACACTGAACTTTGGTCAAGTTGTCAAGAATATCTCTCTTTGCTGCCTCCAGACCGGCACGGTTATCACCAATGTCCAGTATTTGTCTGTCAAAATCGAAGACAGGCGAACTACTTGGGAGAGCAGCTGGAGATTTCCCCTTTCGAGATATTTCACTTCCTGTTGTATGTTTTTTGGTTGCTGCCTTCCGGGGGGAGGGCTCTTGCTCGCCCTCAGCAATAAAACAGAGCTTGTGACAGCCTGCTCGACGTAACCAGAAACGAAGACCATGATTGGGGTTCTTCACGCCGACGGGAGTCATGGGCGCGGATGTGGAGGGGGCTGGTTCCATGGATACAGATACCACCTGTGGCGATCTAGACTTTTTCAAGGGAAGCTGGAGGTCAACAATGCCTCCGGACTGTGAGCTTGAACTCTTTCCATCGCCACCTGGGGTAGGGATGGGACTAAGTTCGATCCCATATATGCTCTGCAGCGCCCTGGCATCCCCGAGAGTTTTCGATATCTTTGCCAGAATTCTAACAGCAAGAAGGCAGCCATCTTCTCCAATACTCGAAATTGCTCCAGAACGCAGTTTTCCAGGCCGATCAAAATCAGGTACAGTCATATCACCTATTCGAGAATCAAAGTGCACCCAGTCTTTTACCCACCGGGACAATAAACCCATCTCGGTGTCCACAAGCAATTGAAAATCCGTGGCATCCTCGTCAATAGATTTCATGTCCTTGAGCAGGCCATATGCCGCGAGGCAAGCACTGGCTAATGGGCCTACAAGTGCAATTGTCCCGAAGGCAAAACCAGTAATATCCATTGCGTCGTCGGTACTATATTCGCCTGTTACTCGATTCGGATTAGGCTCATTCCCTTTAGTGATACTTTTTTAAAATATTTTGTGATGTGGAGTGCAAGGGCGTCTTGTCAGAACGAAGAATGGATTGCACGCTTGTATAAATTTGGGGAAAGGCCTAGATTGTAGAGCTTTTAAGAAAGGGGGAGCCTGACTGTAGGAATCTCCCAGGGTCACCATAGACATATGGCTGTTATCGCTATTCGATGATACAGCTGTCTCATCTGAAGTCCAATAAACATGGTCCACCGCCTCCGGCATGATAATGCAGCTAGGTATTCTGAGCGAATATCAGTGTCTTAAGTGGAATGGGGAAATTTGTGAAAGACGTAAGTTATATGAGCACACACAATGTACCCCGGAGATGCACGATGCGGACGGATAGGCGGGACGGGGCGTCGATGTGGTAGCCTCAGAGTGGTGGTGTGTTGATTAGAAGCAGATGGAGTTGAGGCTGTAAATATCGAACTCAACCAATCAGCACCTGTATGCACAACTCTGCAAACACGATACGCAGATATTATTCTGTGGGTTTCTTTAAATAGAGAGGTTTTGCAACCCTGTACCTAGAAAAAGCTTGTAACGACAGTACCGCCACTAGCTACATAATAATGCATCTTGCTTTACGCTTCAGGATGGCAGGAATCAAGAGATATTTCTCTAGGTAATGGCTATCTTTCATAACAAACATCTGAACAGGGTTAGATAGGTAGAGTCCCGCCTTGGCAGCAAGATAGTGGTAGGTATCGTTGATGATTACTAAGGAGAGATAGTACTTACAAGTTGCTAACAGGGCTACAAGATTGCTAGTGCTAATGTGTAATCCGGTGTGGCTGTAGAAAAGAAATATAGTAGCGGAGACGACTCCGTAGCTGAGCGCAGCCTTGCGTGAATAAACTACTACTTACGGAGTCCTACGCACGAAGATACCGCATGAGGCTTAATTTCTGATTGAGGCGATGAATGCCTTGCACATCCAGAATACGCCTCACTAAGTAGTTATGCATGATTAGCGGTAAGTACAGTACAGCTTTGTGCGAGGACCCTGGTAGACGAATGCAAACCCTGGATGCTTGCTGTCCGTTATGTCAACGTAGGCATGTAATATTATTATTTGAAGCATTATTCACTAAAATAGTTACTTGGAACTGGTCGTAAAATTGGTAAAGTACATACAGGCATCTACTACTGTAAATGTCATGTGATAAAGAAGCCCTTCAGTGAGAAAAATGTGGAACGGCGCTCTGACCTTACCATAGTATTTTCCTACCCCACCCATAGCCTACTCAAGTTCTTGTACCAGTAAGAACTGCTGGGATATGGCTCGCCTGTGAAAGACAACTATGAAAAGATAATTATTCACTATAGCTACATAGTACCTGTCCATTTATATACATTACATGTTTGAAATCGGTTATGGAAAACTTAATCAGTTTCAGGGTCTATAGCCAGGTCTATGACAAGATTATCCCTGCCGGATGCTAAACGCAATTGAATCTGCCTTTCGAAAAAGTAGCCTAGTACACGAGATAGCCTTCTGTGCGAAATATTTTTGTGAATGGTATATTGTGCCCAAAATGAAGACCGAATCGATTGGCACAATATCCTTTCGATAATATACACTTCCCTTAGTCTGGCTGTACTTCAGGTTGGGGTACAGAGAGAGGGTTTAGTAGTTCAGGGTAACCTTCCTATCCTATAGCTAGCTGTTGAGGCGGAGGTTGTTACTTAGGATTAAACTAGGGGTTGAGATCGCGTGTGTGCCTAGGCACAGGTACCACTCAAGCCAACAAGTCAGTGTAGAAAAGGAGGACTGAGTGCTCAAGTTAGGGGAAATATAACTGTTAGTGCCCGAGCGCAAAAGGGCTTCTTTCTTTTAAGTGCACAGAAGGCAAATGCAGCAACAGAACGGTTCACAATCACACCAGGAGCCTCAACAGAGGCATATTGATGCCTCTACCCCTAGTCCGGCTGAAGCGTAGTAGCTTGTGTTGACTCTCACAGCTGAATGGTTCGCCTTGCCCCTCCACCATGTGCACACCGGACAAACCCAGGTAAAGAAACAAGAGGATAGGTTGTTGTTTTCCAGCAGGGACATAAATAGGGTTTTCTTTCTTAACCAAAAAGTATGTATCGTATATACTTTCTCAATTTTTTGATATCTTCACTATTTTTCAGACAACTTTTCACTGCATCCAGAACCGATGACAAGGTCTAGGCAAAAGTTGCTCCTTTCTCCAGGAAGACGTCTCGGACAAGATGCCACCGGAGTAACTCGAAGCGAGATCTGCAGCAAACGTTTGTTAAACTATGCACGCAGATTGAGAACGATCATTGTCCAGCAAGTTCATCAACTTGCCTTGCCCCGATCATCCACGCTACAACTCTGGATCCGGCACCCGAGCATAAGTTTGCAGCTGCTCGCATCGAGCGTGCTTAAAAGCCATACACAAAAGTCCTGCGTTATTAATTAATCGGTACCACATTTAATAGCATGATGGCTCATTCAGCGCCTGCTGTTCCTATCGTTGACTTCTCGCCCTTCTATTCACAGAATGAGACTGAACGTCTGAATACTGGGACAGCTATCTTTGAAGCTTTGCGGGATGTGGGTTTTGTCTACCTTATAAACCATAGGGTCTCTAAGGAGTTACTAGCCGAAGCCCTTTCCCAGGTACAGACCTCTATGTGGATTGATTTGAGCTACAGCCTCAAGGACTGATTATTTTGCGTGGTTTAAACCCATAGAGCCGTGCCTTCTTTGACCTACCACTACAAGACAAGCTGAAAGCCCCACACCCTCCGGAGTCGTGGAACCAGCGTGGATACTCCCAGATTGGTCAAGAGAAGATATCCCTCTATCCCGATGCTCTTAACACAGGCACCGAGTCCGACGCCGACCGCACCAGCTTGACCGACGTCCTCGAATGTAAAGAGTCCTTTGACCTAGGCCGGGAAAACGACACAATTACGCCGAACATCTACCCTCCTCCGGAACTCCTTCCAAACTTTCGCGATGTAACAATCCGTCTGTTCAACACGCTACCCAATTTTGGGCTAGACGTGCTCAGAGCGTTAGCGCTGGGTCTGCAATTGAAGGACGAGAACTTCTTTTCACACTTCCATGGCAAGGATGGACAGGAGGCTCCTATGAACCAGTTGCGACTGTTGCACTACCCTCCCGTGAGTAAGGAGGCAGCTCGAAAAGGTGGGATAACTCGGATTGCGCCCCATACCGACAAAGGAACAATTACACTTCTCATCCAGGAGGATGATAGTGTAGGTGGGCTTGAGGTCGAAGCCCAGCGAGGAGGTCGCTATGTCCCTGCCCCAGTGATCCCAGGCAGCATCCTCCTCAACATCGGGGACTTGCTTCAAATGTGGAGCAATGATACCCTTCGCAGCACAAGACACCGTATCGGTGTGCCACTTGTGGATGTAGCCCAGGAGAGCGGGGAGTGGTTGTTACCCAGGCGATTTTCAATTCCGTATTTTATTGCGCCGGATAGGGATGTTGTGGTGGAGTGTTTGGATACACCGTTGTGTTGGGGTGAGGGCAGGCCGAAGAAGCACGAACCGGTGAAGGCGTGGGATTATATTGTGAAGAACATGGAGGGTGCCTATTGAACTTGGGTGCCATTTTGTTAGGGGTGAAAAAGGACAAACGTTTATTTTCTGCATTACAAGTGTCACAATAGATAAAGTTCTCTCAGGGCTGCATCACTTCACTAGGTCTAGTAGCAACATCACAGTCCACCGCCATTTGAGGGCGACAAGAGCAGGTTATCTATTGTGTAACATAGGAGGTATAAATACATACACGTCGATGGCCATGTAGTGCCTGACCAAAAAAACAACTACCCAACGATGGTCATGGAACAACGGTTTCTGGCCCTGTCAAGCTTCGTATAAGACAACACGCCAGGCCCCCACTGATCCTAACCACAATCTCAGAGCACCGTTTCCTTCTGAAACATACACTCCTATTGACTGGTTCACAGCTACATCAGTCGCTTCAGCAGCACTCGCTTCCGCATCACTATAACCATGAGCAGTAGCGATAATAACGCTTGGACTAGAACATTGGAGTCTCCAACCGACCTTCTCGACCGTATCAGCAAAATTAGTGCTGTTATCTCCATGATCGAGACCGGTTCCCGAATAGCTCCCCCAATCCCAATTCCGGTTTACTCTCCCGCGCAGTACTATTCCCTTACGGGTGCGGAGCGAGAGGACTATCACACGCTTCAGCAGATGTTTTACGGGGGGATTATGGTTCCAGGATTGGCTGCTACGATGCCGGGTCGAGGTAAGGCTTTTAAGGGTCTCTCGATTAGTACACCGATTACACGGACGGGGACACCGATTACACGGACGGGGACACCGATTACACGGACGGGGACACCGATTACACGGACGGGGAGCCCGGTCGTGGGAAGGTGGGCACAGTCATGGCCTGAGTCTGGCCGGTCGAGCGGTGCAGAGTCTGTATGCTCTGATGAGACTCTGCCGGGGCGATTGACACCGACGGAGTATGAAGCGTTTGCTAACTGGAACCCGTACTTGCGGTCTAGATCGAGGGCGTCAAGTGTATATGATGGGGATGTTGCAGACTCTCACAGGCATGAGGGGATAGTCTCGTGTGAGGAGACTATGGTGGGACGACCGCCTCCGGAAGAGTATGAGGAGTTAGCTAAGGGGAACCCGCACTGTAAGTGATTATCGAATGCCCCTGAAGGTGGTGGATATATGACAAGTGGAGTGATACGAAAGGTCGAGGTTTGAGAGCAAGGTTTTTCTGTTTGACTCTTATTTGAATCTCTCGCAGAATACATGGCATGGGCAAGCTATGGGACTAGATTTTTTAATGGAGCCTTGATAAGAATACATTATAGTAGAGAATACCATACTTTAATCTCTAGAGGTCCCACTTGAAAGCAGTATTTACTTTATTACCTTGGTAAGTCAATAATCAAAAATAGTCCTGAGCAATTATTGCATATCCGTGTAGAAGAGGAGCAATAATAATACTTGTGTTAATATTGTTTCAGCCAACCAAACCTGTAAAACAAAGGGTCTAGAGCTGATTTTCCGGCCCCCTTACTAAGGACTGACTGATGGCCTACAAGTACTTACTCGACTATGATATGTAAATGATGATTCGATGGAATCTTTTAAATATAGATAGCTGAGCTGAGCTCCCTGGCTTGGGGATCCTCATACAAAAGCAATCATTCCTACGGCTCGGCAGCTGAATGACAGCTTTTTGTTGGTGACGGTGACGCACAGCCACTTGATGGCGCTGCCCCGCTAATTGCAGCTCCGCCAACGGCTCCCAAACAAATCAAAGGAAACATTCACACGACCTTAATAGTTCGCAGACATTCCTCCTGAGACTCGCCCGCAAACCCACCCCAACCGAGCAGAGCCAAACTTCAAGAGCAACCCGAACCCCAGGCTTAGAGGGCCCCTCCAGGCCCCCCCCCCCCACAATACTCCTTCCCCCCTCCCCCCACCCAACCCCGCCAGCAACCTCCAACTGTCGTCGCAAACCCGCTACCACGGGACCCCAGCGTGCCCCCACCTCTGCCCCCGAGAACACCGTCATTTGCATTATCGAATACCCCGGGAAACTCGGCGTGTGCGCATTCACGGCAGATTTCGGTGTCGTCGCAGGGGGGAACGTATAACTACGCGTCAGGGATAAGCTACCCGCCGTCGTCTCCTCGATCGGACACATACAGCAGCCCGCACCAATCGGACTACTCCATACCTACTTCTGCTCGACAAGTTCAGTTCGCCAATAACCAGCAAGCGGAATCAGAATGCTACCTGTACCCCGGGTCTTACAGGGACCCGGTTGACCCCCGAGGCCTACAGGAGAAAGCCGAGAAGGAAGGGCCTCCTGCATTGCCACCAAGAGCACCGGCTGCAATCGCAACTAGAGGAGAGCACTTTGCCCAACCTGTAGCGGCGAGACGAATGCCCCCACCCCTTTCGAGATTGGACCCGGTTATGGGGACAGGGACAGGTACCGAGGGTGAGGATATGGGGCCAGCAGTGTACAGGACAGGGGAGATAAGCCAAACGCATGATCCGCGGACACTATCTACACAATCGATCGTAACTATGCCACCACCCCCGCAGTTCCGACCTCAGTCGCAGCAACTCCACCTTATCCACCCGCAGTCCTCTGTAGCGTCGTTAGGACCGAGGAAACGAAAACTACTCTTGATTTACATTCACGGATTCCTCGGTTCCACTACTTCATTCAATCAGTTCCCAAAACACCTTCACACCCTCCTCGCATGCCTACTATCTACCTCATGCCCACAATATACCGTCCACACAAAAATCTACCCTCGGTTCAAAACCCGCCATCCAATCGGAGAAGCTGCAGAGATGTTATCCGAGTGGCTATCAGAGTTCGAAGATGAAGACGAAGTGCCCGGCAGAAAGGCACTCCGATATGCTGGTCAAGAGCCTCCACAGGAGGAGACTGACGTCATTCTCCTGGGGCACAGCATGGGTGGTTTACTTGCCGGCGAGGTTGTTCTACTTCCCCGCCTTCATCCTACAGACAATGACCCCCGCAGATACCGACATCGGATTCTTGGGTTAGTTGGTTTTGATACGCCATACCTGGGTATGCATCCTGGTGTGGTTGCTAGTGGGATCTCATCACTATTCCGCCCATCACCAAAGCCTGATAAGCGTAAAGAAACCACATCAATGTCGCCTACTGTCTACGAAGAGGGACCGTCGGCGGAGGATTTGGTCCTACGCAAAAAACCGGAGCATTTTGATACCGGGCTAGCGCCAAAGAGTGATAGTGGGAATCGGGGTATCAGGAATTTCTTAACGAAGCATAGTGGGAATATCCCAGGTGCTACAATGCAATATGTCATGAGTCATATGGAGTTTGCGGCCTGTTTGGCGGATCCAATGGGTTTATCGACAAGGTACCGCCGGCTCAGGGGTTTGGAAGATGGGAAGGAGCTGTCAGCTCCAGGTGGGAATGCTGGGATTGGTGGATATAGAGTGAGATTTGTGAATTACTACACTGTTTGTTATGGGAGAGATAAGGAGAAGGAGAAGGAGAAGGAACAGGAGAAGGAGAGGGAGGAAGTGGCGATGGCTTGGGCAAAGATCAATACAGATACGTCCCAAAACAAGGGGATGAATGCTCCACAGTTGGCTAATTCTATCAGCAGCAGCCAGCATAAGAGGGGGATGAGCGCTGCATCTGTCAATACGGCTGACACTGTAGCCTCTATCGCTAGTTATGCTACTGCTGATGAGAAACATCTCGATATCAATGGGATCTCCCCACCGTCTACGCCGGGTGAAGGCACGCCTCGTAGTTCAACTTCGACGCCACCTCCACTCCCGCCGCCACATATTATTCCTGTTGTCCCGAGGAATCAGGAAGATCAAATGCCGCCACTACCACAGTCACCGCGGCAACCAGAGGTGCCACAAGATCCATTAGCGATGTTGAATGCCCGATCTGAACGTTATTCGCTCCCGCCGATACCCCCACCACCAGTCCCACCCCCTCTCCACGAGGACCTCTCGCACATTACAGATCAAAAATTGCAGAAGCTGCATATGAAGGAGAATAAGCAGCTATGGAAAGAACATTGGCGCAGGGAAAAGGTCCATTCGAAATTAATAAAGGAAAGGGAAAAGGTCCTGCTTAAACTTGATGGGAAAGTGGCTGAGTGTCCAAAGCCGACTCCTAGCAAGGATGTGAGGGGATGTGAGAAAGCGGAAAAGTTGAAGAAGGAAAAGGAGAAGTTGAAGAAGGAGAGGAAGGAGAGGAAGTTTTGCTTGGTTCCGAAGGAAGCGAAAGGGGGCGAGGGGTTGAGGGAGGAGGTTGGCGGTGATGGTGAGGCGAGGGATGAAACTTGGGTGAAGGTGCCGATGGGGAACGTGGATGAGGTAGGGGCGCATTGTGGGCTTTTTATGGCGGGGGCGGAGATTTTTGAGGCGCCAAGGGCTAAGAAGCCTCAGGAGATGGGGCCGGTCTGGGGTAGTAGTGATGTGTTTGTGGGTATGGATACTGTAAATGGGGGACAGAGTATGGATAGGCCGCAAGCGCTGCCGATGGATGGTGATGAGAGGAGGGAGTTGGAGGCTAAGAGGAGGCAGTATGAACGATTGGTGGGAGACTTAGCGGAGAGGATTGAGGGGTGGGTCAAGGAGCATGTTGGGGCCTTGCAGGCGATGGAGGTTGCGGGGCAGGGGTTGGGGTCGGTGGATAAAAAATGGTTGGGATAAAGCGGTTGTGGGGTCGGAAGGAGAGAATGAGGTTAATATTTCTAAGCGTATGCGTATTTATTTGGATTTTGCTATTGCGGCTTTCACTTGACTTTGTTTGCGGGGATAGACGTAGTGGGAAGCAGTTTGCACTCTTGTGATTCATGTTTTTGAACCTGTATTTAGGTTTTTGTGGTGAATATGTGTTTGGGGAATTGGCCATTGTGGATATGACAGTGCTTATATCATGTTACACATGATCGCTTTGACTATGGGACGGGACTGCGTGGGTTATGGAAATGCTCTATAAGTACTCATTTGCAAGGCCTTATAAATATGATTGATAGCTATAATTAATGGAATGAGATGACTTAATATATGCCCACTCCTGTGGTTATTGGTTTTGCTGGAGGTTGTAGGATATGGGTGAAGAATAACGGTAACTCGGAAAATAAGAAGCAGAAAGGGCTACCCGAGAAAGTTTAAGCAAAAGGGTGTAGGATACCCTTTCTATCTTGTTGGGGAATAATCCAGTAAATCTTTCTTTTCATACTTTATACATGTTCTGCGGGCGGCATACTCACTATGCTCCCCGCGGGCAGTTCATCTAATTACTGCATTTAGTATATAATGTACCTACTTGAATCAATAGAAATATACCTAACTAGAGCTATATTGCATACATACAACTAAGGCTATTAGTTGTCCTCCGGGTCGATTGAGTCATCTTGCAGATCAATGGGGCTATTATCCAGGAGTTCAATTTGTGTCCGTCTGAGAGATTACCGTAGTCATGATCTTGCTAACCCTCTGGTATGACCAAAAAAAATGAGCATTTCAAACTTAATCATAAAGCATCGCCAGCAACGACTCGAGTTGTTGTGAATATGCCATGCCTGCCGAGAAGCAATTAGCTAAGGTTGATTAATTAAGGATGCAGGCTGGAGAATCTACAATTTCATTTGTACAACCGCCATAAGATTAGTTGCTAGCTTGGATAAAAGGTGGGGCATTGCGGGATGCTGTAAATCAGTATCCGCCTATTTTTTCTAAGCTTAAAAACTAGATTTAATTTGGGTCTAATACCGAGGGATTGAAAGTGGCAATATACTAGGCGTCCTTCTCTTCATTCTAATGACTATTTAGATCTTCATCACTAGAGGTATTTTTGGGGGTGAATCCCCCTCTTGTTCAAGTTGGCAAAGATAAACTCAGAAGGGATTTTGAGTGTTGAAAAGTATATCGTTCGATTAGTACCTAATGTAATAATACATGGAAGTGATGTATCCTATCCACACTAGACTCTCCATTTAGTGAGACGAGATTGTTTCAATTATATCAAGCCTTTTGGACTTGATGTAACAGACTCTGACCAATAATATTAGTATCATATTACTTGTCCTAAATGAGTTTTAACTTAACCATTTTATCTTCCAATGGAACAACCAAGGTATTTTATATGACAAGATCCATTTATATTGTTCCATTAGGCTCATGGAGCATATCAAATTAGATCAAACTTGAACCCGTTCAATGTTTCTATATTTTTTATATAAATTTTCAAGTGTGTTATGTCACCACAAATACAATAATCAAATAAAGTGCCCCGCGAGCGGGCCCAGAACATATATGCCTGCCTCATCACTTTAGTTAAAACCAGACTACGACTACACAATATCACTTCAGGATAAAATCGGATAGCAACGCTGGTCTAATTTCTGTACGTAAAGTAACAAATGCAACAAAATGAACCCCCCTAAGGAGAGGTGGGAGGGGAGAGGAGAGGGTGGGGGGGGGGGGGGGGGGGGGCCCCTTCCAAAAAAAAAAAAAGCTATTATTTTTGTTGAATTTTCATTGCTCTCCTTTTTTATACTATACCCCCCCCCCCCAAATCCCATCTTCTTTCTCTCCCCGCGGGATTTTTTCTTGTTTTGGATTATTGTGTTTTTCGTTTCTCGTAAACTGCTGGAAATTGGTTCTTTTGTTACTCAGAAGTTGGGTGTGATTTTTTTTTTTTTTTTTTTATTGCATATAGTAAACAGTTACATACTGTACATGGAGTTACATACTTGTATGTACATACAGTGCGTGGGGGAAAGTGTTCACGCACCCCCCCTGCATAATATGATAAGGGGTGAGTGAACACTTTCCCTCACGCACTGTACCATACAGTACATAGATGGGGGGGGGATGTGGAAAAAAAAAAAAAAGGTTTCAAATAACAAAAGTCTTTCTAAACAATGCTAGAAACCCTTTAGCATATAGAACGCCAGACTGGGTGAGTGGGGGTTTTCTATGGTGCTTACCTCCTATATGTACATGTACATATGTATGTATTTACCCCGCCTTTTTATTTGAAATGAAATAGTCTTATTATATGCCCCTTTGATTTTTTACTTGATTTTTGAATAAGGATACGTTATACCTTGCGGGGGGGGGAATGGAATGATACCGACCAGACGTCCTTTAGTCTGGTTGGCACAACAGCCTAACCAGACTAACAACAGCCCTACTTAGCTGGTTCCAAAATTGGTATAGCTTATGCCGAATTGGCCAGCCAGACTACCGCATTGGGTAGTCCCTTCCTCTCTGAGGCTAGCATATCTCTACTGAAGGAGTGACACAACCACCGGCACGAGAGCAGGCTATACGCACATTCACGCGTTGCTTGTAATCCAGAACTGTTGACTTATATTTTACTTAGTAATTAAGTGGTATTCTTTAGAGTTCTCACCCCGAGGTCGAGACCTTCTGATCTCGGAGATAACTGATCTTGTCTCCTTCCGCCTGTGCTCCAGTACCATGTTCCCTCCATTTTCCCTCCTCTGTCTCCAATATTGCCCCACTCCTCTCGAGCTTAAGGCTCTAAGCCCCCACCGCCGGCCAGTGGTATTTAACCTTTCTGAAGTTACCATTCACCAAGGCAGGTCAGCCCAAGGATTCTTGTGCGTTATACCAAATTCTGCCATTTCAGAATGAGAACACCATCGTGGGGCTACATGATGCAACAAGCAAACATTGACAGCGCTGCTCCCGCAATACCAATCACGACACTCCCCTGAGTTGCCCTCAGACTCCGATTTGCAAGTGAAAGAGCCTTCTTCCGGTCTAATTGCTCGTTCTCAGCTCGCAAAACCTCAAGTTCATGCATCCTCTCAGCCTGCAGCACCTCAAGGTCATGCCTCCGAACCTGGATGTCATACTGTAATCGAGCTTTTAGCCCCTCTAAATCCGGATCATCCTTCCGATATTTTAGCTCCTCTAAATCCAGATCATTCCCCTGTGGCCTTAGGGTGACCATTGAACGATTCCGCCTGATTGGTGTGTGGGGGACGTTAAGGCCAACAACTGGACCGGCTGGCTGTAGTTCTCTCTCGAGCTCCTTCCGGCGTTTGTTGTTGGCTGCGATCATCTTTTCAACCTTCTGAAGATCTTGCTGTAGCTGCTGGTCAAAATACATGTTGAGTTCCGTTGTCGGTTTCACAAATTCGTCCAACAACTCTTCATTCGCCGTCACACTCTCGGAGATTTCCTGTAGCTGTTTACGCAACTCTCTCGCATTTAGTGTGTTGTGATTTTTCATGGCTGCCGCCAGTTGCTTCTTCAAGTCATCAAGCTTCTGCTCCATATTTCTTTTCTCTTCATGCAACTTCTTGTATAAGACTTTACCCGCATCCGTTTCATGAATATGACAATTTTCAGGCTCAGACATCTGGCGTTGGATCCGTAATGTCAGCCGTTTATCCTCCGCCGCAATATAATTTACAATTTCCTCCACTGACGTTCTCCCAGCAGTTAATGCCTTAAACTGACTTCGACCCTGCTTCATATCCCCCCAGAATTTCAATTGCGTCACGAGCTCCTTTTGTCGCTCTTTTGCACCGTCATAGTCATTGTCATCGAGTTTATCCCACATTGTCGTCACCAATACCACACCATGGTAATTTTCCCCGCCGACAAGACCTTTGAAAATGCTGAGGGCACGCAGGGAGCTGCCTTGGATACGGTTATCTATGATGTTGTGGAGATAAACCACACCACTAATGCGAATATCATGTGTATAGCATTTGAGTAGCCAGTAAGCAAGCTCGTGGAGAATATCCCCATCGGTGCGGTGGGTATCATTGAAACCCGGTGTATCGATGAGATGGACAGTTTTCCCGCACTTGTGATGGAAGGAAGCAACTGTCATACCAAGTGTACAACTCTCCAGTTGCGCAATCTGGGGTGGTGGAGTGGTATTCGTGGCCATAGAGACAAATGTAGATTTTCCGGACCCGGTCAGGCCCATCACGACAATGAAAATGTCGTCGGCGCTGAGAAAGGGCGTTAGATCACGGGAACTTGATGGGCGTTCATCTGATTGGACCTACCTTAAGGTTGCCATCTTTGCTCCGCCTCTCTCCACTTGAACAGAGAACTATGAGTTGGCTATCTGAAGATCAAACTTCAGGCTACCAGAGAGGAGGGGGAGTTCAAGGTTCTTTTGCCCGTCTAATGCTAAATACACCTACCAGTACATATGCTCGGAGGGTGGGCGTGATTCATGAACCAGTGGAAACCTTCGATCTCCATAGCGGGTGCATGTGTAATATATGACCCCTGCCTGAACACCCTGATTGTCATACCCCGCTTCAATCATTGGTTTCCGCGAGCCCTGACCTTCGGTTCATTGGACAGCAACATATCAGCGGATTTGCTTCTGGATCAAGTACAGACAAACATACATACTGTGCATATGTTTTATATCCAATGGACCCTGTCTTGTCCACAGTGGGCTGCTATTGGTGGCCATGCACCTTTGCCCCACTCCTTGATATCCGATACCGTGATGAAAAGAAGTCAATTTGTCAGTTCAATATGCAAGCCACAGCTGAATATCGAGTTCCCAGCCGTACCGGAGGACGCCGTCCCGCAAGCCTGAGGCTCTTAAGGAAATGCCCCCCACTGTGATCGCCATTTTGCATTGCTTTTTATTCCAGAAGGCTGTTATGTTTCATGTTGTCTCCAAGCAAGTGCAGAAAGCGGGCTGCTTCAGCTTCTCGTCTTTGTTCAATACGGTACGTGTTGGACTCTATTTTTTGCTCAATCGAGACGCAGACGTCTCTAGATTTTCAAAGTGACACTGAACACCTTGACAGCATTATCCTCGCCTCGATCAATTACCCGGGTTCTCGCTAAGGATGACCAAGATTCCTATGCCTGAGTCTGAGTCAAGCATTGTCAACATCATAGACCCAACAGATCCGGAAGAAAATCCGCGACCGGACGAGATCATGGAAGCAACACCTCCAGGAGAAATTCCACAAACTCAACCATTAGACCAAGTGCTTAACAACGTATATCCCTCCATTCCTTCTTCGCCTCCACCTCTCGCCATGTCATCGTCCCCAGGTTCCAGCTATGCCAATACACTCTCGTACCCTGACATTTCACAAGCCTCAAGAATGCTCCGGACACCACCACCTGTTCCAGAACGCTCCATCGACAGTGTAAGAACTACGCCTGCAATCCTCCTCGCTGGTCTTACCGGCTCAGGGAAATCCACACTCATCTCCCACCTCACTAACGCCCCGGTGAGGATTGGTCATGATCTCAGTTCCTGCACAAGAGAGATTACAACGTATCAAGTCAACATCTCGGGGCAGGCTGTGCGCTTAATTGATACCCCGGGATTCGATGATACAGATAGGTCTGATTCCGATATATTGAGCGTAATTGGTCTTACGCTTGCTAAGATTTATGAGGAACGGATTCCTTTACTGGGAGTAGTGTATCTTCATCGGATAAGTGACCCCAGGGTGGGCGGGGCGTCTAGAAAGAGCGTTAGGATCGTAGAGGGGATAGTTGGGCCACAAGCGTTTGGGAGTGTGCTACTGGTAACGACGATGTGGGATAAAGTAACTATCGCAGAAGGGGAAAAGAGAGAGAGGGAGCTAGTCTCTAACCCAGAGTTCTTTGGGAAAATATACAACCGTGGTGAAATACCTGGGGCAATGGTCCAGAGACATACTGGGACTCGAGATTCTGCAAAAGGAATTATGAGGGATTTTATTTTCCGGCAACGTAGCTTGGGGCAGTTGCAGACGGTTCTACTGATCCAACGTCAGTTAGTGGTTGAGAAGTTATCTCTGGAAGAGACCACCGCAGGAAAAATTGTGGATGATGGATTGAGACAGCAGCAAGCTAAGCAACAGGAAGAACTGAAAGAGTTGGAAGTGTCGTTGAAGGAGTGTAGGGATGGTTCGGTACTTTCTCAGTTGAAGGAAGAACACCAAGCTCAGCTAGCGAGAGTGCAGGACTTGAGTGCGACTAGGCAGGCACTGAAGGGGAGCTATCAGCAGCTTGCGGAGCGGTTTATCCCCCCACTATCTACGGAGATGGAAAATGTCGCCAAAGAAGACAGCGTAGCCGTATCGGAAATTATAGTACTAAAGGAGGAACTGAACGTCCTTAGAAACCAACTCCAGTCCGCGAAAGATAATCAGACGGAGCAAGAGATTACACTGTTGCAGATGAAGGAGGAGCAGAGACATCAGAAGCATAAAACGCAGACGGAGCAACGTAAATTGATGGCTTTACTGGAGAGGGAGTTAGCAGAGAAGCAAGAGCTGTTGGCTAAGAAGGAGAGGCACGAGCAGAGAAGGTTGCAGAAGGCAGCAGCGCGGAATGAGCATAGACATAGTAGGAGTCAACCGCGGGTTAGTCCATGGTTGGCGTGGTTTGCTGGGCAGGGGTATCCTCTCTGCTGATAATGGTGGTTTTATTTGGAAGGCGGGTAGTATCAACTAGTAGCTATACGTGGAAAATGAGATGAAAGTTTCACTTGAATAGGAAGGAATATATTTAAGATTTTCGCTTATTCCAAGGAGACTAGTAGCTGGCTCAGACATGCTGTGAAGCGAATTTTGAATATTGATGGAGTTTGTGAAAATAATCACAATTGATGGGTATTTATTTTTATTACAATTGAGGGGATCCAAACGCAGGGTATGTGTTTGCTGAACCGACATGTCGGAGCTGATAATTCAGAAGTATACATATATATTTGTGCCAAACAACACTCCGTCGAGTGTAACTCTCTATACTCATGACTAGACTGAGCTGACTTCATGGGTAGGACAGCCCGCTCGTAAAGTTGGTAACTTCGCGGCTGGGCCAGTCACTTCATGGAGTTACAATGGTTTGCAATGCATTTTAATTTTTTGCTAACGGCTACTACAGCATCTGTTTTGCTCGAATTTACATGATAACGCAATCGTCGTCTCTCGTTCGCCGTGATTCCATAATTGGATGCTCTAGAACTCCGCAGTCACTACCACAGCTACCGCATTGATTCCAGTCGTCATTATCACAGTGGCAGCAGTCTGTAAAATATGCGTATTAGCACTTCGCTGTGACGCACTATTCACGGATCCATGCGGATTATAACTCACGATAGAAATATCTCCACCTGTCATGAAGATTGTTTCCGCACCGATCACACAACCGATACTTACCGATATATTTCCCAATACACCTATAATTCCTATAATACTCCCGCCTTATCCTCGATTGCTCTTGCTGTGCTCTTCTCTGCTCGGCTTCACGCTCAGCCTGAATCCTTGCCATTCTCTCCTGAAGCTCTACTTCCCTCCTCCTAGCTTCTTCGACTAATCTTCGCCGCTCCTCCTCAATCCTCTTGCGTTCGCGTTCCTCTTCATATCGTCTCCGCTCTTCTTCCAGCCTCCTTCTCTCTTTCGCCTCACGTTCAATTCTTTCCTTCTCTGCTCTAACCCTCTGAGCTTCTCTTAATTCTCTCTGAGCCAACTCCAGTTTCGCGCGCTCCCTCTCTACAGCCAATATCCGCTCAAACTCTGCACTTGCTTTTGCAGTCTCCCGCGCGGCAGCTGTATCTTTGATATTTTTGCCCTCCTCAACAATCTCCCTCTGTGCCTGTAGCGTCATTTTTCCCATCCCCACACTCTCAATAATCTTCAACGCCTCCTCTCTATTTCCATTATTCTGCAATCTCCTAACTTGACATCCCTTCTCCAACATCTTCCCCCAGAAATTTTTATTGGTAAGCAATTCCTTCTCTCTTCTCTGGCCAAGATCTAGAGAAACTGTGTCCCAGAAGGTAGTAACTAGAATGACGTTTGAAAGTGCGTCATCGCCTACGAGACTGCGGAACATGCGGAGATTTTCAAATGCGGAACCTGTCATGCGGATATCGCTGACGCGGTGGAGGTAGAGAATTCCGTTCAGGCGAGTGCCGGAGCGGAAGGAGGACGCGAGCCAGGAGAGGAGGTCACTGACAATGGCGTCATTAGGGCGGAGTGTATCGTCGAATCCCGGGGTGTCGGCGAGGACATAGTTGCGGCCGTGGTGGCGAAAGCGGTACTGCTGAATTTCCGTGGTTTCTTTGAAGGCGTTAGCAATGGATATAACAATCGTTATGTACTCTGAATATACCTGATGTGAGCATATGTCCTACTTTAACACTGCTATCACCCGAAAGAAGCCGGATGAGACTACTCTTGCCGGCTCCTGTTACGCCCATTAATGCGATAATGATTTCGGGTGAGGAGCCCGACATTACAACTGTATTTTGTGAGCGCTATGTTTGGCCGAGGAATGCTAAATTGGCGAAAATGAATGGGTTACCCTGATGACTTTGAATTAGCAGTTCTGCCCTTAACTGAGTTCAAAATCCAGTAACACTGGAGATACCCGTCTCCTGCATTTCTTTTTCTCTCTTATAACAGCCTACCTGAGCTCTGCATATGAGACACAACAGTAGTACCTATTGATACATGATGCTTCAGCCTGGGTGGGGGTGCAATGACGCCTCCTTGCTTTTGTTGGTTCGAAGTACCCTGCCTATAGTGAGACAAATCACGAGCATCTTGTTACGTTTAAGAAAGAGTTCCACCCTTCTGCAGCTCTTTCCAGCGTCTAGTTATGCATCAATGATAACAGACAAATGCATGTTTTAGTCCAGCCGCACGACTAAAGGAGACTTTGTATTTGAATGCTGCACCAGCGCTGCAGAGCCTCGTCCGATTGTTGAAACGCTGAGCCTGATGGTTGCTGGGTGCTCAGCAGTGGGCCATATATCATGTTCAACCAAGCTGTCCCATGTAGCTACGTATGATTATAGTCCCAAGGTTGTTGCTATTGCTATACCAGAAAACCCTTGAGCGATAACTGGAATCGAAACTCACAATGGGCAAAATCCCACAAATTGGCCCGGACGACATCGTCATTGCCGTCATGGGCATGACTGGTGTCGGTAAATCCACTTTTATCAGCTATTTCTCCGATGAGACTGTCACCATCGGTCATACCCTCGAAGCGTGTACGAGCAAAGTTGCTATACTTCCCGCAACCCTGTCCGATGGAACCAAGCTTTTTCTGGCTGACACTCCCGGCTTCGACGACACGTACAAGTCCGACACTGATATCCTCCGAGAGGTAGCAAGTTGGCTTGCGGAGGCGTACAAAAATAAAATCAAACTTGCCGGAATCATCTACCTCCACCGAATTCTCGATGTGCGTCTCGGTGGCTCGGCAATGAAAAATCTCCGAATGTTCAAGGCCCTTTGTGGAGATGATGGGTTGGGTAGTGTTGTGCTTGCTACTACACGTTGGTCGAGTGTTTCTGTCGAAGAAGGAACCACCCGTGAACAACAGCTATGCGATAACCCCAAGATGTGGAAGGTCATGATTGACAAAGGAAGCAAGGTTTTCCGCGTGGAGCAAGATCAGGAAGAAGCCTCTGGCGAGAAGATTATTCAGTACTTGATCAACAGGAGGCGTCCAGTAACGTTAGCTATTCAGAAAGACCTCGTAGACAATGGTATGACGCTTGACCGCACTGCTGCTGGACAAGAGGTGACTGCAGAAATTGAGAAGCAGCGTGCGGAATACGAACGCAGGATCAATGAGCTGCGTAAAGAAATGAAAGAAGCAATGGAAACAAGGGATCGGGAACGGCAGGAAGAGATCAAAGAGTTCAAGGCAGAACTGGAATTAAAGATGAAAGAAGCCCGGGAAAACGAGAGAAAGCTCCAAGCTGATAAAGAGGAGTTGAGAAGGCAGATGGAGGATGAGGCAAGGAAGCAGAGGGAGCAGTTATTGGAGAGACTGAAGCACCAAGAGAAAATGGCGGCTAGAGAGGAAGCAAGATTAGAGTTGATGAAGGAACAACACAAGACAGAACAGGAACTCCTCCGAACGCAGTTTATGTTACAGACACAGAAAGATGAGGCAAGGAGGCTTGCTAAGGAGTTAGAAAGGGAAAGGGAAGGATGCATGTTGATGTAACCTGAAGCTGTCTCGCGTCTGGGATGGGGTGCTGGTGCTGAGTTCTTTCTTCCCGCGTAAGCTGCTTCTGTCTATGTCATGCAGAGATTCTGATCACTTCGGCCGGTTAGAGAGGGAATTTTGAATACACAATGATCATGAGATCTTAGTTGTCATATGGATACTATTTAGTTAACGTATATCTATCTGCCGGGATTTATCTATGTTAGTATGGGTTGCACTTGGGTCCTGGAATAGAAAACGAATTAGTGGATTTTGTCCTAGGGAAATGTAATTAATCACCAGTGGAGGAATAAAGGGACGAGTCGCCTGCCTCTTGCCTCCAGGGCTTCAGTCACTTTGTGGCATTGTCTGCATTGACGAGTGAGTTTTGTTGAAAAATCTCGAGATGAGCCATAGAAGAGACGAGCCATAGTGCCCTTATACCCTGGATATCATTCAAAACGAACGCCCCATCCCGAGATGTCTTGGACAAATAGTGGGTACCCAACTCGTCTCCGTGAGCTGCACACCGAAGCAGTACTATTATTGAACCAATGCCAACAGCTTGATGCACGAGCTCATCGACTTCTAAGGTACGATGGGAGAAGAGGTTAAATTAGGTAGCTTGGTCAGGGTATCAAGTCCCCACCTACAAGCATGTTAATGACGGGTTGAAGAAGCTCGTTGGGACTGAGGCTGAGGGGCTGGAGAACACCGAGTAGCGGAGGAGAGGAAGAGTGTTCTAGCTGAGGAAATGGAGAGAAGGTCCCAGAGGTGGTTAGAGCAGTACCGATCACAGTACCCTCGACCGAAAGCCTAACGGTGGGGTTGGTGCCAGCAACAAAGATCTCTCGGTGGTATTCGACGAGAGGGGAAGGTTGAGGTTGATATTGATGAGGGGGACCCTGATGAACTAACTTTGGAGGGTATTACAGGCAGCTCATTCTGCAACAGTTACCCATCTCGACTGTCCCCCGCTTTACCCATTCGATGTATCCTGCTCCAGTACCACCAATTTGACTGATATAGATGCTGTGTTGAGCTTTCCAGCTGTATATGAGTTCATTTATGGGGTATTTTGTGTTATAGCAGCGGTAGAGAGCAGCGGAGGAACTCCCAAAGGTGGGGTACGTTGATGAAATACATATGAGGCCAATCGTGTTGTAGGATGTAGTCGTTTCCATAGACCTGTATTTAGCCGGAATATGCTCTGAGAACCATTGTTGTGATATATCACGAGATATTATATTGCTTTAAGTGGTGCTGCAGGTGTTCGTAAGCAGTCTGAATAAAACCACCCCAGTTGTTGCACAGACACATATCCGCCTAGTGTATAGATTGTAAGGTACAGCCCGAGCATGTGATATATATCTCATGTTACATTTTCTGCAAGTTCCACTTACATCGGGACGTCGGAGCTGAGATCATCTGGCTACCTATAAGGTACACTGTATAATACTTGAGACGCACTACACCAAGGATCAGTAACTACCTCGATAAATATAAGTATATTTATATTTGATCTCCTAGAGTCAATATAGTCTAGCACGAGTAATTAATTAAATTCTGGGAGCTAGTCCTACCATAGTAGTCACTTCCATTTGTGATGATTATCCAATGCAGATTAGTGTGAGTATTCTTTAACAAAGCTATGGAAAATAGTCCGGATTCGAATTGTTATGTTTGGAGGATTGTTGTGCCATTACTACGAGAAAGAGACACGGATGTACGTTAGAGATCAAGAGTCCAGAGGCAGGAGACTACAAATGTCCAAAATAATGACATAGTATTGGTAGTATCTATAACCAGATGAGATGAGGACCAGTGGAACAATATAAGTAAGATATGAATGTAGTGCAAAGTATAACTTTGTCATAAACGTGGTTAGTACCCTTCGCATGGGATGAAAATATTGAAAATGAGGGGACTAGTACCTACTCGCTGTGTCGTGGTGGGATGGTGTCGCTGTTAAAAACTTCTCATATAGATACTATCTACAAATACTAGTTACAAATACAATAGGTCATTCCGCCAATGCTGCTGCCTATATTGTGTATGGATTGGTTAGCATCTATAGCAACTGAGGAAGTGAGGTACTTACTTTTTATCACCCAAACAGCCTAGCCAGTGTATGGGGCCAAAAGATAGGAAAAAGTAATACCAAAAGATACAAGCATACGAAAGAAAGGACTCCCCTAGCCCTCCCACCGCAACCCTCCCTGCCCTCCCACCATATGTACCGCCAACCCTTCCACCACAATCCCCCATCCAAACAATCCCCCATCCAAACAATCCCCCATCCAAAGACCAAACATCCGTCTCTGACCACAAATCAAAGTCATCTAGATCCTCCTCCCGGTCAGGCCATCTAACATTTTTCTTGTCTAAACAAGAAAATTGGTGGCAAAGCTGTAGCTCCAGCTACAACTCTATTTGTGCTGTTCGCATTGCTGCTCGACGACGTCGTATAGATTTGTCAATGCAGTATTGCATGACCCGTTCCTCCTTGGTCTCTGCTAGTACCTGGAGATCTATGGATCTCTGCAGTACTGCATCAAAATCGATGCTGCCTGTGGTAGTCCCCATGGTGATCTTGGCTGGCCACGTGCACTGTGTTGTATAGCATAGCCAATGTGGAGAATAGATGGAAATAATATTAATATAAAACATTGTGAAATCGGTATAAGTATGGTATAAAGATTGTGTTATAGCCTTATAGGATGTCATGGTTATGCTACCGTAGTCTGTAGCGCTATCACTATACATATGCTTGGGACAGATAGATCATATCATAAGCCATGGCTGACCTCAAACATATCAATTTGAGCGCGACGATCGCGAACTAAAGTTCAGCACGAAGAGTAAAAAACAATGGAATCTAAGTCTCTCTACACTGAACAAAAGATTGGATTAACTTTGCTTCCATTTCAGGCCAGGAGAAGTGCCATATGTATAATATTTTTAGCACGATAGCATCCTCCTCTTATGTACATTCTGTATCTTTTCTTGATTGCAATACCAGACCGAGATTGTACTCAGAGGGATCTTAAAGTACTCAACTTGATTTGGAGCCGGTATTCTTTAGTGATCTACATCTAATACCAAAGGAGGGTTTGTGCCAATCAGACTAACCAAATGTGAGATACTTTACTGGCTTTAATCTGCGCAGAAAATCAACAAAAAGATATTATCCAAGATAAAGTATTTTCGCAAATAGAAAACTTTTTTTTTACTCATGCAGTCCGTTTAGGTGTAGCCTCTTCTGTATTATCTCGAGAAATTCAATAGCGTCGGTGGCACCTGCAATAAGGTAAACCTCCATACATAACAAGGTAACGGAGGCCCGCGCAGGCCTGATATGGCAACGATCCCTAAGAATAAGAACAAAAAACTAATTGAATCACCTGGGAATTGAGATTCAGACCAGCAGCCAGATTATTTAATCACGTATCACAGCCTAGGGATTGGAGATTAAGGCCTGGCCCTCCTGTTCGATGTGCTTGCCTCTCCACCAGCAGTCGGTGAAGATCAGCCCAGTGACTGTCTGCAGCACTGAAAGTAGAAAAGGCATGAGGGCAGGAGGCACGTACATTGTGTAATTACTCCGATCTCTTATAGTTCCAGAATGGTGCTAAGCCAGGTACTGATGTAGGCTGAGGCAGTGTACTCAACGGGCCGGCCTGGCCGCCTGGACCAGACAGAGCTCGGCCGGCGAACTGGGTAGGTAGCCTGGGCGGCCTGAATAGCCTGAATAGCCTGAATGGCCTGAATAGCCTGGACGGCCTGGGTGTGTGGCTTAAGTCGCTATTGTTATATCTATGAATGTCAGTTTTTGGCCACATGTGAACATCGTCTGCTTTCATGAACATAATCCGGCGATTCAGGCCGTTCAGGCCGTTCAGGCGGCCCAGGCTGGTCCAGGCCGCACTCACCTCGGCTGGGGCCGCCCCAGGCGGTTTCAGACCGTGCAACGACCTCGGCCCCCAGGCCAGGCCACGGGCGGCCTGAACAATGGTCGGCCCGTTGCGAACACTGGGGCCCCGGCCCCCATACCGTACTAAAGTTTGTTGTTCTCGAGCATTACCAGTTGCCCCATCCCATACACGAAGGACCATGACTGGTAGTTCATGTGGGAGGCGAGAAATGATATGAAAGACTTCGGTCGGATCCTGTGGAAAGTTGATAACGTGAAGCTTCCCACCTTTATGTTGGCCAAATCCACGAACTTTATATACCCGGATTACTGGATGTACCAAAGCTAACATCATAGTCTCCATAGGACTTGGTATTCCTAAGACAGCCAATTCAGGTAGTTCATCACTTGGAGACATATCATTTCCAGCTGAGAATTTATAAATGCCTCTCCAGGATAGTAAAGACTGTTCACAATCACAGCGCTCGCATATCTGTATATCTTCTATCACCCGAAACTTTGTTCTAACTCCACTCTCCTCACATATTGAACACTCCACTATTTGAAGGTCTTCCAGTGACTTGCTGAAGTCTTCCAAACTCTTTATATACAGTTGTTGGTGAGAAAGGTGGGGAGGAGAAGAAGGTCGGGAAGGTGGAAGGGAACCAATGTTTGGAGTTCGGTGCCCAGTTCGGTGCCCGGTTCTGTGCCGGGCTCTCTACCCCACTCTGTACTCGGCTCCGATGTTGATTTCGATGCTGGTTGTCTATAGAAGCTACTCTATCACATTGGGACTCCTTGGTGAAAAACTCCGTCTACGGGTAGCTGTCAGAGAACTTGACCTCCGGATATTTCGGCCCCTCTGCTCTTGTATTGCCGATATGTGGGAATCAGTACCATGCTCCGCCCTTAACTGCTCTTCTCGTTTGCACTACAATAGGAGATCAAATCAGCTAAACTACTACTATATGGAGTTCTCACTATTAACCTGACAATCCTTTTGCTCCTACACGTAGTGCAGGTCTTCATAAGGCTGCCATCCTGAATCAACGTCCATAGTACTAGGTTATAGTTACGATAGCAACGAGCATTAGCAAATAGGATCCATGAATTTGGTAGAGTGGTTGAGGTGCTAGTGGTAGAGGTGCTAGTGGTGGAGGATAAACGGATCAGGTAGGGCATGATAATGTGGACAAAGCAAGGAGGTCACATGTTGCTAACACCTTTGCTTACATAGCAAGAAAACCACGTGATATACTGGTGGGTATGTCACGCGATCTGACAATTCTTGGCAATGCCAAGGAATCTGAGTCTACCTTTACAAACAAAATATAGTTTCTAGAAATTGGCAACGAAGTAGCGGTAGATTATTGCGTGTTGATATATGCATATGTACATAGTCCTCTAGTACTCATGTATACTCAAGCCTCTGTATCATCACCGCTAATAGGAGAACCTATCAAGTTCTACATATAATATAGTCGGGAGTCCACATACCATCAACCAGGCTAGGCCGATAGTCCGGTTGTGGACGAATGAATTCAGCCGACTAAAACTGGTGCACACAAGATCCTATTTCAAATACTATTTCTTGGATCTACACTTCATAAGTTTCGGCAACATTTAAATCTCCTGCGCTAGAGACAGCTGAATATGTTACGGTTTCTTCCGTGGGGCTTTGCAGCATGTTTTGTGTTCCGCCAGACCTAGACTAAGCCCCCGGCTGTGAGGGGGCTTGATAATCACTAATCCAGCTGGCCTCCGCCTCCTCCGCCTTCTCCTCTTACTCCTACTATCCCATGAGAAGCAATGGCCATTCAATTCTGTTGACTTTTTGAGACACATTCCTGTAGGTAGCTGAAAGAATTCCTATGCCCAGATCATGAACAAAAATGTTTCACCCTCGGCTCGAACACTAGCTAGAAGGGGAGAATTTACGTATAGCGTTTGTTCGGTCTCAGTTCTGGTAGGAGTCTGCCTCTTTGGGTTCGAAATATTCTCAGGATTATGACGTTTGGAAACCCAGCGCATAATACTCAAAAACAAATCGAAAAATTAATGAAACAAAATCATGGATAAAACTAGGCTGAGGAGTTTAAGCTGAGACCCTGGAGCATTAGGATGGGGATTATTCTTCTTGTGCAAAGGGACTCGTAGGTCTCATAATGCATATTTTGAGTCGCCCACAGAGTGAAAATTATCATACGGCAAGTGTATACGGGGGGGCATTACCAGACTTACGGTGTATCGCCCAAAGTATCAGATGAAGATACGGAATTCAAATGGATGCAAGGGGGAAGTTCGGGAAGGAAGATAGAACTGAGGGAATTACGACACGGAGAAAATGTGGAATACAACAGACGGTAGCAGGATGGAAGGGAAGCAGCAGCAGCATCAAGACAGAAAAACACATGGTTAGGCCACTATGCAACGCTAATGGAAACGGAAATATTGAGAATAACCCATCAAGGAGTTCGTAGTGGAGATGATGAGGCAAGAGCCCAGGACACTGGTGTGGGACAAGGGCATAGAGAGGTACAGGGGAACGAAGAGGCCGATTACAAGGCTAAGAAGTGGTCATAATCGGCAGATTGATGAACCGCCACACCGTCGGGCATTACATAGGCCTTTAAGATCCACCAAAGGAGCAAATATGTAAGTAGCGGAATTAGGTCGGGAGGCGGTACTTAAAGAGCCTGACCTATATTGTAACACACAAGTGACCGCTCAAACACTGGTTACGAGATATGGAAAGCGGAGGAGTGAAGGTGCGTTTGCGGTATGGCACAGAACGTGGCGCACCTACTACAGTGCAAGGAGGTAGGGGGCGGCGGTGGGAGGCAGTGGGAGGAGTGGTGGAGATATACAGATTTTTACGTTAAACACAACAGGGAGATGGCACGGAAACGAAGGGAAGGGGAAAAGAGAGAAGAAGAGAAAGGGGAAGAATTGTCTGTAATTAGGAGCTAGCACTGCTCGGAGGTTGGATAATCTAGCTAGGTCTCCGCTTGGGGATGCGTGCTCTCGTTATATTCTAGATAGTATAAATACGTGTACTGATTCACAAAAAAAAAGGAAAAGAAAATTATACACAAACGTGATTGTACATAGTACTCGTTACCCCCATGAATTGTTGCACGCTGCACGAATTGTATTCCTAAATCCCATAGGACACTTGAACCCCATACCCAGGTGTGCAGCTTGCACAGCGTGCAACAATTCATGGGGTTAACGAGTATCTGGGTCACACATGACTAGTGTGGTTACACAACCGCAGAAATCTAGCACCGAAACCTTATGCATGTGCACGCCGTTAAAGCCACTGCCATGGACGCTAAATCTTAATCTGTAATCATGCTGAGGTTTGCAGAGCTGGAAAAATAACAAATTAAAAGTCAAATAACGGCTAGGCAACTACTAACTACCTAGGTACTCCACAGCTGCAGCTACGTGGTCGCATCTAGGCTCAATGGATTGGGCTTCGGAAGGTTTCCGATTCCGTTCTCTACGAATACCTACGACGGTATTGAGCCAATCAGACTTCAACTTCGTTCAAAAACAATCACATAACCATACCTTAACCGGGGAATATCCACAGGCATTGGACCCTCCATCACGCTTAAAGGAAACCTGTTCATTAGCTGGTCTCTGACGAGGGTAAGATAATCCACAGTGGTCAGAAGCTGAGAACTTCTAAACCAATGCATATAATATTGAGCCCCCAATAAGTACAAAAATAAATCAACTAAGCGAACGTTACAACCATGTCATCTTTTGACCGCCCTTGGAGAAAAAAAGTTGAAGAGTCAATACAGACAGAGTATGTCCCGGAAAGAAATGTCATCTTGTATCATCCAATGTGTATACCTTCAACCAATATATTCCTGTCCCCTTTCCCTTCAGAAATTAGAAACAGAAAAATGCTAAAAATATTTACTGATCCTCCGTTTACAAGATTTCCTGTAGATTTCCATCCCAAATAAGAAAACAAAATTCTCCCGCTTATCTACGTGATGAGTTACTAGGGGCGTGAAAGGCATCCAAAGCATCCATGAGCCCATCCATGTCGTCGTAAGCCTCGAGTGATTTGAAGTCGGGTAGAGTAACATCCTGAACCTCAGTGAGGTTAGTGCCATTGTACTCCTTAGGAGGCCACCTAGAATCCATGGGTTGAATAAATCTAGTTTTCTCAGTGTAATTAAAGCCTTCGAGAGCGGTGACATTGAAAACAGCCATCATTTCGCGATCTTCATGGAACAAGTTGTGGCAATGGAACATGTAAAGGCCGTCCCATGGAGTGTATTTGGCAAGAACTTCGATGGTCTCCGAGTTGCCCAAAAATATAATATCCTTGAGACCAGCAGCCTCATATGGCTGAATAGGTTGTGCAATACCGTTCTTGGTTCGGCTAATGATCTGCATATCGACCAAATGGACGTGTACTGGGTGAACAACAGGTCCACCGTTAATTAGAGTCCAAATCTCGGTGGTGCCACGGGGAACATAATGAAGGACACGGTTGTTGACGTCAGAGAATGTTTCACCATTGATAGTCCATTTAGAATCACTGGAAGTGTTAGGTCATATTATTACCCCCCAAAAACGGTGATTGTACGTACGTAAATGCAAAAGTGAAATTCTTTGAAGAAGTGATTGGCCGTTCGAGGAAAGTAATGTTCCTGAGCGAAGAGGGTACGTTTTCATTATTTGCATCATCCGTAACATTGCTTCCGACCCTGAACTGCATAGCTTGCCCAAGGGTTTCGCTGTCGAGCCCGGCAAGTGCATTTCTCAACTTGAGAGTTTGGTTATGATAATTTGCGAAATCCACAATTATCTCATATCTCTCTCCCATGCTTATTGTCAAGGATGTAGTTTGGACAGGGCCGGTCATATAGCCAGAATCCGAAGCAACGACTTGGAAAGCGACGGGGTCAGTTATCGTGTCTCCCACGTACAGCTGAAGCTGGAATTGACGAGAAGCAGCGCCATTCAAAATCCTGAAGCGGTACTTCCTAGGCTCAACATCGAGGTAAGGCCAGAGCTGGCCGTTAACGTCAATGGTGTCACCACCGGAAGTTGGCATAAGGGCACCAGTGGTATTATATTGCTTAGAAGCAAGAACCAAGGGAATATCATATTTCCCTGTAGGAAGACCATAATCTTCAGCAGGATCATCTAGGATGTACAAGCCGGCTTGGCCCTTTTGCACATTACTCGCCTATATTTTTCAAATATACCAGTCAGCGGGTAATCCTGAGTAATGGAAAAACATTCGAATTAACTCACAGTTACCATATGTGCGTGGTCATGATACCATAAGGTCCTAGACTCTTGGAAGTTGGGATAATAATAATCCTTGAATTGTCCAACAACCATAGTGTCCGAAGCCCATCCATCAAAGGGGGCAACAGTTGCGGAACCATGCAAATGCAAAGAGGCAGTCGAGTCACCCTTATTGATGAGGCGGAGTACAATTTCTCTTCCCCTTGTTGCTCTGATAGTGGGCCCAGGATACATTCCATTGTAACCAACCAAAGTAGTGGCATTTAAGTCAGGCCAAAGTTGTTTTGTGAATGGAGTGATGGTGATTTCATAGAAATCGACTGGGTTTCCAGAGGGAGGAGTGTAAGTTCTATAGCATTCGTATCCGTCAGTTACATTGCGTTGCCTATCACAAACTGCCTAATTGTCCCACGTATGGAACTTGAGGTGACTTACGCCAGAATTGGTAATTCGGGAGGAATTGGCAGTGCAACACTGAATTTATTTGTGTATGTTGGACTGGCTGAGGATTTGCTGATTAACATGGCCCCCCAAATGAAGGAAGAGCGGAGAAATAATCTAGCCATTTTTACAGAATGAGAAGAAGAACGTTCAATAACAGAGTGGATATAACGATTGGAGCTATAGCACTGATATCGATGGTGAGGGAGAATTCATTGGCGATGGAGGATGATATCTTATATAGATTTAATCAACCCTACCTATTACGACAAGGCATAAAGAAAATAACGGGTTTTCCTGCAGCTGCAGCCTGCAGAGACTAGGGTTTTCCCAAGGTCAAAAGGTGCTTATTCCCAAGACATACATAGGCATCATATTCCCTGCATAGACCATGACTGGTAGGTACCCCATTCACCTAGCATACGACATTTTCGAAAATTGGTGTCACCTTGTTACGGAGGGTCAGTATTTCCCAGATTTCCCTTTCTGGCGTCTCTCCGTTGTGAGACAATTTTTTCAACCGTACCGTAGCTGCCCACGGGCATCACGCGGCCGCCCCAAAGGCTGAACATCAGTATGTACTAGTGTATAATTCTGATTCTGTAAGCCCACGACATTCAGCTATCTTCCTCTTTTCTTGTAACCTATTACTCGTATTCAAGCGAGGCAGCTGCAGCGCAACTCCAGTAGGCCTCGATACCGATTACCCCACCCTGGGGCCTCCCCTTGCCCTTGACATTTAGCTCTCATACTACTGCCGGTGAGCGGGGTATCAAGGCCATTACAATACTGTTACTGTGACGGCTTATTTGTTCAAGAACTGGTCATGACACACGTCTCCACGAGCATGCTCGATTTGGCATCCAGATGCACCAGTATCCGATGGACTCAGTTGAAGGAGAGGAGCTAACCATCATCCCAGAGCTCCATGTGCAGCTGAATGGCTCAGAATGGGGCCCGGCCAGGGTGATTAGAACCCTATGTCCCGCCCGGTTTAAGAGTTCTTTTTTAGGTACAGTAAAGCATTTCTCGTATCTGGTTTGAGGTTCATCGGCAGTTGAAGTCCATCTATCACCAGGCCAGTTATGGCAGTGGCCAAACCTGCATCGTGACTCGTGAGCTCGCCGAGGTGGGCCCTTCAAAAGGTCACCTACAGTACTTTAAGTCAAGCTTAAGGTACAAAGGGGCAACGCAGTCGAGCAGCTGTGCATTAATGGTCAATTGACAATTTTTTGACGATCTAGGGCACAGCCTGGGAAAATGGTGAGGCCGCCCTATCAGCATAGATGTAGGTAGGTATCACTAAGCGAGTAGCCTAGAAGCGAGGGCTGCTGCGAGGCGTATGCCTGAGGCATGCTGAGCATCTACACGCACAGCCCCACGCCACTCGAGCGCTCGCAGCAGACAGGAATCTTATCGAATTTTGCGAGCCCCGGGTAGGATAATCTAAATGTTCAATGACGTGTTCAATGAAGCTTGGAGTTGTGGGGTCACATTCATCGGTTCGACTCGATATCGACTCTAGAAGCAGTTACTGTAAAACCCGTAACTAGGGCCCGCGCGACCTACACTTGCAAGCCTCTACCTTGGTATATATCACCGAGATCCAGAGCTCTAAGTACACATATGCGTATCTCTGTAGGATATCGATATGAATCTGAAACCGTAGACCTATGTTCTCCCTACGTATATCTCACGTTGACTACAGCCGAACCTCTATAATAGCATCCTCTATATATTGTTAGCATAGACCTCGCCGGCCCGAGCTGGGGATATGGTGATAATAGCATAACTCTCTAACAGCATGTATAGCGTTACTGGGATTGAACAGGAGTAATGAGTATTAAAAAAAAAGAAAAAAAAAAAGCATGTATAGCGTTCTGCAGGTCCCAAACCTGCCAAGCAATTTTATTTTTTATTTTTTCAGTGCCATGATGGCGGGCCTATGAAAATCATTAAATGTACAATCCGTGATAATCCAACAGCTGAGCTCAATTGGGGTGAGCTGAAGCATCGGAGAAGGAGCTGAAGCAGTTGACATAAGCTGAAGCTGAGATGAGACAACTCAACAACATAAGATTATAAATTCAACATTTATGGGATCTGAGAATGCGTAGCCTTGCATTTGAGGTTGAAGATGAGACTGCCACCATAGTATAGTATGACCTCCATAACCTTGAGCGTCAACTGTTAGCTCTAGCGGGAGCAGTGGTGGGAGTGTGATAGGATATTTGTTACCTACTAACGTGAATTTCAGGTAATATTACTCATGTACACGTGACCCTACGCAAAACCCTCTTTAAATGTATTAGCATGGACCTTGCCAGTCCCAACCTTATGCAACTATAGAGGTGCGACCGTACATGAATCTTCGCCCCAACCGGGGCTGCGACAGTGCGCAAGTGGGATGCTCTAGTAGTCTTGTATACCTGCCATCAAATTATAGAATAAATTTGTTTTGAATACGTCTGTACGGCGCATCAATGGTGGGAACTATTCAATGGACTGTTGGATTGATGGGGGCTATACTGTTCACTGTAATTCTCCTTTGTTTTCCTAATGTCCAGTTACTGTAGCTGTAGCTATCACTAGTACTGCTCAGGGCTGGTAGATTAAATTCCCCGACCTTGAATCCAACCATCACGGGGTACACAATTGGGGAAAAGAAAAATTCGACTGCCCTGTTTGTCAATAGCCAAAATTCCTAAATCCTGCCATTTGATGAGTGGTGTGTCACACGCTTCAATGGCTGTATAAATAGCGCTGGAAGCTGAGCCATTACTACTGTACCTCTACATCTTATATGCATTGTTATTAACGGCAAATTCTAGTAGCAGCTTACTCCCTACTATGACTAGTCACGATAGGGGCTTAGCCACAGCTGATATTGATCATAGTTATGCAAACTTCGAACAAGTAACTGATACTCTCTCTATGCCGTTTAATTGTGGGCGCCGGGTGAGGATAGAGAGATACTACTACACATGCACACGCAGGGACTTCCCTTAGCGATATCAAGCTTGACAAGTCATTTTTCAACTTCATCTGTATTTTCCTTTGCAGGAGTTTGGTATATTCATGTAAAAGTTGCGGTTAGGGCCACAGTGTAGTTAGCACGTGATTATCGCAACTCTAAAATATATCGAATCACCAGCGGCGTGCTATAATCCAAAGCTCTAGCTATATTGTATTAGTATAAGTAACCATGTATCTACTCATCATAGATGTAATTATAAGCTATGTATATGTTCTGGGCCGCCCGCGGGCAGCACATGCCTAGGCGGCATACCTACTAACCCCTTGAGGGCAATTTATTTAATTACTGCTTTTGGTACATAACGCACTTGAATTAATAAAATATACCTACCTAGAGCTCTATTAAATATACTTATAACTAGGCTATTAGTGATCCCGACGCAGGTGTCCTCGAGATCAATTGGATTATCATCCAATAGTCCAATTTGTGTCTGTTCAGCTAGAGCTGAGAGATTGATCTACTGAGACTTTAGTATGACAATAGATTGAGCATTTCAACTCAGTTTTGAAGCATCCGCAGCGACAACTGGTACAGGGCCTTTTGCAGGTACATGAGACAGAAAAAGAAATACGAGTTGTTGTAGATGCCAGCTCAGTAGCATTAGCTAAGGTGATTGTACTTGTACATTGCCGAGCAGCTGAAGTATCTGCATAGGTGGCATGAGATGGGTGATGGTGGTGGTTATTGCTGGGTGATCTTTTTTTTTTTTTTTTATAGTTATGCCCGCGATCGACCTAACAATGAGCACGGGTATGTCTCATAAAATCCTTTAACTCGCATACCTACAGAGATGTAGTCATGTATGTGATAGCGCTACTGAATAACTCGGGTATTTATGTCGACATTCGCATCCCTGTTCCTGAGCCTTGCGCTCAATTCTTTTCTTTTTTTTTCTTTTTTTTTGGTGATTCAGTACTCGTATTTGAGTTATCTGCATATGACGGGGCCCAGCACATAACACCCTCTTCGATGTTGCCCTCCCTCCCCAAAACGGAGATTAAAAAGAAACAAAAGGAATGAAAATGGAAAATCAATTAGGATCGCAGAAATTCATAGGCCTCCCTGTTCCACTCCGGGTCTTCCCATACCACCTCCCACTGTCTTTCCTTTCCATCTCCTACTTTCCTGCACTGTCGCGTGTGTACCGCATTTTGTGACTCGCCGCATTCACACACCGCCAAACCTCTACTTTCCAATTTTGTGTAGCCATTATTTGAGAGGACCTTTGTCTGTGACGATATACGTGAGCCCCTTGAGCGCATTCTTGCCCCATTCTCTGACCTGTTTTGCAGCGTGATGGATTCTGAAGGCCTCTCTGATGCCCGCTGGTGTTGCGATGCTGGGATTTCAATTCTGTTATTTTAGATATAACAGAAGCTCTAACCTCCGATTACTTGAATCCACTTGCTCAATCAACTTCGGCACATTCTTTAGACTTTAAAGGATGAGCACTAAAATATTTGATAGAATGATCTCGGATATGTAAAATCCATCGGTATATCCCATTTGGATCAGCGCGCATATCAATTAGATCTATTGCACTTGACGAATATGTTGCGTTGAAGCTGCCTTGGTCGGGTATGCAACGTACGTGCAAATTGACCTCTAAGTGGTACGTACCGCGCCAAAGCTCCAATTGGACAATTGCATTGCAACTACTTCCAATGACCCAATGACCCAATGGGGCTACTTCTATGACAGCAATATATGTATATCTATATACTTAAGTAATTTGGCAGCTTCGGGCGGGGGGGGGCGCGCCATTCAGAAATTTGGCCACCACGGAAAGTTATACTAATATAGGGACCTCTACTAGTAACATCTACATGCATTACTCTAAGTTCCAATTATTGCCTCGCAGCTGGGGGGATATCATCTTGCGCAAATTGAACTTGAGCTCAACCTGGAGGCACAAAGGTAACTCACTGTTGTCAATGAATTCTAGTACATACCTATACTCCAGTAGCATGAAATGAAGGTTCAAACCACATGTACCTGTCGAAAATACTTGTATTTGTATCGTTAGAAAAAGGTTGACATCTCGTCATCTTTCTGACTGGCGCTCAGGGTATTGTTATAAAGTACCAGGTAAGCTTAGGTAAGGTCTTCATGCTGTCGAGCCAAGTCTTTAACGCCCCATAGTCTTATATTATCCACATTGCGAAATATACACTGGACTTGCCTGCCCAATTGTAGAACGGTAGTACCGGTACATACTATATCTACATGCGAGCTTCCTTCAACCCTTTTTTTTTTTTTTTTAAATACTCATTACTCCTATTCAAACTTCCTTCAACCCCACCACCAGTCACATGTCTTTCAGTAGATAACTAGCTGCCACGTGGAGCTACATAGTAAATACTAATATGCACATGTCGCACAATGAAACAAGACATTTAATTAACGCCAAACTTGATGACGCCTATTTTCCAAACACTAGTTCGTAGGCGCAGTCAGGAGAAATAATATCAAACACCTCCAAACGTTTCGACTGTCATGCAGACGTATTTGACTTCGGTTTGTATAGCGGTAGTTGTTAATCGCAGGCTATAAGAGGACAGGAAAGTGAGCTGGAGGATAAGTGTCATTCACTGCATCAACAAAAATCAAGGTCCGCGACCTCAGATCGGCGCAGCAGCTGGACTGCATTTCTTTCTTGATACTGTTGTTTTTCTTTTAACTTCTTAACTCTTAGAGCTGGGGATTTGTAATATACCAACTATAGCTATTTCGTATTAAAATCTATCCCTTGCTACGAGCATGTTTCCCTCGATAGCACAAGCAGCGGTCCTCTTCATCCCACTACTTCCTAGAGTAGTTGGCCACAGTATGTACTTCTAAGCTCCACCAGCATGAATATACTGACAAGCCCAGTTGCCATGTGGCATCCCGCCGTTTATGGTTTCCATGGTGACCCTGCAAAAATGATTGCACCCCTTGCCGGAAAGACATTCAACCAGTGGTGGTTCAAAGGGGAGCTTGACAACAAGCCTCGCAATGGTGCTCGAGTCAAGCTCCCCGCCGGTGGAACGGTGACAGTGGAATTGGCTTGCGGGAAACAACATACGAGCTTCGGGGGTGCACCACCAAACATGAACGATCCATGTCCAACCGATCGCCCCGCTGCACATGCTGGACCCAACATTGATGATAATCTTCTTAGGGGATGTGCATTAGCTATCGCATACAAGAGTGATGCAAAACAAGTCAAACCTGAGGACTTTGTCATTTTCAGCGTACAACACAGATGTGTGAAAAATCGGAAGACTAAATTTACGGTTCCAAAGCTTCCAAAATGTCCCAAAGGGAAATGTGTTTGCGCCTGGTTTTGGCAAGGACAAGTTCCGGAAAATGATGAGATGGTATGATATATTCCACCCCCAATGCTTCAAGGTCGACTCCTATTCCACATCCTGAGATGTATATATACTTGTATATATCGAATAATAGCACTAATATGAGTATCGTACATGCAGTATATGAATGGATTCGATTGCACTGTTGTCAGCCCTGGAAATCGTGGTCTAAAACGCCCGAAACCAGCAAAGGAATGTCGAGACAATAAAGCAGCATGTGTAAAAGGTGCAAAACAGCCTCTCTATTGGTCTAACGAACGTCCAAACATCCCTCATCCTGGACGCGATAGGCTTCCATCTTACAGGGACACTTGGGGGTTCAGGAACGGCGCTCAAAACGATATATTCAGGTAGAATACGTAGAAATTCATCGAGGGATTCGGGTCATGGTGTCTCTACCATTTAATTTTTTTTAACATTCCAATGAATTATCCATATAGTTTTATACACAGTTCACCATAATTGTTCTATATACATGTTAACCTCTACTGTCCACTTGGTTATCGAAACAGTAATGATGTACCAGCCTCCCACCACGTGGGGATGACGCCATTACACCATATTCCGCTCCGCTCGGTGGGAGTAATGAGTATTGAAAAAAAAAAAAAAAAAAAAAAAAAAGGCTCGGTGAGGTTCGTGTCATCATTCGGAATACATAGCCTTCCCTTTGGGAGGGCATGATCTTGTTCCTGATTTTACAAGAAGCTGTCATTAAAAGAGCTTTTCAGTTTACATATAATCTGTCGGTAAAACCTTGGGCCCTGATAAAACCTAACAGTACAAGTGCCCACAGACCAGGATCGAAACTAATGAATTAAGTAGTGTCAAGTTCACCGGGGTAGCCGGGAGCGGCTAATTTGGATTAGCGATTGAGGTGAGAGGTTTCGTATTCGTTTGCTAATTGAGGCAGCCTTTTTTCCCCCTGGATCTATGAATAGGATTTTCTCTGCTTTATACACCTAATTCTTGCATACTGAAAGTATATGAAATCCTTTTAGACGTCAGTGATGAGTTTTGCTTATGCCCCCTACTCACGTTCCATCGGGCTCTGCTTATGCCTTACTCGGGTCGGGTCGGTAATCCGTGCCAGCTGATGCGAAGGAAAGGCAGGATGCCTTAGAATATTGTGTGACGGAATTGTTGAGCTTAGAATGTTGCGGACAGTTTCAGGGTGTGGGCAAACGGTTACGGGATTGGAATGTGGCAGATGTTCTCGGGATACTGAATGCGAGCGCAAGGGGTTTGGGTGGTCTATGGGCACATAAGGCCCGCTCTATTCTTCCTTTTCTATGTCTTGAATATATTTGGAAGTGCATCTGAGCAATATAAGCAATCTCCTACCACAATCCGAGCATTGTGTGATTATTCTTTCTATTACTTCCTACAGACGGAAGATAAGTCCGTCGTATAACCACATTATCTATAGTAAGTGTGGCTGGGGCTTCGTATGGAGGGACCTCGATATCTTCTCTTGAGTGGCCTTGAGGCTGGGTGGGTTTAGAAAGTCAGATGAGCCCCATGTTTGCAAGGAACGGAGTGTCTTGAAAAGGTGACCAGGGATTCAAGCTCACCACTGGCTTACTGAGTTTCCAGTTGCAAGGGGTGAATATATGCAGTTACAATGTGAAGGACAGTTGATAAAGTAACCAAAGGCGGTTCTACACTAAAACATGGCTTACGGCAAATAATGTAAAAAAAAATTGTGGAGCATCAGCTAATGAAATTGTACGGTTATTCCAGATGAAGGTGTCACCAATTTCTGCAAGTTTTATTCCCGTTGTCTACTGCCCGAGATATATAAGCTATTGATTGGCATGAGGGAGGAGGGGTTCATGTGCCAGATTGTGCCAGCTTGATGACTTTCTGGCAGTGGGAACTTCTCCGCAATATCAAGCTTGGCCTGGAAACTGTGAATGTGTGCTGTCTATACTAAGAATAATTATTTTTATTTGTAGAGCAACCACAGTGGCTGTTGTGTTTTTAGTAAGTTTTGGAAATGGCTCAGTGTCGCTGTAAAACCACCCTTCGCCGAAATATTTTGGCGTAGTAACTCTATATAAACCCGTGGCAGACTCTGATTAACTAAGGTCTTAGGCAGTTTTTTTTTCTCGGTGAGTGAGCCTATCTGGCTCCACCATGACATTTTTATACTTTTTTTTTTGGTAAATCATTAGGTACTCGCATTCGGGCTAACTAACCTATGACAAGAGTGTGCATCCCCTTGCATAGCAGAGCTGGATGATGCACAGCGAGAAGAAAGCGCATACCTGCTCCAATCGTTCATTGATTGACTGTTCGTACAGCTCAGCGCTGACCCTCCACTCTGATTGGTCGTGCATTGCCCTTGCTTCTTTCCAACTCTTCTCCATGTTATTCATTTTCTCTGTAGCCTTTAGCACTGTAATATGTACATCAGCTTCATTTAAGAACAATTCCTCCCTGACCTCCTTATTCCAGAAAACCTTGCTTGCCACTTAGACCTCCTCCATCCACGCAACCAAGCACCCATCCCTTCTCTCATCCATGGTTGACTATATGGAGTAGACATTGATATAGGTTATTTGATAAGGGGTGTTTGACCGATGCCGATAGGTAACTTCTAAACATGCTTTTCTTTCAGCGCTCGGTCGGCTCAAGGCTATGACCGCCCTATAGCACCTGCTATTGCTCAACTTACTATGTAAAAGCTGTGTAGACCCAACCCTTCTATATGAAAACCAGGAGAGGTGATAGATAAATGAAAGCCCACATATCGTCCATCACGAATCCAGACCCTCGTTCTTGTCACCGTTCCTGCCTCTGTCAAAGTCGTAAGCCTTCGATACTTCAGATAGGTCGAGTGCGAGTGCCAATAAGCTAAGTTATACCACCATGAAGACCAATGACCCAAGTGCGCAGCATAATAAGGTATAAAATGAACTCATAGAGGTTACAAAACTACTTAGCGCATATTAAGGATAAGTCAACTTGGAAGCATACCTTAAATTGGCGAAGAACGAGGCTATGAAGCATCAATATTTAGCACTTACCTACTGTTGACTTTAATACTGATAGTATTTGCT
Organism: Terfezia boudieri ATCC MYA-4762; assembly: GCA_003788615.2. NCBI lineage: Eukaryota > Fungi > Ascomycota > Pezizomycetes > Pezizales > Pezizaceae > Terfezia > Terfezia boudieri. Next base: position 876,648 of record ML121541.1, read on the forward strand.
CAGCTGAACACGTGCTATTCGCGTGGCGTCCGGAGACATCTTGCAAGGGTTTGTTGGATGATAACTGCAACTTTTGGATTTTTTATTTTTATTTTAAATAATGAAGCCTGTTCGACCTATGCTTTCAAAGCAAGAAGCGGAAGCTACCGCTAACGTAAAGAACTGTGAACGACTTAAATTACTAACCCGAATCTGAAATCGAGACCACTATCGGCCTCCTCCGACCTCTCTCAAAATCTTTTTTTGGGGTGATACTAGGCCAACCAGACTATGATACTTAGATTCAGTCAGACTACCCAATTTGGCAGGTGATATGCCAAACACGGTTAGTCTCAAGCCAATGCAGTACTGCGAACCCTTGAGGGTAATCATGAGGTACTTAAGTATATGTGTGAGTAAGAAACCCTAAATTACCGCCATACAAGTAAGCTGGTCAATCTATCCTTGAATCTACTGCGAGGATGTGGAGAATCTCGTAGAGATAAAAACTTCACATCTTGGATTGACCTCTACAAGAAGGTCCTCTTCGTAGGAGCTAAGGCAAGACCTAAAAAAAGGCCGATACGCTGCGCGAATAAATATCGGCGACAAGAGTCGGTCGTGGTAATACATCAAAGCATACATAACCCTGAACACAGGCATAACTTACAAATTTATTGACTGCTCACACAACGTAGACTTCAGGCCCGCATAAGACATTTCCATAATTGCCATTGTACGTACCGGTATACCGGTTGGGGCTTTGATATCGGGTAACCGCCGTAAGCCGTCGGCCCACATTGTTATAATTAAGTACTGTACTGTACCGTATAACCGTACCGCGCGCGCGCATACCTTGTCTCACAAATACAGCCATGAACATATCAATTGCAATTCGATGAGGTTTCTTGCATACGTCATGTGGGCAAGAATTACCTAAACATCATACCTAATGCGAGCGTGCGTGTGACTAACATACTACATATGCATTTGTATGTTGGAACGTTAACAACCTACCCAAGCTACTCAACTTCACGCCTGAATTCAGAATTCAGAATTAATCCGATCTGGGATCGACCCTTGTCTCAGCAGGCGCGAAACACGTCATTATATTCACGTTATCTCTTACTCATAGGATGTAGGTAACGTCCGTACCTATTACGAGTAACTAATGCAGCTAATCTTGCAGTACTACACATATCAATTTCTCCTGTTGTTAATAAGAAATCAAAAATGTTTATTATTAACAACAGGAGAAATTGATGTGTGTAGTACTGCAAGATTAGCTACATTAATTACTCGTGACATAGCTACCATCAAATTCTCCACCCAAAATTTGAGCTTCTATACACCGCTTACCAATTCGAGTAATAATCATGCGAGTTCCATTCTGCAGGATATAAATTGCGTAGAAGCATATATTTATTGATGGCAGCTCCTGCCCAAGAATTGTTATGAAGATTATGGAGATTCTATTCTCGTTGTTCTTGTTATTACATGAAAGTGTTATTACATGAAAGTCTATCTCCCGCCCTTTTCCCTAATGCTTTGCCAAGCCGCTTAGTCCTTATTCCCTAGTCCTTAATTGCTGTACTATTATAGAACTCCCAAACCTGCTTGCGCCAAAGAAACCAGATCAGTGATCACTTCGGCAATCGAGTCCGCCCCCCGTCTTTGGATACGTACCTGTCCTGACCTATGTTGCTCGCTCTTTACCCGACCAACTGCTCAAGAAGTTGTTTAATACTTTCCTGGTTTGCCTCAAAACTGGACATTCTGGCCTTCAGTTCACCGACATCCATCGCCAATTCGGAGGAGGCACCAAATGCACTGGGATCAGGCGTTGGTGACCAAGGTAACGGGGTTGCCGAAAAGCTAGCTTGGGGGGTTGGAGACCAAGGTAGCGGGGTTGCGGAAGAGCTGGTTTGAGAGGCCTCATGTTTGATGTTGCTCATGTAGTCAATAAATATCTCTGAAATCCTGCCTCATCTTGTCTTTGCTCTCGCTATTACTCTTAGAGGCTCTAGGTTCTGACGAATATGTATCCTCTTCTGAATAACATCCCCAGGCGCAGTTGGTTGCTTGCGAGGGGGTTGCTTGTGGGAGGGATGCTTGTGACATATCGTATTATTGCAAATAGAGTTTGTAGTCTGTGATGTTTTGTCTTACACATATTAGAGCGTTCGTCCAAGGTGGGACTCTAACCCTGTTGAGAAGTTTGTTGTGAAAGATGTGATAGGAATCGTAGAGATATTCTCTGACTTGCATATAACTCTCTAAATAACTCTAGCGGTTCGGAAGATTGATAGTAGTTAGCTTAGCTTTAGCCGATCCCAAGATACACCCAAAGAGATTTATTGTTCTGGACCAAATCTCCAGAAGCAGGTTGTTTAATATTATAATCTTTGTTGAAAAAGATATCCAAACTGCTATCAGCCCAAGTTGGTGTCGATTAGGAAATTCTCCACGGGGTTCTCTTTTCTTTTGCTGATGTATATCAAGTTCAGGCAATAGCTCATGTGTTTCAACCAAACCGTCAACCAAAAAGAGGGGGGTTTTGAAATGAGATGCTAGCAAAAAACCATCCTTATCCCTAATCTCCAAATGCTCGGAACCTGATTCAAACTTGCGAAATGTAGTAAGCTGGAATTTTGCATCACGGGCAAAGAGTGTTGACCTTGTAATCTCTGCTAGCTCATTGGAGCCTCTGCATTTGCAGTCCCTTCTCCTGCCTATTGCGGTTCAGATGCTTTGGTCCTGTTCAAAGGGAACTGGGAACGCGGCCGCTTGACAGTGCTCTCAACTATAGGACCAGGTCGTTTTGGTGGCATCGCTGAACGTTGTTGTTGTTATTGTTGTAGTTTGGTAGTGAGGATAAGGATAGAAACAAACATAGCAAAACCTTTGGAATCACGAACCTTCTAGTAACCTTATACATGCTTATTGGCGGTACTCCTACAATAGCTTTTGCAATGCGGTTCTGCCACCGTCCTGTTCGCGATTACCGCTCTAAACAATATTATTATCCTATCGGACAATATCTACGGTATGTCCTGTGAAGTCCATACACAGCACCCATTGCTCGACTTGGGTCCGCCAATCAGCTGTATCGAGTTTGGCTCGCCTGCCTGATTGCTTCAAAGGCTGCGGGACCTTATAGTACCCCTGATATACTTCCGGGACGACAAAGTATAACCGACGCGGTGGTGTGGTAATGTGATAGAAACTCGGAGACCTCACCCTCAATACCATGTGTTTTCCTAACGGTCATCTGAAAAAAAAAGAGCTCAAAGGAAACAAGGAATCAATCCCTGCATATGACTGTGAGTAGGGTTGGCAGGGGTGAGTTCCGATGGCTTGAGAATATTATGGATTTCCGCAGATTGTGGAATCGAAACTACCACCTACGGTGCGTCCTTTCAATTTTGTGAGCCTGAGAAATAAATAGTCAGCATAACATTTTCTCGCTTCTGACCGTTAAAACTTACTGTGAATCCTGGCCACCCTTCTGGAGACGAATGTGCGCATATAGTTCGAACGGAATACCTCTTGCTGCAGCAAAGGCGGAATTGCCTGCAGTATCCTTCAAAAATTTTAACATTGCTGAGAATCTTTGGCTTCCCTGACGGCCGAGAAACTGGTTTGCAAGGTGATCTGATGCAAAAAGAGGTGTAGCTCTCATCGGTCTCCATGTGAATGACTCTTCCTGAGAATAACCCGTAGGGATAGGTAGTATCAGCCAATTTTTGATCGGAAAAGCTCTGTTGCGGAAGAGCAGCCATCATAGTCTGCTGATGTTCTTGGTATCTTATGTTACAGGCGAGCGTCAAGACAGATCTCGGCAGAGGACCCCAAAACCTGCGAAGTTCCAACACACGGTTTTTATTTAACTCCGCAAATTCACATTTTTCAAGATCCAGAAGCTCCTCCCTCTATATCCCATAGTGGCGTGATTATCTCCCGAACATGGCCAAAATTAGCGAACTTTTTGAACCGTTCTCGCATGGGAGACGTAATAAGGATAGTGCGTGCCGCAGAATGTCGGGGCTTTTGAGCATCTAGAAGCAACCAATTCAAGTTGCTGAGAAATTCGGTTGGCAAAGTTGAGCACTCGAAAACACGACCATCTGGATGAAACACAAACCACCCATAACCATCATACCGCACGACCGAATTACCATTTTTGCAACGTAGTCGCCAGAGAATGTAGAAGCCAAGGTATGGCTTGCCAATACCTAGGTTGGCTTGACGAATTAGTCTGCGACCCTCACTAAACGGAATGGGGAAACCCACCTGATGTGCCATTTATAATATAGTCACTAAAACTTCCTCGCCGCTACTCGACTTATTTTTTTATTTTTTTTTTATTTTTTTTTTGCAGAAGTCAGGCAAGAAGTCAGGTATAATAGAAGTATTACGAGAGTAGTTCAAAAATCTTTTTTCTTGTTTCTACAGAGTAGGCAAATTTCCTACCAAGATGATCTTTTTTTCTCAAAACTGCTGTACAACCAGCTGTTTAATGAGGATTGACTCTTGTTGAACCAGGATCTATGATTGCAGTGCCGTCCACCAGAAATGTTGAACTGCATGTACCTGGGCTTGTTGGTATGGGTGGAGGTCCCGAAAGAAAACTTGGATGTTGGTAGGCTCTTGCCGGAGACAGAGGAGCCGTGACAGTAATTTTGTCCAAGATTGATTTTGCGCTCCTGGGCAAGAACGGCGCGAGGCGGGGACCTGAGCGCCGGTGATACCAGTTTATTATTTGGTTATAGATCTTTACAGATACTTGTATTGGCCAATTCCTGATGGAGGGTGTTGTGCCAACCAGATTACAATTCCTGGAGAGGCGATCCCACCTCGGAATACCATGGAATAATAACAACTGTGAATGGAGGAATATTGAGAACCTCTGGTGCGTTACCTGAGCTGTTGCTGGTGAGGGTATAGCCGGGACTTGTATGTGAGGACTCTGTAAGGCGTCCTCTGTTTCCTCCATTCTACTTTTCCCACTATCCATCTAGGCTTGAGGTGAGGGAATTTAATCCAGCCGTGTTGACTGTTCCAGCTCCAGGAGCCAATACTTGTTGTTGAATATTCTGAATAGTCACAGTAGTAGCCATACCTTCCAATAGTCATTTTCTGCGGCCAACAGTTGTTGAGAAAGTATGCCCACGGACAGTACGCCACTTCTTGCATGCAGGAGTGCTTCAAATTCATAAAATCTCGTCCCAAACCGTTCAAAATGTGGTTAGCGATCCTGTTGTCCAGTACATCGACACCTACACTGCTTATCTGAGTAGCAAGAGCTGATACTTGACTCATCCACTGTTCCATGATCAATTGAGGAGATTTCCGAGCTTGTCCGAAAGTCTCTTCCAACCTCATGACGTTCGAGACATCATTTGAGGCATATCTGGCTGAGAGGATTCCCAGGCGTGTATGCCTGTTCTTGTGTTACCACACAAACGAGCCTGATCACGTTCACAGGATAGGTGAATCAAAGAACGAGCATGCTTCTGCTGTTTAGTCCATGCAGCCCTTTGTTCAGCATGCATCAACGGTTGGATATCTTCGTGCATGGACTCTCAAAGGTCCTTCAGAATTAGTAACGAACGCATATCATCAGCCCAACCTGGTAGTTGGTGCCGTTGAGCTCGGTAATTTTCATCACATCTACCCCCTCAGAGTTCGGCATGTTTCAAATGGAAGTCCAGTATAATGATCAGATCCTTTGGCAAATAAGTCAAAGATAGAAAAGGTAGCGAAAAAACGTAACCGGGTCATAACCTGTTGGAGAGTGTAACCGCTAGGATAAAACGTGATCACTGGGTGTCAGGTTTGCCTAGACACCGATAATTATATTGTACGCTCACAAAAGAGTCGAGAGGTCCAGATTGTCTGTATCATTTGCGACATACAAACCTTCTACGTCATCATCACTGATGACATCCCCCAACATATTTTCGACCATAGCCTTTCATAGTGTTTGCAGACGTAGAGGGAGCGAGTTTTGGTGGCGAACCTTACAATGTGCCGTCCGCAAGGGTTAGTTTCCGAGTATCCTTATCGTAATTGGCATCTAGGAGCTTGGACCAGAATTGAAGATTGAACTCTCGCTGAAGAGTTCGGTGTACAATGAAGATGGTAATCGTGTGCTGAATGAATCTGTTCGGAGGTATCAGCATGAGTGAAACATTGAAATATTGTGGAAGAACAAAGAAATTCACCTTGTGTAGCCTGAATTAGTTTCTCAGTTTTGACTGCTGCACCATAATCCAAGGTTGAAGCGGAATTCACGGAGTCTTTCCGCTTTAGGGTGAAAAATGCCAACCCATCGACCCAATTATCGTAAAGAGAATCAATATGCGCCTGCTAATTGAGTTTGTAATTGGCCTTATTGTTTTCAAAAAACTTTTTCACATCTTGTGGCTCCCACTCCTGAGGATCTGGGGACTTTGCAAGGATCTTTGCAGGGGGTACATCGCCTCCTGTGCTCTTGCTGCTGGCGGACATTCTTGGAGTTTTGCTGGGGGGGACTTAGAAGGGGAAAAGTTTGGGGATGGGTAAGTCGGTGTCTTGGTAGGCTTGTCTTAGTAGGGTTGTCTTTGTGGCACGGGGATGCAAGCAGTCGGTTAGAGAGGGAGGCAGTTGGTAGAGAGGCAGGCTGGCAGGCTGCAGGTGAGGGAGATTTGTAGGGGTCTTTTCTTGGTAGGGGTGTCTTTGTAGAGTGCGTCTTTGTAAAAAAAAAAACGTAGGGGTGTGCGTCCGTTGGAGAGGGAGGGGTGTGAAGGACTTATAGAACGACTACGTACACTCAGGAATAAAGCTCAACTCACAGTCAGTCGAGAGGAAATCTGCACAGTGTAATTGTATGATGATCCTGTTATGTGTATATGATAAAGAAGACAGAACGTTTCCTCGAGCCTTTTATCCTCCGTCAGCCAAGCCTTTTACACTTCCCCCTACGACCGTCCCACTTGCCCCTTTGGGACTTTTACCACATGTAATGAGAAACCAGACTAGTAATGAGAAGTACGAATGAGAAGGTTAGTCTCGTGCCCCTTCTCATCCTGCGTCAGATTTTGGCCACATACCAATGGTGTTCAATTCCCTCTCGCAGGATACTGATTAATTCGTGACATAAGCCACAAAACCCTCGCAAATGATTTGGATACTTTAAGAAACTTAATGATATTTGAACTATCTGAAAATTATTCACTTCGCTGAGGGCATAGATGTCTAAAGTCCTTTCATTTTGTTCGAAGGGTTGTCAATAATAATAAGTACTGTATCATATCCATCCACGAATGTCTCGTGTATTAAGTACTATTGTCTGGTGAGACGGGGTCACAAATTGTTACTAAAGTATGGGCACACGCAGATGAAGTAGCTGTATTATGCAAGTACTAGTATTATCAAGTAACTTGAATCGTCGCGATGTCTAGAGATCGATATCAATAAAAAAACATTCCCAATATGGCACCTCTAAAGAAAGTCCAAGCCCAAGCAAATCCACTTAACACCAAAGCGTATCCGAATAAACTACTTTCAGCTACATTGTATATTCCTATTAAGCCCCGGAATATATGCATCCAATTATCCAAAACTCTGGAAAAAATACCGTTCGTCCCACTCTTTGATTCCTTTCGTCTACCAGCCACCAGCCTGAACAGCGAATCCATATGGCTCGTACCATTCGATATAATCATTATCACCAACTGGGATAAGTTCCAAGTGCAAACTCTTACCACCTGGGCAGTCGAAAGTCTCACCGCCGAAGAAAGTGAATTGTGCATTCTCTCCAGCCATGGCAATTGACCAGTCTGTTTTGAAAGTTGCAAGGTGACGATCTCGTGACGGGCGCTTGTTGAAGGTAGCATCGAGTGGAATTTTACCAATGACAGTAAAGAGCTGGGCAGACATAGATCCACCAAGATCATGAGGTTGGGTAAAGATATATCGGCATTTCCTGCCGGATACATGGTTTGGAATATGAATGCTCATGAGTGTTTGAACATTTTCTTTGCCATTTGTCTATGTAGACACGAGACCATACATTAGTATCAAGAAAGGAAGCTGGAGGATCGAGACACTTACACGAGAAACCAAGCCCCAGGTGGTGTCACCATAGGCATGGTCAGGCCAAGCCTCTTTTATTTGAATCATGACATCAGGAAAGAAGATTTGAGGTTGCTCTGACCTTGCTTCAACTGATGTTACTGCGGGTGCAGCACATACAAGTGAAGTGGCAGCAAGAAATACAGAAACAAAAAGGGTAGCTGATTTCATTTGTGCGTGGAGGCTTTAAGTGGTTCTGATTGACAATGAATTTATCACTTAAGATCAACGGGGCTTGAGGTGCTGGTGGGGTGAAGAGTGAGGAGAGATATGTTCAGCCGGGGAAATCCAGGACTTAAAAGCATTTAATACACCTACTACCTCTAACCCCTCAATTAGAGACTCATATCATATTCCGTAGGCTCGTGGGGCTGAAGAGTTTACCATGCCATGTCTCAAAGACCATAGAGGCTAGTATCACAAGCTAAAAGAATGCAAAACCATGTAGCGCATATGTGCGAGCTCTAATTATCTCAATGGTGGCGCCTTATTTGGTAGTCTTTATCTGTGCTGTATGGAGATATTGCGGTCTGATTAGCTGGTGCTCAGAGAGACCGCGGAAGAGCAGAAGACCGGTTCCTCCGTATATGATCAAAGTTGACTTCTGTGGTTCTTCACCGCCGTGAATGGGGAGGAATCAGCAACTTCAGCCCTAGAATAGGAAAGATACTGCAGGCAGCTTCATGCAGGACCATGTGGCTGGCCTTGCGAAAGAGCGGTGAAACTAAAATTTGCGCTTACTGAATTCATATGAATCAGTAAGTTTTAATTTCCCACTTCACGATATCGCTATATCAAAATTAAGCCGCAGTCAAAATATCATTATCATATTATATACATAATATATTGGATGCTCAGGCCCTGCAAGTTCATTCGTACCTGTAAATGACAGAAGAATAGTCTTGAGATACGACTCAGATGATAGTGTGGAAATGAATAGCTATCAATTATTACCAGTAGACTAGATCTGAGGATGACAAGATATATATGGCCAGCTGCAAAGATTGAATGGCAAAATCTGTAATTGTACCGGAACTTTTATTGAGCAAACCGTTAACGTTATAGGAGTAAAATCAAAATTGACCCCCACACGCGTGCACTTTCATTTCGGGTGGCACGGGGCTTAAACACCTAGCTGTTAAACCCAATCCCAATAATATATGTACAGTATGTACTCTTGAGTTGGTCAGCTAGAGCAGTTCAAAGTTCGTGCATGCTGTAGGCTGAGAAAAGATGACCCCAAGTATATGTACAATCTATGTTATCTATCTTCTTAAAGCATTGTGTACTGATTATGTTGAATCGAAATTGATAGATACTGTACCATAGAACACCGTGAGGAATTTGGCCATGAAATATTTGATAATATTTAGCTAGTCGGCTCGAAATTAATGTGGTAGAGGTGGATTCGAGGATCAATCAGCCTTATGTGCGGGGGGGTTCTTGTCATGGTCGTTGAAATAAAGTCATACCATAGGGCTGAAAAAGATGCAATAAAGTTTAGCGCTACTTAATGAGGCTTAGTTGGCAAGTGGAGGGTAGGCATCAGCCAATCACAAGTGAAGACTGTATCTTGGAATGTAGTGGTGGGGAGCCATTGGATACCAAAAATGCAACAGCTGCTCTAGCGACTTTGGTCTGCAGCTGCCTCAAAGGCGGTGAAGAAATATAGAGTCAGCAGGCTCGCGATTGAGCGAGTAGAACACTAGTCTATGCCTTAACTGAGCTGACATTGATGCTCACCGGCCGCATAGCCTCAGCACATGTATATACTAGTTATGTACGCTGGGTAGAGCTCCTATCCCCGACTAAGTGCTATTGGTAGATGACAGCATGAACTGCATGCAGCTATTTCCCATGGCAAAGGTATGGGTTATCCGAAATTTCTTAGGCATCTGGGGTTGCGATCATTATACTTAGGGTTTGTAAGGTTGGGTACTAGCGGCAGTGCAACGTGGAGGCCTTAAGCTTCAGTGGTTTACCATACCGTATATGGATATTTGTGAGAATACTCAAATAGCTCACGGGAGGCAAAAAAAAGTCCGACTTCAGGTCCATCTCCATGAATACATTGTTCTAAAGCTAAGGGAGAGGTTCTAGAATACCCAATTCTCATGAGTACGTTTACTGTATATACCGCTGAATCCAAAGTTGTTTTTGACACAATATGCACTAGTGAGGGCTATTTATAGATTCTGCTTGTGCCAGCCGCAGCTGAAGAATCACAAAATTTGGGAGCAGGCTTCAAGCTGAATTTGAATGCACGATAAGTGTCAAATGCTGAGATGAGAGCCCTATGGGATTCATGAGGGTTTCTAACTACCTAGCTATGTAGCATCCCTCTATATACTATGGATACCTTATCTATTATCGAATGAACATACTGTAACTTCTAGTAATCATATATGCATACTCTATATGCGGCGATTTTTACTACTTAGCTATTTTCGTGCTCGAGGTACAGCTAGTCTCATGCCAAGATTGCATGCTTCGCATTGCTGAAAATACAGCCTACCTAACACGAGTATTTCTGGTGCTAACCTCGCCCTCTACAAGCTGCTTGTGCCATCCAGACTAGACCTCGCCATGTCTTCATTTTGTGTAACTACCTAGGCTACTCGGTTCTATACTTATACTACAGTAGTAAGCTCGTGAGCATGATCTAGAATATCGGGATAAGCACTTGTCAAATCTCTAGGCGTGATTGCATGGTGGTGGCGGTGCAATAATGTCCCCAAAAAATTTCTAAAAAAAGTTGGGCTAGAGCTTTAGCTCTGAAAATGAAAACTAAACTTACCCTTCAAGCATATATCTGAAGTAATCTGAAAAGTGCCAACCAGACTAATCTGAAAACTGATGTATGGACTCTGAGGCCCTAATTTCTGGTGCTGAACGGAGGTCTGAGATAAGTACTTGTAAAAATGCAAAAGTGGAGTTGTTTTCTTGAAGTGCAAATCATAACGGGGATCGGAAAACGTTAATGGCCTGGTGAATAATTGTTTTCCTGAAGCATGGACATTCTGGTTGTGGAATTGATGTTCCTATGAGACTAGCCTACCGCTTTCGGTTGTTGGTACAGCCGTTTTGGCTCGTACTAATTTGGGCCAATAGTCGACTTCCCAAACGGGACATAGTACTTTACATCATGTAAACCTAGTCTGGTTGGCACAAATGTAAACCACACAGTCTCGGCACTTGAGGTACTGCATATGTACATGTAAGTATAGTCAAATTCCGAAGTTCATGGTTCAGTCATTGAAGTACTGGAGCTCAATCTCAAGATTTTCGTAATCTTAATTAACATTGTAGCTATTTATGCTATATTGCAAAATTAGGATTACCGACGTCCCAAGACCAGTCTGTTCCCGAGTCGGTGGGTTGCGATTAGTCTGGTTAGGTCGCGCACTACCCCTCGCCAGACTAGGTCGCGATACTGGTAGCTTCGGTGCGATTAAGTCTTCATGTCACTGATCCACTAGCGGCATGAACTGTGTTTGATTAGTCTGGTTGTGTTTGATCAACGAACAGCTTGTTTCTATTGAGAGAGCAAACTTAAGTTTAAAAAAAGGCGTGGCCATGGCTAATAAATCATATCTGATCCAGGCTGGGATTCAATTAACTCTCAATTAATCTACTTGAGGGTAATGATTGGTCCTAGATTTGGGTCATAGTGGCCCCTCAACCAACCTCCACCAATTTGCTGATCGTCTACATGTATTACTAGCCTCGTCTCCGGATGTATTAAATGAACACAGAAAGTTAATTTCAACGCAAGCCTCCCTGTCGATATCAGAAGAGGAGGTTAAGTCAGGCGACCCAATACAAATACTGTACGAATATAATTGCGGTAACTTTCATCCCCTGAATGGCCATGCTATATTCATCTCATTATTTTCTTGTGTGTGCATTCGATGTCTGCTTATCCAGAATATTGGTCTTCATGCTATCCGACTGACGGCCCAATTAGGTCAACATAAAATGAGTAAAACAAAGTGCTAATATGGGTTACTAGATGATGTATCGTGCACAGCAAATGTTGTTGACAAAATTAACAGAATTCAAATCAGGATAAGAATTCCAGCTCTATCAGCAAACAGCGACTAAGCAAAGCGCAGCCGGACTAACTCCGTCAAATAAATGATAGCAACCTTTTTCTAGCCCGTCAAGTTATTTCGAAAACAATAAGTATATAGTAAGAAAAGAGCAAAGAGGAGGATGGAACTTGTTAGAAGAAGATTTAATAAGCAATAATCAAGAACGAAACCAGAACCCAACAGTAGAAGACAGCCCGTGCAGTTCAGCGCAGTCTTATACCAGTGTGAGGTCCTCAATACCATTCATTCATTGCGCAGTTGCAGGTGCAGGCGCACCTCTCAGCAACATCTGCAAATCCGCCAGTCTCGTCTCTCTCCCCTTGCCTCTCCTCCTTCTTTGCTTCTTCCCATCGACCAAGCCATCTTCAACATCTTCGTCATCCTTAAAAGCCTGCCCAACAAGCTTCCTTTTATTCTCCTGTACTTGCAGCACACGTTGCTCAATACTGTCCTCTACCACCAGCCTCCAAACTGTAGTTTCTCGTTTCTGCCCAAGCCTATGAACTCGGTCAACAGCCTGGTCCTCAATTGCCGGGGCCCACCAACTGTCGGCCAAGACCACTTGATTCGCAGCAACTAGGTTAAGGCCAACACTCGCAACACCTAGAGACGCAAGCATGACGTCTACAGCGTCTGGGTGGTCATCTGGAAGTGACAGGCGCGCAATGGCTTTATCTCTGTTTTGCACCGACATGGTGCCATCAATCCTGCAAAAACGGAAATTGGTGAAGGTGAGGTGTGGGCCAACCAGATCCAGGTATTTTGTCCACTGTGAGAAGACAATCGTCTTGCTTGTGGGGTCATTCTCACGCGTTGCTTGCAGAATCTTAACCAAAGCATCGATCTTGCTAGAGGAGGGTGGGAGAATTGTGCCATCTTCTAGGGCCTGCAATTGAGTGGCCTTGATATCTGGAAAGGGCTCCACCAAGTTTGCGCTTGTGATGTTGGGGAGGTCCGTGCGGCACATCGGGCATTTATGCTGTGCTTCCACGACACGTGATATACCTGCACACGAATTAGTCCAACATATATAGAGAGGCAGGTAAGAACATCCAGGAGCACACTCACACTCTAAGCCGAAGATATGTTTGCAAACAGTTATCCTTGGACTATGCAATGTATCTAAGCATATGGGACAATCATCTTGAGAATCAATTGCCAACTGTAACATTTCCTGAAGCAATCTTCGCATTTCATCACTCATGCCCGCGCTAGCAATCTCTGCCAAGCGAGATTCGATTGCCTGAATTCGGGCGGTACCGCAAAGCTCTGGATGATTACACATCTGCCTCATACGTAGTAAACGTTCCAGCAAGTTGTTGTAAGCATTGCCTGACCTTTTCTCTTCTTCCGCCGGGACTTCTTGATTGTCACCAGGCATCAGAGCTAGTGGCCGAGGGCGCACTGCGTTACGTGCTGCATTGTTAGCACCTTTTGTTAGTTCATAATGTTCCAAGAGACCTTTTGCCTCGGACCTGGTGTTCGTTAGTACTCTGTTTTACAACCATTGGAGGAGGTACTGTACTCTAAAATGGTATACTTAGCCATCTCTTCCTCTGTGAACTTCACTTTATGGACATACTCCTTCAACTCGGGTATGTCGAGATTAACAAATCTCATGTCTTTCTTGCGTCGCAAGCAAATGCTAGCCATAACAGTTTGTAGCCGAGCAGTACCTTCTGCATCCCCATCGTTGAGGGGTCTGATGAAAAGCCGGGAAAAAATATGAAACTCTGCAAGGCCCCCGGAAAATCCAAGGAATTTAATCAGAGAGTATAGGTCCTTGAGGCTGTTGACAATAGGAGTTCCGGTCAAAGCCCATCGACTCCTTGCTGGGACTTGTACTGATGCCAAAGATGCTTTTGTGTTTGGGTTTCTGATATGGTGGGCTTCATCAAGGATGATGCGGCGCCACTTTTTGTTGTAAATACTGCTCGCGCGTTAGCTGACGATTCAAAATTGCAACCCACTCAACATACCTGCTACTCTTATTTTTTGTGAAGGCATCGAATTCGCTCGTGAGCGTACCTGCGTTTAATTTAGCATCGATTTCGGGAGGCAACGGGATCAACTGGGTGGCTTGCCGTAGCTTGTGATAACAACGTCAAAGTTATTCAACTCTAGCTTTTTTCCCTTCCCTGAGCCATGGTATCTATGTACTTTCAAGGCATTCTCAGGTTTTATGTGACTCTGCATCTGCTGTTCCCAGTTACTCATCACACTTAGTGGGGCTACAATCAAGGTCCCGCTTTCAGCGGATATTTTCTGGCCAACTTCTTCGGAATCTGCAAGTATCAGACTTATCATCTGGACAGTTTTACCGAGACCCATGTCATCTGCTAAAATCCCTCCACTAGCAAGGTGTGGGGGCTCTTTCTGAGAAAACTTCGTGGCAGTGTTTATATACCAACCTACATGCACAGCACTGCGCTTCCAGAATTGCACTATCTCATCTGCATTTGCTGGCAGCATAGGGTTCTCATGTTGGAGGAGCCAATGAAGTCCTTGGAGCTGATAGGGAAGTAGTTCAATAGATAATCCCTGTGGTTGAGCCCTTTTTGGCATTTTCTCCTACTATAGGTTAGATATTTGTGCCACAAGCTGGCGATAAGCAAGCAGAAAGAAGAGGGAAAGCGGAGTACTGCTTACTAGATCAGCCTCAGATATGCCAAACTTCTCAACCACATTTCCAAGGTCTCGAGCGGCAATCCTCTGGCTTTCATTGACCAAATCTTGTAATTTCCAAGGCTCCATAAAATTTTGTACCGGGGGGGGTTGCGATGACCAAGTATTCTGATAGCCATAAGCTAATTATTTCGTGAGATCTCACATCAACCCTTATCCATGAGGAATTACTTACTAGCTTGAGCCTGGGATCCAAAAGGAGCCAGGAATGCACCGGGCCTCTGGGAGGACTTGAATATCGGACCAAGATTTGCACCAAGCCTTTTGTCAGCAAGTATTCTGGCTTCCTCAGCTCTCTTCTGCCTAGAAGAAGTGCGAATTTCCATCCTCCGCCTATTGCTTTCAGGAGTGAAGTAAATCCCGGCACGAGCAAGCTCGTTTATGGTTCTGTCCTCTGCAGGGAGAAAAGGAAAATGAGTAGATTTTCCATAAGCATTCGACGAAGTTACTTACGATCTAACTCATCTTCTGTGCATGCGTACACATCCACCATGAGCGGAAGTTCGAATTGAGTTTTTTCTGCCTTGACGGCTGCCTCGAGGTGTATCTTCCTGGCATCCTACAAGCCGATCAATGTCATTTCCTCACTGGTGACCGAGGTAACATACCATCATAGGAGAGAGTTTCGCAGCCATAATTTTTGGTAAATGACCTATTTGCGCCCGAACAACGCTTAGAACCTGAATAGCATTGCGGTCGTCCTAGAGGGACAATTAGTATTCATTATAAATGCGTCCCAGAAATCTTGACTCGCCTTATTATAAGGCTCCCGTTTCAAGAGAACCTGCTCTCCCGGTGTTGCAATTCCTGAGTAGTAACGAATTCCAACGGCATTGACTCCGAAAGCACCAATCCATACACTTTCTTCTTTATCGTCAAGCTGGGTCAAGTCAACAACCTCCTGAGCCAAGGCATCATCACCCTCTAGATCCGCAAGATTGAAGTACTCTGCGGAAAAATCTGTGGGATGCAAGCCTGCTGCGTGAAGGCCTAGAGGGATTAGAGGGGCAAGTACTGAAAGCTTCTTGGTCGTTTTCCTTCTCTTCCCTGAACTAGTAGCCGTCTCGTCATTGTCACTTTCTGGAGGAGATGGTGACGTTAAGGAAATTGGATTCTGAGACGATCCTTGTGTATATGCGGAAGAGGGACGCTTGTTGTTGATGCTAGCTCCATTGGTCCTCCCTGTCAGAGTTGATATCGTGTTTGTCCGCTGTGGGGGCAACCAAGGCAACGCTCTTGGAGCCAGTGCAGGCATCTTGCCTTTCTTCATTCTACTCGTACTTTTGGGTTTTCCTATTGGAATGCTGTTACCCTAGTCTGGCTTGCTGTTACCCTAGCGTTGACTGTCGGAGTCCTAGGTCAAGAATAAATGCACGTCCTAAACGATGGGAATGCTGCTGCGTTACCCAATGGGTGCCGTGGATGGAAGGGGCAGGACTAAATAGTCGGAGTCCTATTGAAGCGGATAGGTGCCTGCAGAATTCTATCTGAGTGAGATATCTAGGGACGCGGGCTGTGACGAGACCAGGCTGTGACTGTGGCAGATCGAGGCCAAGTCGTAGATGACATCACGGGAGAGACCAATAAGCTTCGGGCGAGGCTGTGAATCCATACCGGTACAAGTAGAGCAACGAGACTAAAGTAGAGCTAGGGCAAGTCAGAACAGAGCTAGGGCAACAACCAAACTACTGTAGGCTAAGCGAAGGCCCAGCCTCGCACCGCTAACAATTCAGGGTAATGAAACATTTCGGACTGGCGCCAAGGCTCAGTAGTGCTTATTACATGTAGGTTTATCGACTACATTCGAGGGAATATCGATAGGGGAAACCAGTTGTTTATGTAAAGTACGTGCATTCCCTACCTCGAAAGACACACTAACTCCTCATGGTTCCCCTTATTGGGACCGAATAGGAGTAAGGAGTATTTTTTTAAAAAAAAAAGAGACACTAAGGGTGGCGGTCGAAGCAATCACAGGACCACCAATGGATGATTCTCTTCATGCTCTCATAAGCAATGGTAGTAGTCTGGTAATACCCAGCATTCATACGAAATGAAGGAAGTACAAATTAGGACTGGAATTGAACCTAATTAACTCCTCCCAACGCAAGAGAAGCAACTCAAATAAATGAGATGTATGTCTGGAAACGCTAGAGCAATTTATACAAAAATCTTTCCAATATTCCTCCTCTGATTAATATACAGTATAACAATGATCTTGCCCTCTACCTATGCCTGCATATCTACTGTAATTTTGCTGTTCTGCAAC
Source organism: Terfezia boudieri ATCC MYA-4762 (assembly GCA_003788615.2). NCBI lineage: Eukaryota > Fungi > Ascomycota > Pezizomycetes > Pezizales > Pezizaceae > Terfezia > Terfezia boudieri. The sequence goes on from ML121541.1 coordinate 893,790, forward strand.
ACCTAACCAAGCAGGAACAGAATACAGTTACCAGTATCCTGCCTGACTACTTGCCTTATCTACTTTCCTCTCAAAACCAAAAAAAAAAGAACAATTCCAGTGAGTGTTGCCTATGATATTCCAACAATTGCCGTCCTTTCACATCAACATGACCCTCTATCGGACGTTATGGCCACTTCACTTTTGTTCCGTTTTTCTTGCTGACACACTCCTCACACAGCTCCCACCCGCAACCCTCTTCTAAACAAAACCACATCTGCACTTTTCCCGTACCACCGCCCTGTATCGCACATCCTTTACAACTCCGTGCCCGCTTCCCCGCCCTTCCAGTCGCGAGTTTCAGCCGATGTTTGCGCTCGATCACGCCCCCTCCAATTCGAGGTATAGTGTAGGGTATATAGACATATGTCCATGACTGTAGGCGGGGGGAGTACTGGCTCAGGCGATGTAGCGGAGAGGCACGACGAGGAATAGTAATAGGTAAAGGAGAGGTCTCTGGCGCAGAGTAGATTAATTTCCCGGTCAGCGGTGTTACAGGACTCCTCAAAAGGTCTTCACCAGCCTGAACTTGCTCAAAGCTGTGATTATGCGTAGGAATTATGATAGGGCTCGGGATTGATTTGATGCCTTTGACAAGTCGAGAGGAAGGAAGAGCGGCCTTCAAGCTGGCAGGCGCAAGTCGACGACTACCGGATACTGGTTTCTTCAAACACTGCCGAAGATCCTGGTCATCCAAAATTCCCAATGATGGATCCTGGTGCAGCGGGGCTTTCGGAGACACCGTGGTCAGAGCTAGACGCAATGCATTTCCCTCTGGTATAACTCCGTTATTCTTATTCTTATCGTCTTGTTGGCTGCTAAGCAATGGTGTTTGTAATTCTCTGACCAGACTTCTACTCTCCAATGAACCCGTTGAGATGATGTCTCCGCCCGGAGGTCTCCTGCTTGTAACTAGGGATGGTGTCATTCGAATAGACGCCTGTGATTGCGATCTTCGTAAAGGCAGTGGTGGGTGTCTTGTCGGTACCATGAACAGTGGGTCAATGGCCAAATCATCACTTGTTACCGGCTGCACAGACCCAATGGACTCCAGTGCTACAAGAGGCTTGCTAATTGATCTCTTGCGGAGAGGTACATGGAATTGATTAGTTTTGCCTGCCCCGGGAGAGCAAAGGGTTGTAGTCGTCCGCAAAACAGGCTGTTTGTAGCGAGACAGGGGCATAAGCAATTGTGGAGGTGTTTTAGTTTCAGTTGCAGGCAGTATCCCAGAAGAGGGGCTAGGCTGCGGAGTTTCCTCGTACATCACTCCAGGAGGCGGGACATTCAAACGGTAGGCATCCTCCAATATTACTGGGATGAAGATTTCCGTGGCGGGACCTATGTTAAGTCTCGCCTGAACTGGACTATCATACTCCGATCTCGGGGGTGTATGCTGAATAGATGAAGTCAATGGATCCAGGTTTGCTGGCAGAGGTGTTTCTGAGCAGAAGGTTGAAGATGGTACGGGTGCAGAGCAAATTGACGAAGCCGTAGTGGAGACTAGGGTGACTTCTTGGGGCTCCTCCCACAGGGAGGGGGCGCTATTCTTCCTGCTCGATCCTGCTAATGAGACTGTATCAGAGCCAAGCAAAATAGAAGACCCGCTGACTGTCCTTTGCTGTATTAGTTCAAATAAGATATCTTCATATACCAATGTATGCCCTGTTCGTTCATGTAATGTATCCCGATTGGCAATATATGTCACTGATGGTGACAAAGGAGAGGCCTCGTTTGTGAGCCGAGAATGAACAAGTGATTCCGCCTTGCTCTCTTGATCATTTTCTTTTGTATCCCGCAGCCACTGCTGACCTACTATAGCTTGACTATCATCTTTTCGCTTTCCTTCCACGCCAATACTCTGTCTCTCGTCCCTCCCTTCATCATTACCTTTCAAATCGATTTCCCCCCTCAAAACCACTTCTTTTTCTTTCCTTGTTTGCTCTGTGCCTTCCTCCGTGTGTCTTAATCTATCAGGAGTCCTGGCTGCACCTGTATAAATTCCACTTGCAGGGAAAGTGAAAAACCCAGGCAGGGAGCGTGACCGCCGATGCCGATTCCGGTCGGGAAGGATGCTCCGCGGCCGTAGGGGAGTATGCACTGCAAATGCATCGTCAATAGAACTCACATCGTCGTCCGTTTCGAATGTCTCTACTCGCTTGATACTAGCCACTCTTGGTAGAGACACACTGGAGAGACCCGTGAATTCGCTAGATTTCGAAGGGCTAGTTTGGGCTCTCTCAGCGGTCTTATATCTCCATTCTTCCGCCATAGCCACCAATTGTTGCATGTTAATATCATCACTCTCTATGACTACTGGCCCTAGTGGCGCGCCAATCTTGGCCCTATCGACCCTCTTTCGCCCTGTGTACAGTGACGCAGATTTGAATCCTTCATCCAATAGCTTTTGAGTTCTCACTGAGTTACGATTCCCACAGATAGCATTTTTTTTCCTATCAGCCTTCAAAATACCCAGAACTCTGTTTTGTAATCTACCGCCAAAGGTAGGTGTTTCAGGCGAGGGCAACCACTGTGGCATATCGGCATTACCCTCAGATCCAAGGTCAGATTTTGAGGTTTGCGGACCTGCAAATGGGATGAAGTGAATCTTATTGTTAATAACCGGTTTTAGTTCCAGCTCTTTTCTTTCCGGTTCCAATTGCCCTCTGGCTACTAGATGTTCATGCATCAGTACCTTTAGGTCTCCCTGGGACCCTTCCCAAGCCGGAGCTTGCACTGACGGCGGTGGAAGCGGCAGAGCAATTCCTAGCTGATTGAACTTCTCGCCATCATGGTCGGGGGAGGCAACAAAAGACTCATTGTGGAGTAATGAGTAATATTCCGGGAAATCTGAGGAATGGTGGTCATGACAATCTGAAATGCTGTATGTTTTGCTATTCAACTGGGGCTCCTCTTTGGCATGTGCTCCATCCTCATCCTCATCTGAAGCATAGTTGTCAGTGTTTTCATTGTCGTAACCTAGAATTTCCTTTTCATGATATATCATCTTATTCCCACTACTTATATCTGCTGAAACATTTTCCACGTCGCAGTTTTGCCCCTCATCGGCTCCGTTGTCTAAACATAGGCCTTCGATGTAGTTTGTGAGCCCATCCGTATCATAGGAGCTTCTGTGCTCATTGTATTCGAAGTGAGATTCCTTATCTGAAGAGCAGGAGAACGCCGACTGGGGTGGCCATAACGTAGTAGGTGAATGCATAGAACTGTAAGGGAAGGGTCCCTCGGGCAACGTTGATCTAAAAATCACTTTGATTCCATCTCTTTCTTCTGCCTTCCCTATATCCACAATATTCTCATCCACTAAAGGCTTTAATTGTGATCTAAGAGGCTCGTTGTTCACCACTACCCCTGCTAGTCTAGGTGAGCCTGTAGCCGAATCTGAGTCCAAAGAGGGTACCGAGGAAATATTCAAATCGGATGTCTCTGGTTGGCTATGCGAGTTTACGACGATTTGGAATGTCTGAATCGCCGGGGTTGGTGGGTGAGTGGGAACTCGGTTACTCACCGGCCGGTCATATGTGGCAACTATCCTGAAGCACTCAGTTGAAGGTGCCAATGGCGAGACTTGTTCCTGAGGTGCCGTTGTTAATTCATCCTCACTGTCCTCGCTGTGGTCGTCTGTTTCGATCGTGAAGTGCGTCACTGGAGACTTGCCTTCATCCACGGGTCCATGCCCATGTCCAAAGATAGATCCATAGTATGAAAGAGGACCCCTCCTTATACCAGGCGAAAAGAGTGGACCTGCTACCGATCTAGTATTGTCGGTGTAAACGGGAGAAAGTAGGGGAGGCGCAGGAAACGCCATCCCTTTACTAGACGCTTCAACGTCATAGACAAAGGGATTCTCTCCCTCGTCATCCGAATCGAAGTCAAAATCGTGATTTGCTGTCGATAAATCCACCGGCCACCTTTGAGGCGAGAGCTCATTAAAGGTTGATTTTGTTGCAGAGGCATTGCCTGAGGAATATCCATCGTATGCGAAAGCCTGTGCTAGAGTCGGAGAGTCGATGTCAAGATATAAAGAATAAGGCATTGTTGGCCAGGTCGTTGGGATTACTAGCAATCGTAAGAGTTGAGGAATTGGTTTCCCTCCAATTCAATATCGATAATAATAACGCGTTTGTGCTGAGGTCTCTTTGCATATGGGGCCCTGCCACCTTCTTTGAGGTTACTCGATACAGTATTTATGTCAATATTCTTAAAGTCATCTAATTCATCCACGAATCAAAGGGTATATGGGAGGCTATCCCAGCAGCCTTAAAGAGTTACCGAAAGAGAGAAAAGGTTATAATTAACTGAATTCAGTTCGGGCTATGGATCGCAAAGGACTAGAAGATAGAGAGAAGGGAATCTAGATCTGGCGTGAGAGGTTAGATAACCATATGCAAAGCTTGGGTTCTCATGCTATATTTCGAGGTACCCTCAAGTTCTATTTTCATCCGTCTGATGCATATCCCTGTCATTTATAAGAGTCACTATTTCTAGAAGCCGTCACTGGCGCGACTGGAATTGTGAAACCAATCATAGACAAGACTGAACCAGATTAGCCTCAGCACCCTACAAAATCATGGATTCGAAATCGCAGAAGTTCTGAACACAACAAACTTCTCGTCACCAGCCTTCATAGTGCCCAATACTATAAAGTAAATGGGGAGTGAACAAAATACCTCAAATAGTTCTGACCAGAAAGACTACTGCTATTAGTGCTGAGCGTGATCCTAAGATCTATGGTGCGGTAAAGGATACGACGGTGTATTGACTTGACGTTGCCTTAGATAGCTGCTCCCATATTTGAGAACCGTTACTCAAGATTACTATACTACATATGGTTTAGTCTGGTTGCACATATAGTAAGGTACCTACTTACTTAGGCAGGAACGACTGCTTTGGTCACGTCGATGATGTGATCATACCGGTGAGGTTAGCGCATCAATAATGTAATCTTAATCTATATGCTGGGTTCTATTTAGACAGTGACAACCATATATATGATAATGTAAATGTATCAACTAAGTAGCTAAGAATTGGATGTTGAGAGACCTCCAAGAATTCTCTAATTTGTTCCGTTATCGAGAAGCAGGAATCCCTATATATATAGGCCAATCAGACTATAGAAACCTATGGTTTATTCATGTATTCGAGTTATGTAATAGTTGCGGTTGGGGCCACCGAGAAGTCGCCTAGCCCAAAGCCCACAATATAAGTATAGCTCGCCGAAAGATCCTCCAGAAGACTATGACTAAGCTGGCCTATCTAGCCTCATATATGCAGCTTACTGTTGGTCTCATACACAAGACAGTAACATCCATGTCCCCACTAATGAAGTTGCACCTCGATTCCTACCAGGCACCTAGGCACATGTACGGGTCAAAAAGCATGCAAGCAATTCATTCCGATCCTGTGCTTAGAGAGGGCTCGAAACCGTGGGTCAACTATGATACCAATTGGGAGCGCAAGAAGCACTTATCGCAGCATAGGGAATCCTACGGATATCTCTGGACAGTCCGAAGTGTGGCTTGCGGGATTGTCCGCAGCCTGCCAGCGGCTATCGCTAAGCGCTGGAACAGTCTGCACGAGCGAGGAATCGTGAAGATTGATGCGTATATTCAAAGTAACAACAGAGTGATCTAGATGTCGCTATAGTCTTAATGCTACGGTCCTACTAAGTACTCTAGAAAAAAAAAATTCTTATTCCAGCCGACAATTTCCAGCTCTTTTATGCCCTCTCGATTTTGCCCGTTTTGCCATATTTGGATTCCCGGTTTCAGACTGATTCCGCCCAATTTGCCATTTCTGTTGAAAGAATATGCTTGTTGATGTCGATCAAGAAAGATCAACTTGATTGTTCAATGCTTCGCTCTTTGTTATCCTTTTGTTCAGCATACCTTACTTTGCTCTGCACGTTGTTCTGCACGCTTTCTTTGTATACAGCTATTCTTTGTCTGCCGTCACTATTGTCTGCTGTCGCTACTCTCTGGTATTGTCTGGGTTCCTGTTCCTTGGTTTATTTAAGCCGCACAAAAGTACTGTCTATGTTGACTAAGATAATTGAGATACAAGCAATCAATCTTCCGCTGCATATGAACTCAGTCTCCCTGTAGTTTTACAACAATTTCCGTATACACTGTCAAGTTACAATTAGTACTTTCGCTACGTATATGATGAATTATAATTTCCTGATTATAATCGTTAGTTGCGATTAGCATCGGCGTAATACATTCGTGTGCCTCCCATGCTCCAGATTCAATATCTGTTGCTTGAGCCTGTTCCACTCCACCTGCCCTGCCTGCCCAAACCTCGAGTCGCTTACTTATGACGTATAGCAACCTCACCTCCTATAAGCCGTCGGGCACCAGCTTTGCCTTTACTATGTTATGGTAACATTGTTGCCTTCTTTGACAGCATTGAACATCACACCCTGTCAAATCTGTTAGAAAAACACTTCAAAAAACGGAGACTTATGAACATCTACTGAAACTAGTAAAGGCGGGTTATGTGGAATTTTCGCCCAAACCGAAAGCATTTCCTACGCCTGTTGGTGATATGAATGCATAATAGCGGGAAAAGGCCAGCTGGAGTATATTATTTTGCAAGTAGATCCTTGCTTATTACCAGAGCATCTGAAGCTTGTGCTTCCAGACCCTCCATATAGGTGTAGTGTGTTGTGTAAAACTTCCAAAACCAGACTAGAGGAAATGGATTAGCATAACTTTACTAGGGGTATTCAAAGTTACTTGTTTTTTCGGCCATATAATACGGATATCTTGGCAAGCCACTTTTTCGGATAATCCGCATTATCCGAAGGACCTCCAAAGTAATTATCCAACACAAGTTGGGGGTCAAGATAATGATGGCATTCAGTAGGGCATTCGTCATAATATACGGGGTACATGGCTACGGAAGACCCCACCAAAGCAAAAAAATTATTTCATCTTTAATAATCAGAAAAGCAAAACGGGAAACAATTTTTTTATCCTCAAAAAGGGAAACAAGTTTGTCAATCAAATCCTATAAATCCTTCAGTTTGACGGAAGAGTGGAAACATCAGATATCCAGTTCCCATTCCACTCCAGTTAGAGCATGTATCTGATCAAAAATCCTGGACTGCGGAACAGCAAAAACAGCCCGCTCGCCCACCCATGGGTCAAATGCTCCAATGACCATACCACAAAACACAAAATTTCTTCCATCCAGCATAGGAAACAGAATGGGAGAGCCACTGTCTCCGGCTTCCGCAAATTCCCCAGTATCCTCAGCCACCTGCACCATTTCCACTTGTGCACGAACAACATTCACAGAATGTATGTCTTCTCCGTGTTCTTCAACTGGAAATGTAGTGCCTTTCAGAAATAACTCGACTTTACGTAAGTGGAATTTTCCTACTGACCACCTACTTGCTGACCCATTTTTGTAACAAAGCTCATTCCACGAATTTTTGGCGTCAATTGGAAATTGAGAGATCAGATTTCTTGTATATTGTAGATGTTAGAGTTTTTGTAGAAGTGTGAATGTGTTAGATCATCCAAATCACGAATTGTGCTGGTACATGTATTCATCAATTCCTCGTAGTTAAGCGTTCTAGGTACGCCGTGCTGAGACAGGACTAGTTGGAGAGATAAGTACTAAGTATTCACAAATGTAGCGATTCCGCGACGCGAGCGGTCTTTCCCGGCATAGGCGTATCCACTCTGGAAACAGGCCGTATAAGTGTCCTTACCCTGAATTTCAAAAAAGATTTACAAGGTACTATATTCCATTGTTATCTAACATGACACTGTTGAAATGCTAATTTAATAGGAGAACAACCTTGACTACACATCAAAAGCGTCACATGAGTCAATCAAAATAGGGGGCCACGGCCACATACATAAGTGTTAAATAAATAAATAAAAATATGCCAGCGTCTTTCCAAACTACTTGTTCTTCCGCTCTTTTTTCCTTCGCCATAGTCTCCCCCGTTGCCAACCTTCCTGGCCAAAGTGGTTGAGAATATTCTTATCGTTGCAGCGAGCTCGAACCACGTCAATATCTGAACGACGAAGTGCATTGATTTGTTCGTGGGCGGTATTAATGTATGCCAATTTATCGTGTCGGGATATGTATGACCAGCGCCGAATGCTGAGTAAATTTTCAGCGGATGATTCCACCGTAACTTTTGCCAGAGCCTAACAACGTTAATAACAGAAATGATTATTTAAATCTGACTTACCGTGATTTGGTTATAGGCAGTTACATCAATACCAATTGAATCCGCATACACTGCTCAAGAGGAGGAATTCATCCACACGGTTCATCAGTATCATCAGTCTGATACATTCTTTCCTTCGTCGCTTTTTGGCGGGAGGTGGAAGGTAAATCATTACTCCTATTCAGACTATCTAACCTATGGCGAGGCAGCGCATCCCCCAGGACAGGCTCCCCGGAGAGAGGACTAATGAAATGTAAACTGAAAGGCAGAAAGATTAATTCTCGAAACCCATCGTGGATTTGCGGTGCTATATCTAACGAAGCTTACGGCACCTATCCCCCAAGGACTATCACAGTGACCCCCGGATTTCCAAGCTACCCTGAGACATATGCATAACAAGTACCCTCCTACCATCTATAGTCAATAAAAGTTAAAAACATAAAGAAACTAAACCAAAATCACTCTCATCCAGTCCTCCTCTTGAATTCCATTCCTTCGCTCCATCCCCATAGATAATCCAACTCCAGTTAATATACCAACTCCCTCCAAGAAAACAAAATAATAACCTTTGCTATAATGAACTCTAAAAAAATTCTAAAGCTACCATCTTTTATAACCCCATATATAAATGCCGTCCGAAGTGCCCCAATAGCCACAGATTTACTCACAGTCGGACATGTCGTAATCTTAGGTGTTTCTATTTTGTGGATCTTCTGATCACTAAGCATGACCATCACCACCATCCTCGCAGTCATCATTATTTTCAGCGTTTTGCAAATCGATTTCAACGTCGCTCAGGAACGTGCCTACATCATCCCCGTCCTCGTCAACTGTTGTAGGTGCAGTAGATGTCGTTTCGTAGGCATCAACCCTAATATCCGTGATGACCCGAACACTGCTCAAAAACGAAACATTAGCTCACGCAGTTCACCTTGAAAGGAACTACATTAAGGAGACAGTTCACCTAGCAACCACTTTGCCTAAAACCTGATCATCCCTTCCTCTCCATTTCCCCGCATTCCCAATTACGGAAGGAACTCTAACCTGACATGCTGGTTCCCACACAGCTCTATGATCTGTCCCTACACCATATGCTCTCCTCTTTTCCCAAATGCGGTCCACCACAACATCACTCAATTGCACCTTTATCCGCTTCTCTCTTGAAATTTTTGTCTCCACGCTTCCCTCAACTAAGAACCTATAGACAAATACTTCCTTTTTCTGGCCCATGCGATAGCTTCTTCCTATTGCCTGCTGCTCCCAAACAGGAGAGTGATCATTATCAAGAATAATTACACGATTTGCGCACTGAAGATTTAATCCCACGCCCCCAGCTTTTGTTGAAACTAGGTAAATATCATAGATCCCATGATTGAACTGAACAAGATCTTCCTGGCGCTGCTGAAAGTGAACAGTGCCATCAAGGCGAAGGACCGTATAACCAAGGGTTATGGCTAGTGTATACAGGAAATTGAGGGTGTCGATACTATGGGAGAAAAGGAGGGCTTTGTCGCCAAGAGCCTTGAATTCTTCTAGGAGACGGAAAAGGATGATGAATTTGTTGCTACCTTTTATTATAGCTCTAGCTCTATCCGGTGTATAAATACCCCTCTTGCTCCTATTAGTAGGCAAAGGTGTCTTGGAAGTTTTGCTGGCACGAAGTTGAAGGCTTTGGGATTCTTCGAATGGTGCCATTCCATCACTGGTGTTATCCTCAACTTCTCCGGATTCGACTGTATCAGTTGCAACAGTTGCAACTGGGGCGCTATTTTGTTCACCTATCTCCTTATCAGCATCATATCTCCTCGAGACTCATATATATTTTATATATATAAATGGTAGGGCATCATGATGGGTGATCTTACCCCCTTGCTCAGATTTATGTCTAGAGTCCACGACTTCCGCCGATGTCCTGAATGGTAGGTCTGATAACGGAGACGAGTAAGTTGTTTCCCTTAGGTCTTCCTCCTTTCTTTCAGGTAACCAGCCCCCTTCCTCTCTCTTTTTTCCGATGCCCCGCTTTAGTACCGTCTTGAAAACATCTGGGTGATTACACAACGCCCTCAAACAAAAAAATCTCCATATAGAACTGCTCTTATCGTTGGCGCTCTCTTGCAAGTAGTTGTTGTAAAGCATAATCTGCTTGTCAGTCAATGGAATCCTCACGATAAATTCCGTCTTCGGTTTTAGATACTGCTTAATTGTGTCTACGTTCTTGCGGTGAACCTTGCCTCCGGAAACTTTGATTATGTCCTCTAGGGCCTTGCGGGCGATTTCAGCGTTTTCTCTCTCATCTGTGTCGTCACCTGAGTCAAGGGAGTCTACAACTCCATCATTCTCCCCGCTAGTCAGACCATTCATGATGGGATTATAGTAAGTCTCCCTAAACTCTGTCACTGTTTCGCCCAATTCTGACTCAGGCGATACCCAGCTCATGAGAGAGTAGAACTCTAAGAGGCTATTTGACAATGGAGAGGCTGTCAATGCAACTCGGTTTCTTGTCGAAATCCTGTTCACCGCTTTGGTGATTTTAGACTGTGTATTCTTGAATGCGTGGGCTTCATCTGCGACTACGAGTTCAGGGCCCGGTATCAGTAAACAGCGCTCTATCTCTGTTTGCTGGCTTTCAGGACGATAAGTAGTCTCCTTTGGGTCAACAAGAGCCCGGAACAGCTCGTATCCTAAGAGAAGAATACCACCTGATGCATGCCACTTGGTTAACGTAGCAACTCGCTGCTCAATATTAAGATTGTTCCCAACTCGGTAAACCGTAGTTAAGAGCTTCCTTCCACAGCTGGGTTGTTCAGGACTGGATTCAGGAAATTTAGCAGCCCAGGTCTTCAGCTCCAGAGCCCAGTTTGTGAGTAGCCCACCAGGTACAAGTATGAGTACTCTTGCCATGTGTTGTCCAACTCGAAAGTTATAGGAAAGGCTCAGATTCGTTGTTCCAACTGGTATATGCCCCTGGGCCTCTGCCAAAGTAAAAAGGAATGCAATCACGGTAACAGTCTTTCCAAGACCCATTGTATGAGCAAGTAAGGCTCCTCCCCCTTGGCCTGACGTATCTACCACTTCGTACATGTACTCATCCCCATCTTGACCATTACCATTTGCATCTGGAGGGGAAGATCCGACTGCTACTTGTCGCCAGAGGAATCGAAGCCCTTCTATTTGATGTGAGCGTAGGTTCTTTGCCAACACCTCATGCAAAAATACTTCAGCTCCTTCCTTGTCATAGATTGATATAGCGTCATGGCCCGCTGGATGTTTGTTTATAGTGTCGTGGTCTTGGGGCCTAGGCCTACCCGTTACCTGAGGCGTTGCTGCCGTTACCTGAGGCGTTACCGTAGCCAGACTCTGCGGTAAATCATCACGGGCAACTTCGTTGTCGACATTTTTAGTGATCTTCAACTTCTTCGCAGTGTCTTCAGCTAGCTCTTGCCTTCCCGCATGCCTGGTATCCCTTCTAAGACCTGCCGCATATGGCTGTGTATCAGAATGTCTTCGTTTTCGCCCCGTGGAACTGGGTTCTGCTTCGGCATCCGTCAAAGCTTCTGTCCTCCGAGGGAAGATACGTGTGCTTCACCACACAAGCCGTTCATTCAGCCTTTGCCCTGTAACTAACTTGCGTGTTTACTCACCTAGGCCGTATATATCTATTTGGATGTGACTCGAGCGGCTTCGAATTCATCATGATGTTCTTGGGCTTCCCACTGTTCCAGAATTGAGTAATCTGAAAGGTAGACATTGAGACTTATAGTTCCAAGTCGAGAGTCTAGAGCTCTGAAAAGAGCTGACGCCCTTGCCTTATTGAGGCTCGGATTATAGGAGCTTGATACACTTGATCGTTGACCTCGAGATACGATGTGTTTGCGGCAACTTGAATGCCCTGTGAAGATGTACATCAATGAAAATACTAGTGGCTTTGCGGATACATGTGCAGTAAGGATATTGGTCTTCGATCAATGGTAGAGTAGGGCGTCCTTTCTATAGCCAAAGGTAGGGGAGCCCAGGTACTGCTAGAAGTCTGGTTTAGGAGCTAGAAGCCTCCAGCTAACCAGACTACCTCCAGCTGTAGTCTCGATCAGACCAATCCAGCTGCTGCTAGGTTGGGTCCCAGAAAGGACATTGGGCGTAGTCAACAAGTACATCGCTGGCTGCGGGCTTGTTCTGCGCACATACCGGTTGAATGTAGACGACAAATGAATCTTCCCATCCAAAAGTTGACCCCCGCCCGCGGAGCCGTGCAACTATACTGGCCAATTGTTATCATTGTGATTTTGCTCTATTGTTGTTCCAGCCTCGTATTGCCTTAAGCTATATGCGAGTACTAGCTTCTGTAATGAAAAATTACGCCTTGTAAACTGAATCTGGGAATACTGCGATAAGGCAAGTCCTTGCATATGCCTCTAGCGAATCGGTTTGGGCTGCACTTTTCAGCCGCAAGATGCAAGTAAGTTCATCTTGCCGCTCAATATCCCGTACTGTACAGCCTCATAATTGTATCCCTTGCCTCATTTTGATGAGCCAATTATAAAAGAAATTAGTCGCCGGGATTATGATAGTTACGGACCGAGCTACTGAGCTGCTTGCAATTGGTTGCAACTCACCGCCAGTGGGCGTGTGAGATTGGAGAGCAATTCCAATGTAAATCTTTCATTTCTATAGCTACGTCTATGTTGGGATAATGTAGAAACAAACACATGGTTTTATCGGTCTGGCACTGGTCTCCATACAAACCATTCCATCAAAGGAATGTCTCACCAAGTTTCTAGATGCTAGTAGTCTCGTGATCAGGTTATGAGTACTTAATACCTAGTTATATGTAGTCTGGTTGGCACTAGTATACCGGTATGTAGATGTGAGCGCGATTCCCTTTTCGCTCAGACTAGTCGCCCCTCGAGGTCTGGTCGAGGTCCGAATAGGTAGTCTGGTTTGATCATAGGTATAGGTATAGTCTGGTTCCATGAGTACCACCAGACTAATACATACCTGACACAGTCATCAGGCTCTTGGGACCAATATTGATATGACAATGACATCCCCTTTTGACTCAGTCATCATGACAACGCTTGATTAGTTTTAACTAGCATTATGCATTTATGCACGATGTATGTAGTTTTATGCACAACAAGAGTAACTTGAATCTACAATTCAAGTAAAAAGATCACCTAAGCTTAGGCCTAATCAGCAAATGAAGTGATCGCCTGACCATGTAAGTGCTTACCGCAAATACTAAGAATGAAGAAAACCTCACCATGTCGTGCATTTATTGGGATTCAACTTGTTAAGTTTTCTCTAATATAAGTAGACTACGAGAACAAGTATGGTTACAACTTAAGTATGTATACCATAGTACGTGAGACTATTTCTTTGAGTGGTTTCATGTCTTTTCAGAAATTACCTGAGCACAGGTATCTTGACTTAAAATGCCTGTGATATACGTAATGTTCCATGATTTAAAAAAAATCCAAACGCCTTTCATCCTCTTCGATTTAAAAAGGAAATGCTTTCACCCAGATGTAGCATGGTATAAACAGATAGAGACCTCCCGCTAAGCAGCCCCGACAAGAACAATGTATCAATAATATATACAAGAATTGAATAGACGAGCCAAGAACTCTCAATCGGCAGATGGTGCCGGTGGTTACAAGAAATAAATTCCAGGTAAAACTCTGAGTTCACCTTAGGCGAATGGATGGAAAGATAAGCCGATAGTATGGCCGCATAGTCACAGATGGGTGTTTCAAGTGGACGAATTAGCCATAGGGTTCTTTCAGTTGTAAAGCCCTGCGACGAAAATGTTAGCAACTTTCTTTCTAATACAGTCAAAATGGAATACCCACAATATTGAGCAGCATACAAAATCTCAAAGTGTGTAGGACGTCCCTGGCATGTGGCTGGAGGCCTGCCACCAGCAGTTTCCACTCGATATACTGCTTTGTAACCATTACTAGCAAAAACTCTTCCAGATGCTGTCCTGACATTATCTGTAGATACTAACTTCAGCCAGTCCACAGCGCCGAACGCATTTGGTGCAACTCCAGTATTTGCGCCGCTCGGTGCCGTGATGTTTTCTGACTTCATTCCCACAAATCGGCCTTTCTTCGCAGTCGCAGTTACTTCATTCACGTCAAACACTGGAGTCGAGGCGTCTGGATAGAAGTAGTGCACTCCCACTTTCGGAAGCTTTTCCACCGGGATGGCTCGAGGTTTGTGAAGGAAGAGGTAAGGAAGCCAGTTAAGGATACCTGGGATAACGGAAGGAAAGCATGAGACATCGTAAAGTTCGGCGTATGCACCATTGGCAACTGGCTTGCTTTTTGCTGTTGAGTCGGCGCAGGTATAGTTCTGAGTCCCGTGGCCAATGGCAAGTAGCTTCAGTTTTAATGAACCAGCATCTGTCAGCTTCGGGGAGCCTGTAATGGAGCTAATTAGTGTCTACCACCTGTAAAGGCATCGGATGTGTAGACAATACCTTCTCCCAGAGGTAGTTTAAGGTTGTACTTTCCGGGATTGCAACGAGGTACCTGGAAACCATGGCCATCTCTCCTCTCCAACATTGAATTATCTTCCAATGCCTCAAGAGCGTCCTGTAAGGAGCTCACAACTGCAGCATTTTTGGCAGTAGGAAGTGCAAAAATACTACTAGGCCCAGCAAAGAGGAAAGCCGCAGCCATAAATGCATAACCGAAAAAATGCATTGCAGAGGATTGCAAGAGAGACACAACGTACAACTTATATATAATAAATATATAAGAATTCAGGAACTGAATGCGAATCCAGTAAGGTAAAGGAACTGAAGAATGCACCTGTGCCTGAAGATTCAAAGTGATGATGATTGATAGCTGGGTGAGACGTCAGCCTTTATAAAACGGGCCATATTGTTGTTAGCATCCTGTCATACTGGTGCTGCAAAAACGCAGCATCCGCTAGGCAGGAAATGGAACCAACATCTAAAGTTAATAATAGTCTGGTTGCACAGGGTTGATCGTGGGACCTGCATATATTCGTGAGTGCTTGTTTTCCAAAAACGGAAGATGATTGGCCAGGATTGTATTTATTTTTGTTGAAAGTGCGCTAGTGGGCGATCACCCGTGCGCCTTTCTTCCATCTTTAGGTAGAAGCTACCGTAGGTACCTACCGATAGGTACCTACCAAGTCAGGTTAGTGCGTAGAGCCAATACGCCCTTTGTTCAGGCGAGACCTACAAATATTCCAGAATTTCCTAGTCTCATGCCTGCACATCATAGATCTACACAGATCATCTGTCAATGTCAACCCTGTACACGAACTTTTATTGGACAACCATAGTGTACATCTCTCGAATGGGTATACGTATACGGATATATGGCATTCCAGTTCTGGGAGCTCATAATGGCGAATTTCCGGATAAAACTAACCTCCCCCCGGTCCGCATAATTCAACAATATCTGCGCATTAATTAGCACATATACATAGTTATATTTAGTGATAGGTTTGAATTCCTATACCAGTAAAGCTGTTGTGGAAATTAATATTCGTCCCGAAGCTGTTGTACTTATTATTGGCTATATCACTTGAGGAGCTGAGTAGATTACCAAGCCTGCCCTGATCGATAAAGTTGCATGACACCCAACCACCCACAACTTGAAGTGCAAGTCGAAGCAGCGAAGCTGTCTGCACCTACTTCCAACGCCGTGCCATAGCAAGATTCACTTCAATTATTCGTATTTGAATGGATATATATTGTGATATCGTAATTATCTCCAATTTAGGTAGGCGCTGTTTGCCCTGCAAAACATATCCCGTTTATACAGTGTAGTCAGGTTGGTAGATTGCCGAAGACCGTAAACTGGTCATCTTATTAGGGTAATCTAGAGTACACCTATCAGTGATGATATAGTTGTATGGACTAGGTTGCAACGTTGATTATTACAGTTCAGTACCAGCAGGTTATAATACCAGGAGAATTCTAGCTTCTCACTGGCTAGCTGACGTATTCTTTCACCTCCGTCGGTGGGCTTGCCAGGATTAGCATATCGTGTTAGTAATACCGTAGAAATTGTCCGATAAGATAGTAATATTGTTTATGACAGTAATCGCGATTAGGACAGTGGCAGAACCCTGTTGCAAAGGTTCGTGATTCCCAAATGGTGAAGGTTTTGTTATGTTTGTTTCCAACCTTATCCTCACTACCAAACTACTACAACAACAACGTTCAGCGATACCACCAAAACTAGTTGAGAACACTTTCAAGCGGCCGCATTCCTATAGTGGGCTATGGAGATGCAGTGGATCCAGTACGCACTGGCAGGGAAGTTCAAGAATAAAGGCTGAGCGTGATAGAGCGTTGAATTCAATAGCCGGACCCTCTTACATAGTGGTATAAGATAACTGTATTTAAGACGGTAACTGTATTTACGACAGTAATCGCGAATAGGACGGTGAGGATGCTAAGGGCAAAACCAACGTACTGTGTTTAAGACTGCAGGCTTATCGGACAATTTCTACGGTACCCCAGTATCAACTTGAACCTACTGTGATGCCTCCACAGCTTCAAACGCCGGATGTGAATACTACATGACTGAAAGCTGTGGGCGCTAGCTTACATGTAGCGCTATACTAGCATATCTGAACATCCAAAATACAAGACTGACTTCCAAAGCTGGCGATTTGGAAAGCTAAAGTTAATCTATTGTCAGAGCTTTTCCAAAACTGTTGTTTGCATACATATTTTTATGCATGTTTAGAAATTCTCAAACTTTGAAATGTACATTCTGTGCAAGAAAGGAAATGCAGGTTTCTGAGGGTAACTGCAGTATTTGGAGACCACTAAGGATGTATTTGAGTCCATAATAGTATTACCTTGTACTCGAACCCAAACTTCACCTCAATGTTCAACATTCTCCTAATTAAATGTTCTTTCTATTTACATTCAGTGAAGTTTACGTATACTATTGTGCATAGCTGTATAAATTATTCAAAAATAAACTCTCTTTTGAAGTAGTCTCGATTAAGACTACTTTTGAAGTAGAGATAGTAATCTCCATTGGGGGTAGTGGATCATGATCTCCTGCCTAGAGGGTCTTATACGCGCAATTTGAGCCAGCCTAGGCACTTAGGTAGGTAGTAACTACCTTGGGTTTCGTTGAATGAAATACCACCACATTAAAACTAGCACACCTAGCCGCAAGGGGTGAGAGCTGCTGAAAGACCGGTGTTTTTTAAAGTTCATTATATATACTCCTGGTTATTGGTATATATGCATATGAACCTCTAAGATATTTTATGGCTTAATCCTTAGATTTCACTAATACGGACGAGTCGGGCATTCATAGCACATCTAACCACTGTATTCGAGCCCTTTGATAAAGTAAGAATAGAGGTGTCTGTGGCGCATGGACATTGAATATTTATTTTGGCAGGGCGTGAGCCAAAGAGTTTACACGGGTAGCATAGTGTCAGAAAGCCCACTGCCTCTTTAATTTGCGCAATTCTGGTAATTCACCTGTTCTTTCACACCCTGGACATTGCTTTATATTAGGTACATACTAACCAGACTAGGTACATACATACCTAACCCCTTATGGACGCCTGGGTGCCTAACACGTGGGCAGGTTGAAATTGAGTAGGAGCCAATGCTGCATTTTACCGAGAGTCTCAGACTAGTCAATCCATGGAAATGACACTGCTCTCTGCGGGGCATACCGGTAACCCTCTCCAATTGCTTGCTGGGACATCCATGGAGAGATTTCAAGGTAACTGCCATTCAGCGCCGAAGTTGAAGCGGGGTACGGCTCAAAATAACCATCTACTTATGTAGCTCTACCGTGGCGAACGTTAGAATAAACCATTGAGTTTGAGGGTGGCTTTGGAGCGTCTCAACCCCGCGATTTGTAGAGGAACATACATGCTGCAAGGTGCCGTACTATTTTTCAAATCCCATGTTCAATGCATGCTGATCTAGCAGCTGGTTCGGGTACCTTACTTTGAATGTGGTTGGTACCCCGTGGAGAAAATTTGACCAATGCCAATGCTGATACAGATGACAGCAACGCTGAATTCCATTATCGTGCTCCATTATCGTGCTGCGCGCAAACGCTGACAACTGCAGACTTGTGCTTGAAGGAACCACTATTGGAGAGGCGTGCAAAAGACATGTAATGGACACGAGAACAAATATGTACTGTAGTTACATATATGTTGGATTTTGTTACGGATCCGAGATTCGACGCCCACCAAACCGTTCGCTTGTCTGATAGCGGCCACCGTGCAGGGGATCCAAAAAGCCACCAGCACTCTGTAGGGCATCGTGGACCGCATACTAATCTCTTTTTTCATGTACATTCCGCATATCCAGGCTAGCACGATGTCTAGGAGCTTGCATGCATTGGCAAAATTACCCGTGTGATGTCAAATTTCCACGGGCGTCGAACCCTCAAAAGCGCCTTCTCTCCTCCTCTCTCCTCCGTCTTTCTCCCTCTCACTACTACAAGGTTTTCATTCAAAAACCCATTCACTCATTGGAACGCACGATATTCCGTTCTCGGAATTCAGTCACTCTTTTGAATCACTGTTAGCTTCATTAACCCACCTATATCCATTCATTTGTATTAGGAGGTTTCCGAATTGTCAACATAACTGTACTAGTTCATTCGATTATAATTCCGACTCAGCATTAAATTTGATATCTGAAGATATAACAGTCAATCGAAATGCGCGCCACTATTGCTTTCTCGGTTATTGCCCTTGTTCAAGGCGCCTGTGGATTTGTCTTCTCTGGCCAAACTCCAGCAACTCCTGTCGGTGTCTTTCGTCGGGTCGACTCTGAAAGTCTGTTTAAGAGACAGGAAGTTTGCGATGCTGTCTCGGGCTGTACGTTCTTGTGCTTCCGCTATGTATCCATCCACCTCAGAAACTACAAGATGAGTGAGGCTGATATTGGATGCCACTTAGTGTCTTGCCGTACTGGTGAATATTGCGTGGTAATTGATGGTAGTGTTGGGTGCTGTCCTGAAGGGTGAGCCCGAGAATGGGATATCCAGGGAGCGCTCAGACTGACGCAAGGGGTTGCTTCTAGAAAAGTATGTGGCAGCATTAGGACCTGCGTAGACCATGACACCTCCGGCTGCGAGAAGGGTGGAACTATTAATGGTGCACTCTGTTGGTACGTATTGGAACTGCACCAACACCCGTTTTGCAGTTGATAATGATGGATTAACTAAAGTGACGCCAATGTTCCGTACTGCAATACCATCGGCAACACTCAATTCTGTGATTCTGTCAAGCAGGAAATCATCACCCAAACCATAACATCAACTGTCACGATCTGTCCTCATTCTAATGCAACTGCAACCGTCACCCGAAGCTGCCCATCATCTCCTGCTAGCAATACCACGACTACTACGTATGCCATACCGACTTTGACGCCCTATCCATCAGAAAATGGGCCAAAGATTACCTTCACGTCAACCGAAATGCCCACTACACTCGTCGTGGCTGAGACTAGCTCCTATATTACCTCCAGTGCCAATTTCACATCAACCATTCCAATTCCCAGCAAGCCTGCAATGGAGGGTAAAGCAGTTGCATCTAATGCCTCGTTCAGTGTAGTCCTTGGAGGGATTGTGGTTGCCTTCATGGGTATTTTGTTGGGTTAAACGGCCAACACTTATGGGGATTGGTGTTATGCCCGTCTGCAATTTCGGGGAAGGTGGCCAATATGTAGTCTGGGGTAATTCATATTTTCTTGTGTCACATTTTACATGTGACATACTTTTCGTGCTTCAGTGGGGCCTTAGCTTGGGACTTCTCCTTGTATTTCGGAATAATGCTTGATTTTTTTTCATGATCCTTTCTCATTCTAGCTTGTGATGGTTCTTGTTTCTCGAGATGTACCAATTCTCTGTTAGAGATGCTAATGGAATCGCCCGCGACGGTGTTTATATTCATGGAGTTTTGCAGGTGGTCATCATATTGCGTATCAGCTCAAAGCATCAAGTGTAAAGAAAGAGAGCTTCCTGTTTCTGTGTCTTTATATATACTGGCGATAATTCCTCGAGTCAAACTCTCATACTATTATGGTTATTACGAGACCACAATGTTAGTATATATCCTAGACTGATTATCCGAGGTTCCATTCTGTGCCATTAAGATTATCACCGCCAATTTTGGGACTTGTAATCACCTACCAGACCAGGCGTTCACAGGAGGCACTTAGAATAGTATTCATAACCTGCAGCTAGTATACTGGCATTGTGTAATTGCCCGAGCTATTTAGCTAGACCTACGTTGTCGTGCGCCATTTTCATAATTTGGTCCCTCCGTAGGAAGTTTACCAGTAGTGATGGCGTGAAATTCGGAACCGAACATCTAATATAAGGGGCCGTACATACGGGCCGGGATGCAAGGAACGTTTACAGAAACTCGGCATCCCAGTGGCCGCCAGTTTTAACCAGGCGAGTTCCCGCAATCGGGGAAGTTCTCTATTCTCTATGGGAGGGATGTGCAACCAGCCGAGTCAGGGTTTTCATCCCTGGATCCACCCAGTCGACGTCGACGTCGACTCCGACAAGCCCATCCCCTTTTCATTTCTCAGGGGCTATTGCCGTGGGAATATTTACTCATTGGGGTCTATTTCCTGTGAGCCAACTCCATAAACAGACTAGCTCGTTTCTTCAAGCTATTTTGGGCTAGTAAGATGCGGAAGGCGTACCTCGGTTCCCCACGCTATTAAGAAATTAATCTTAAACCTTTGGCCAGGAGGTGCCGCTCTACAACGCCAACGTTAACGTTTTCTTACTCTTCTCTGGCCGCAGAGTATCTACCTACGGGCTCCACTCAACAGGAGCGGCTGCTGCGTGTAGAGTAAAGTAGGCACAGGAGAAACTTTGTTCAGTTGTGGAGCATGAAAAAGGGTAAATAGCATGATTTTTCTCCTAGAATTTCCACAGTGGTCAGCTTACATATGACAGTGGTATCGTGAGGTTGTGAAACAAGGATCCAATGTCGACCATTTGTTTCGAGTGGTAGGTACTCTTCTTACCCATGCCACACGTACGGCAGCCACTGGATAATTTCCAGGAACCAACAGTTGGCATATGGCAGGGAGCCACAGCCGATGGGGGATCCATAGTTGTATGTATGACGACAATGGAACTTGCTAACGTTCTTGTGGTGAGGCTGTCAGGTACCCAGGGCCACAAGCTGGAAGAATGGTAACCAGCTGCCAGCTGCCAGCTCCCAGGAGCGGCACTTTGTGGTACATGCGCGTCGCGTTTTCATTTTTACTTGGGCCAGCTGATGGGTCAGAATCACCGGTACCTTACCTATGTAGTTGTGCACGATCACAAGGGGTTTGGTGCACAACTTTCTGGATGGTAGGTGCCGGACTAATACAGAACGGTGGTGATGCAGGGGCCAGCCAGCATCCTGGACCCCGAGGACCGTGCAGCTTCTCCAAATTTCGAGTTTTGCGCTCGGCCACATTGAATCTGACTGGCTCGTCCTGTCCTGTACGCATACCTGGGAGTCCCTTCGAAAAGGGAGATGCGGAGGGTACAGTAGGGGGGCCAAAGGCATTCGACAAACTGCAGCCGTAAGCTTGTTGAAATACCAATTGCGTGCCTCGCTCCGATTACGATCGCACATCTACGGTCCCTCTTCCCTCTTGCTGTGGCACCCTGGGCCTTCTGTGCGTTTCAGACTTGTCGTTCAACCTTGGGATAGTAGATGAGAGTGGCTAAGAACGTTAACAGCATCATTGCATTTGATCGTCGAGGACCAGGTGTACGCTACAGCTGCTTCAAAAAATCAAAGGCTAGCTGATTGAAACCGTGCAAGACACAGCCAGTTGGTACAGTAATCCCACCCTCCCCTATCCATATGAACCCAATCTCATTTTATGATATTCCTCCCATGGCCAGACAAAGCGGCCACTCACGAGACTCCTTTCACCGTTACCCAAGACGACTGGCTCCCCTGAACGAATATCACCTTGCTCAACAGTTCTGGTGCCACTGGCTGTTCGTCCGACAGCATCGACCCTTCGGAACTATATTTCCTATTGCTACGATTTACTCCGCCTTACGAACATTCTCGCCTGCTTGGCTACGATTCTCGAGCATATCCTGTCCTATCATATCTGCTTGATACCTGGTACTTGCCATAGCGTTTCGATCAATTGAGAAACAGCCATTCAATTTTCAGCACTGAAGAAGCCTGTGGCTTTGGGACGATCAAACATTTCCCAGTTTAAGCGTTGTTTTATGGTCAGCATGGTACATGGCTGTGCTGTTCCATCGTAACTAGCAAAACGACTGCATAGGAGCTTTCGACCAGCAATTTTGGAGACCATACTTTGCCGTATACCGGGGCGCCTGGTTGCTTCTTTATATACGTCCTAAGTCCAGTGAAAGCTAATATAGGGTTCATTGCAGGATCCAATTGCGCGGGTCAGCGATTTAGAATAGACCCCTTCACACCCGATCTGCGTCGATAGCGTTGACCTTCAGCATTGGGCCCAATGTCGTGGCTTAATACCCCCAATTCTCAGATGTCCCTATCTATAGAGCCCGTAGATGGGGATGAAACCGACTACTATACAGATGCTCCCCTCCCGAGCCCCATAAACACTCCATACCGTACACCTCAATTATCACGGAAAAGTTCATATCAGCGCGATCCATCATTTGCCCCGTCGCCTCCATCAGGGCCTGGAGTACCCCACCATAATCGAGTGAGCTTGTTGGCACAGGACCCTTCTATGGACGAAACAATTTCGCTGCTAGACCCTCGGCGGTTCACACCCACGCTACATGCCAACTTGGTCGCTGAAATTTTGTCTTTGCGTAGAGAGCTCGAATCTAAAGCCCAATTTATCGACTCATTGGAAAATGACTTGTCTAAAGCACGGTCCGAGCAGGAAACCGCAACCACGTCCATAGCATCAGCTCAACGTGAAGCGAGGGAAGTGAAGCGGAAGCTTGCAGCAGCAGAAAATGACTCCGCTGTGGATGACGTAGTAAAAGAGCGTGACGATGCCGTTGAGACCATTGGGGAGCTACGAAGACAGGTTGAACGACTTACGAAAAATCGGCGAATAGCGGAGGAAGACGCTGAAAGAACCAGAAAGCTTGCGGAAAGAGATGCAGAGAGATGGGAGGAAGTCAAGCGGGGCCTTGAAAGGCGAGCTCATGTAGCAGAAGGAAGGTTGAAAATGGTATTGGAGGAACTTGCTGTTGCAAGCGCAAAGCCTCAAGATGAGCCTCGGCCAGATACAGCATCAGAGACAGAAGGGACGGAAACCGGCAGTGTTCACATGGCAGGAAGTGATACAGCAAGTATCCGAACGATTAGTAGATCAGGCTATAGGCCCCAGAGCTTTATGGCAGGTGACGATGTTGCAGAACGATTTGGCGTTAGGTTCAGTCACTTGGGATTCGGTCAAAGCTTGGCAGATGAATTGAATTTTCCAGAGGAGGAGAGTGAAGGCCTCGAAGATGAGGAAGCGGAAGAAGATCTAGAGGAAGAGGGGGAAGAGGAACTTGAAGGAGAGCAAGAGGAGAACGAGGGGGAAATTGGTGAGGAAGAGGACGAAGCTGATGACTATCCTAGCGAGCTGGAGGAAGCAGAAGGTAGTCTGACACCGATGCAGTACCAACGTGTGCCAGTGGCCACCTCGGAGGTAGCTATTCAAACAGAAGACGAGCCACCACAAAGTCCTGTGACTATCATTGATCCCCAGCAACAGCTTGCTCTAGCTGAAAAAGAGGCCGAACTTGGTCGTGTAATAGAGCGGATATTGGAACTGGAAAGCAAGCTTGAATTGAGAGAAAAAGAAGTCACAGAGTGGGAACGACAAGATGCAGATCGTTGTTTCCTTCTACGGGAGAAGGAAGAGAAACTTGCACATACAGAGCACATCCTTGCCGGCAAAGAACAGAAATTGGAGGAACAAGATATGCGGCTGGAAGAACTATCGCTCTTTGTGGAGACCTCATTGAAGGAGGTCACTAAAGAGAATCATATGGTGACAACGGGAATGCAAACTGCTGAAGCTGAAGCTGAAGCTAAACGAAAATCACTGCCGCTATCACCACCGCTAAAGAAATACACTACTGGATCATGCCAGACCGATCCACTACCTCCACCTCGCAAAATACTATCCCAGTGGCCTCCTAAACCCTTGCCAATACCTCCAGTATCTATTGGGACACAAACTGCTCCATGTGTATTACCTTTAGTTCCAAAAGTTCCCCCACCCGTGTCGGCAGGAACCCAGACCGACTTACCACCCTCACCGCCTCCCGCACCAAAACCTATCCCCCCGCTTCCAGTCTCTGCTGGAACGCAGACGGATGTTCCTCCAAGCCCCCCTCCAACCCCACCGCCAGTGTCTTCCAGCACCCAAACAGACCTACCTCCATCCCCGCCTCCTTCTCCAAAAGCTATACCACCGCCACCACCGATATGTGCAGTGACTGCAGGAACTCAAACGGAACCTATTTCATCACCACCCGCACTCAACAGGACCGCACCGCCACCGCCACTTCTTCGTGTTATCCCAACTATTCAAGTCATTCCACCGCCTCCCACTCCACCAGCAATTTTTGCACTTCCATTCATGAAAGATTCCGCTGTTCAAACCTCGCCTCCAATCTCACGAAGTGTCTCAATGCAAACTGACAAGGCCAAGGTTGATCCTGTTACAATCAAGTTTGCACCTACATTGTTACCCTCAGCTTTACTGTCAAGTACAGCGCCATTACCATTGCCTGATACAGGCCCAGCGCCATCTCTCCCCCGGCGAAGTTCTAAGAGGGCAACCCGGAAAGACCTTGGTCTTACTCCCTTAGCGCAGACACCGGATTTTGGGGGAGTCGTTCTTACCGAGGAGCCTTTCGAAGAACTTGATCTCGGCGCAACGCCACCTCCAATCCACAAAGGTAAAGGGAAAGCTAGAGATAGCTTCTCAGGCATACGGCCTTCTCGGATGAGTGTCTTGTTCCCCGGTTCCTCGCTTGATATGCTCGGATCGTCTGATGATGAGTCACTAAATCTGAGTGATGGTGAATATAAGACAGTACTATCGGCGCCCAAGCCTCGGAAAAGATTTTCACGGAATCCAACACTCTCGGACAAGCCCAATACTAGACAATCTAGTATTCGAAAAAACGCCTTGATAACAAGCGGTTCACAGGCTCATGCCGGCGCTTCAATGGCAAGAAGTCCTAGCTCAGCAAGCGGAAGTACTGCCACAATTGGGCCACCATTCCCAGTCCCGACTAGGTTCAGTTCTAGAAAGGTTACCCCGACTGGAAGCGAAAGGGCTGATAGTCCTATTCCGTTCCATGGGATAACGAGGAGCATAGGGAGGAACAGACGTAACCCCTCTCTGCGAAAGTCGAGATCGGCCACACAATTGAGTTCGGCAATCTCGCAGCGAGAGAGATCACCTCCTCCACCATCAGCATCTACTATAGCGCCGGAGGACCCATACCCACCTCTTCCCCGGGATGAAGTTCGTCCGCGCTCTCCAGCTTTCCCTACACGAAGCTATGAGACAAAATTTCAGACTACGAAATACGACAACAGACATGACAATAAGTATGATCAAAAAAGAGACATCAGAAACGATATTAACTTCGAGGATAAATATGAAAACCCACCACAAACCTACCGACCCCCCAATACTTCGAACACTGGCAATGCCACTGTCGAGAGTGCTCAACAAACCAGTGTTGTGGACGCGATTGCGCAGACTATGGTTGGTGAATGGATGTGGAAGTACGTACGACGGCGGAGGTCATTTGGGGTACCGGATTCTCCCAACGGATGGGATGGTAAAGACGATAGTGCGGGTGGTGGACAAAGACACAAGCGCTGGGTCTGGCTTGCTCCCTACGAAAGAGCAGTTATGTGGTCGAGCCGGCAGCCGACGAATGGAAATGCATTGCTAGGCAAAAGTGGCAGAAAGCGTATGAATAACTCTCCGGAATTTCCCTCTTTGGACCGACTTCTGACGAAAACCAACACAGTACCAATTCAATCCGTCTTGGATGTGAAAGACGACACACCGCTTCCCAAAGGTGTCAATCAAGGCCCAATATTTAATCGCTCCATCTTGATCTTGACGCCAGCCCGAGCGCTCAAGTTCACCGCGCCTACGAAGGAACGGCATTACGTGTGGTTGACGGCCTTATCGTTCCTTAGTCATTCTGCTCAAGAAGCAGATGGGCTACTGGCTTTGCCTCCTCCTATGCCTTTCGAATACGAACAGGTTGAACAGCAGGTAACTCATGCGACGCCAACAAGGATTATTACCGAGCATGATGCATTCCCTCCTCCTCTTCGAGCTCGGGATTCTATCCGGTTAGCGAAAGGTAAGAAGTCCGATGTGGCTTCCAAGGCTAGTGGAGGAATGCGCAAGGCACCCAGCAAAACCAACGTACATGCTCGTGAAGACAGTTTTGCGGAGCCACCTAGTGTTCCACGTTACCCAGGTCAGCATATGCGCAAGCGTAGTAACACTGGGAGCCGCCCCCCAAATAACCGCACCATAGGGTTTTCAGGCCCAGGTTCCAATTACGCTGGTTCCATCAGAGACTCCATCTTGTTTGGCAATGGACTTATAGGAGGCATTGGAATCCTCAGCACAAATAACAGTGCCGTGTACGAGTCCACTGCTGGCGGCAGCTCAATTAGCGGATGGGATTCTGGCGCTGGAACTGTCCGCATGGAGGCATTCGTGGCTCCCAAGAGCAGATCCGAACTTGACGATGACTCCTTGTATAATGCACCGAAACGGAAAAACAGGCAACAGAGACAAGGGCAATGGAGCCCGCCGAACTTTGACCTTTACAGCAAAATGACAGACGACGATTTCTTCCGGTCTCATGACCCCTTCCGCGGGTTTTGAGGAGAATAGAAATGTGCGATGAACATGTATGTACCGGTTGTGGCGAATTGGGTAGCATTTTTGTATTTTTTCCGGGGGTCATTTTCGGGCCAGTTTTTACATATATCATTTACTCTACTTCTTTATTGTCTAATATCATTTAGTACATCGAAGTTTTGTCTTTCCCTATTTGGGGGTTGGAATCATGGTGTTTCCGTTCAGGCATCGGACTTTTATCTTCTTTTTCCATCAAGGTTGTAGTATTTTTGACGCACTCGACCTTATGTGGGTGGATGTGTGGTTTTCTTTCCCACGTTTCTTACACACTGTATAACTATCACTCTGGTGTTACTGTATGATATCTATTGGGCCCGTGGTACCTACCTTCTTTTGGGCGAGCTGCAGAATGTTTGTCTGGGTCACTCGCTTAATTCCAATTTTTTAGTTATTGGAGGGCACTTATTGTGCCTCTTGGTTTTGTACAAAGATGGTTATTCTTTCAGACATCCCACTTTTACAGGAAATATAGACTGAATTTTCCGTACGTTCAAATTCTTATTCGTTGAATACCGGAGTCGTTGAGTAAGGCGAGCGTGCATTATTTACTAAAACAGGTGGGAGTTGTCATAGGGAGGCTACTAGTAGCATTACCCTGACACTGAGCTTGTGCATGGAAAATTACCCAATCATGTGGACTTCAAGAGCGAATCTCATGAGAAAAGTAGTATATCTTGTCTATTGAATGATCTACTCATATCCATTCAACCTTTTGGCGAGCAACAACAAAATCCATATCCCCACAGAGCCCACACATGTCTTCAAATGTATAAAGTAGGTGAAAGTCAATGCTTAGTACAATGAAAGTCAATGCTTAGTACAATGAATGCAGTACTTATGCTTTGGCAGAAGTGAAAAAAGGAAGAGGTAACTACAAAAGCCTAATAGCCGCCAAGCCAAAGAAATCAAAATGCCTAACACTCCAACACGAACAGATTATGAAAGCTCTGTAACCCCGTCCTGCTTCTCCACATCGCTGACCGCAATACTGGTATACCTGCTGAAAGTCTTCCCGGATAGCTCAAGTTCGGGATTAAGTGCCTTATCGGCCCATCTGCGGTAGTAAATGCGCTTAAGCCACTTCCACGCTTCGACACCACCAAAGAAGAGCGCTCCTTCAATAAAGACAATCCCCCACTCCCAGCTGATTGGCGCATGTTTAAACACCTTATCATTGACGACTGGGATATAGATAATAGGGAAGACGGTGACGAAGCCCGCGAAGATGGACCAAAAGAGGAATGGGTTGCGCCAGGCATGCTTCATCCAAGTGGTGGCTGGGTGTTTTGGCTTCGGCTCCATGCGAAAGAAAGATCTGCGCATGTGAACCATTTCCCAAGCGAGGAAGAGAGCGAACCAAGTCAGAGACACAAAAGTTGTTGTGCGGGCACGAAAGACAAGTTCACAGCTTTCTGAGTAGCGATTGTTACAATCACTGCCGAGATTTCCATCACCAAAGCCCCAAACCACGATAGAGAAAGAGGAAAGGCAGAGCGCTGCCATCCAGAAGCCATACACTGTCATGTCTATGAGGACTTCGGCCGTGAAGATACCAACTTTGAGGTTATGTGGAGGCCGCGTCATGATATCATCAGAGGCAACTTCCATGCCCAGACCCATAGCTGGGAAACCAGAAGTAATCATGATAATCCACAAAATCTCGACAGGGGCAAGGGGAAATACCGACAGGCCGGAATGATCCTTGAAGGCAAGGCCAATTAGAAGAGTGCAAGCCTGGGCAATGTTTTCAGCCAGAAGATGAAGAACAAACTTCTTGATGTTGTCAAACATACGCCTACCCTCTTCGATGGAGTTGAGGATAGAGGCGAAATTGTCATCTGTCAGAATGATATCGGAAGCGTCCTTGGCCACATCACTTCCTGCCA
The DNA here is from genome assembly GCA_003788615.2 of Terfezia boudieri ATCC MYA-4762. Lineage (NCBI taxonomy): Eukaryota > Fungi > Ascomycota > Pezizomycetes > Pezizales > Pezizaceae > Terfezia > Terfezia boudieri. Next base: position 922,858 of record ML121541.1, read on the forward strand.
AACCCATACCAATGCCAACATCTGCTCTCTTCAAAGCTGGAGAATCGTTGACGCCATCACCAGTCATGGCAACGAACTTCTTGCGCCTATGCAAGGCCTCGACCATGCGTACTTTTGTATGAGGGGCGCACCGAGCAAGGACCAAGGGCAAGACTGGAAGGTCGTCAACCTCCTTATCGGTTAACCTGTCGAACTGTGCTGCAGTCATGACCATAGCGGAAATGACATCTGGTGAGAGGGCTAAAGAGGACTTGGGAATAATTCCGACCTGCATTGCAATGGCTTTCGCAGTTTGGGGGTGATCACCAGTCAACATATGCACATTTATACCAGCCTTATGACAGGCCTTGACAGCTCCAGCAGTTTCAACACGTGGGGGGTCATAAAGTCCGATAAGACCAAGCAGACACATTTCCCTTTCAACCTCGGCACGCGGGTATTCGCTCCAATCCTCAATCGTGGTTGACCATGGCCTATACGCAAGAGCCAGAACACGAAGCCCTTGAGAAGCCAGTGTCTCCATGTTCTTCATGACGTCCTCTTTGATTTCATCAGTGAGCGGCTGTTGGCCTCCGGCTAGCTGAACAGTGGTACAAGCATCCATAACCCTTTCAACAGCGCCTTTCATAAAGGCCCAGTCTTGGTAATCCGTCTCTCTAGGTAAACTAAACTGACGGAAAACAACTGCCATCCGTTTGACCTCAGAGTCGAAGGGGAATTCGGCCTTTTGTTCCCAAGTGATGTTGTCCCCATGAGTAAACTTGCGGCGATTCCAGTCAAAGCGAGATGTAAATACTTGAATTGCAAGCTCTGTTGGATCACCTCTGCCACTCCATTCACCGGTTTCCTTATTTTGATTGACAATAGCAAGATTTGCAAACGAAGCGACATTCAGATATTTGGTCAAGCCATCTTTCCCAAGGAATTCTGTAGCAGCTTTCCATTCCGTTTCGCCTTTTATCTGGGCGGCCGTTCTCGGGCTGGCGGCAGTAACACGAGGTGGTTCAACGGACAATGAGATTAGTGCGCTTGTGGGATCTAATGAATTTTTGCTTTCTTGAACGGAGTAGGTGCCCTCGGCAATAACCCAGGCCTTCTTTACTACCATCGTACCCTGAGTTAATGTGCCGGTCTTGTCTGAACATACGTTTGTAACAGCACCCAAAGCCTCAAGGGAATCGAGCTTCCGCACGACGACGTTACGGTGAACCATGATTTTGGTTCCCACAGCCATAGTAATAGTCAGGACCACCACCAAACTCGCAGGAATCATAGAGAGACCAGTTCTAGATGGCACTGTTAGCTTCAGATCATGCGTGGAATAAATATTAGCTTAACATACCCAACAGCGTAAAGAATGACATCCTGACGATTTTGGAATTTATTGGCAGCAAGACAAATAATTGCAAATACGACGGCAATAAGGAACAAGAATATGGCGAGCCAACTGAGCTTCTTTTGAAGGGGAGTCCCCACGGAGACTCCCAAAAATTTGCCAATATGATCCGAGATAGTTAAAGCACCGGCTTGGAGGTAGCGGAGGAAGTGTGCATGCCCGTCCTCATCACGGCGGACTTTGCGAACCTTGCGGTCACCACCTCGAAGAGACTCGGCGATCTTTCCAATTTCCGTTTTCATTCCTGTACTAGTAACGATGCCCTTGGCTCTGCCGCGCGTAACAGTTGAACTCGAGTAGGCCAAGTTGACTCTGTCACCGACACCAACTTCTTCGGATCCCTTGAAATTAGTGCCCGCAACCTTCGCAACTGGCAAACTTTCACCAGTCAAGAGTGCTTCATCTACCTCAAAATGTAAAGGAGAATGTTAGCTTTATACACAGAGAAGAGACAATAGATATCGATGGGGGGTACTTATTCATCGCTTCGAATAGTCTCAGGTCAGCCGGTATGGTATCTCCAGTCTTTAACTCGATAACATCTCCTGGGACAAGATCCGCTGAACGAGCGACCTTGACGTGTCCTGATCGGATCACCGTAGCAGTAGGTGAAGAGAGTGATCTTAGAGAATCCATAGTCTTCTCAGCACTGTACTCCTGGAAAAACCCTACTATGATATTGATAACCACGACTGTGGTGACGACGCCAGCTTCAATCCATGATTTGATTGCAAAGGTTACTGCCATAGCCATGATAAGAACCTACCGGCAACAAATTAGCCACAGCATGAAGCAAAAATTCCGTCGAGTGAGTACTTACAAGAACCATCGCATTAAATACCTGCCTCATCAGAATCTGGCCTGGGTTGACACCACCACCGCCCAGGAGCTCATTCAGCCCAAACTGTGTCAGCCTGGACTTCGCTTCTTCATCAGAGAGCCCATTGTCTGGGTCAGTTTGCAGCTGTTGGGCGACCTCATGGGCTGGGAGGAGGTGCGGAGGATTAGAGAGTTCCAGTGGCATGGATCCTTCACGACTTCGGGGGTGAAGATCTTCGACACCATTTTGCATAAACTGAAGATGCTGGGCCGGGGCGTGGGAAGAGATTTTGATAAAAGAACGCGGCAGGAAACTGCAGTTACAATCCTACAGTCTCTAATGAAGAAAGCTATGTGAGATATGTGAGATATGTGAGATAGGTTGAATGGATTTGCACACGGGGAAATAGCACTACATATATATATATAAAGACACTTTCACGGGGGATACTGCAAGAAACCTGGGAAAAATAAGACATGTCGAACGGTGTCCATCCCGTCCATCGCTTCTGTCATAGTCCGGTTCTAGTCTGGTTGTCCGGTTCATTCGCCTCTGATCGCCACACGTTAGCGTGCCAGACCAACCTTGGCAAATCAGTATTAATGCTTCCTTGCCGAATATCTCAGAGATACTGTCATATCTGTCACGGTCTATAAACCCCACGGCATCTGGCCAATGATTGGCGAAGCTCTCACCCACGTGTGGGTATCTAACTGGGTTGTGGAGAAGGGCTGGATACAAGGCTCTTCCCAACGGCGTACAAGCCCAAGGCTATTCGATTCTTCTTGTGGCAAGGTTGGGAGAACGTGCCACCCACTGGAGGGGGTCGTGCCAACCAGAGACCCCTGCATGCCTTGTGGGATGGGCCACTCCATGAAGGAATGAGGGTGAAAGCAGTAATGTGTCACATGAATTGAAAAAGACGCGTGAAGAATGCGAGAAGGAGGTAGGCACCGTACCTACTGTAGAGTAGTATGTTAGCCCCCTGTTCTTGTACCCAGAGCGATTTATAGCTTACTGAAAAGTGACCATATCCGTAGATTTATGAATATTGGTATTCTGTTGTTTTCATTCTTGCCTGCATCCAACCAACCAGACTAGGTAGAGCGCATGGCATCTGTGCCAACCAGAAGCCTGGCATAACGTCGAAATAAGCATAGTGTGCCAAGTCAAGTTTTTTCCTTATCTTGGCGCTGCTAGCCTTTACCGTAGCCTTCCTGCGAAATGAGTTCTGATCCACAAAATTTTTTGGTGTGCAAAATTTTCTAAACAATCAGAGGGATTTTGTAAGGTACACCCTGGTCAGTCATATTATATCTCGTCAAATGTAACTCCAGCAAGGCCTATGCAGATGCAGTGAGGAGTCTAGACTACCCATGCTCGTGTACTTTCCAGTCACAAGGAAATATTACAATGTTTAAATGAATAATAACACTGGGGGAAGCAGCAGCAGACCGAAAGGAGCACACTATTTGAAGGCAAAAGCAATAACCGGTGTCGTTTAGGCCTGCTTTTTAAAACCATCATTCGTCAGTACCGCTATCGTTATTAATTACACATATTTTTATATGTTGAGTTCAATGGATGATTTACCTAGAACTACTAGTCAGGGTAGAACAGGCAAAGCCCTTCTTGTTGCCATATTTGATGATCCACCTGATGTTGAATACAAAGGTGAACAAGCTTGACTCTGTCTTGATCTCTGAAAGTCAAACTCTCGTACTACTTTTCCATTACTTGAGGTGCCTAGATGTTCAGCTGCTTGATATTGTGACAGTTCTCTTATATCATAAGAAAGCAGCAGCACAGGGGGTTAGCCTCGGAAGTTGTAACAGCCTCAGGCCTCAGACGGCTGCCAAGATAATTTTACGGAATCGCACAACTCCACCACATCAGGCAATACTTTGGACAACCTCAGTCGTGAATAATCGATATCTAGGTAGCACACACAGAAAGCTAGGTTGATACCGATCAAGTCAACAAGAGCTCCATACTGTATAACCAGTTTTAAAGCCGTCATGACACCTCAGCTCGCTTGGGTCGGCTTGGGAAACATGGGCCGTGTATGTTTGTTTACAAGAATCACTGCATGAATTGAGTTTATACAACATTTGTTTGGGGGGAAAAGGGGGGGGGGGGGTTGGTGGGGCTCTCATCCAGCTAACAAAAAACGCTCCAATAGGGTTTAGCATTCAACCTCGTCTCCCGTGGCCCACTCAATGGGAAACCACTCATTGTGTACAACCGCACTGCTTCGCGCTTCGACGATTTTCTATCCTCTCTCTCCCCTTCTGATAAAGCTAAGGTATTGCTAGCTTCCTCTGCTGAGGCTGCAGCAAAAGATGCAGATGTCATATTCACCTCATTTGGAGATGATCAATCGGTCGTGGATATGTATGATAAGCTACTTGCAGGTTGCAACGGGAAGATCGAGGGAAAACTATTCGCTGAGACATCGACTGTCTTGCCAGACACCACAGAAAAGCTTTCTAGGAAGATACAGGAGGCGGGTGGGATGTATGTTGCGATGCCCAGTAAGTTTTGAGGCCTTGCATGCATATTGCCTGGTTGGCTGCGACTTGAGTTTTCTGAGACACTTACTTTTGTATCACCTCGCAGTTTTTGGTCCTCCCGCAATGGCAAAAGCGGGGACTGTTGTTGTGGTTCTAGCGGGGCCCGCTTCTGCTGTCGCCCGCCTCAAACCCTATACTGATGGAGTGTAAGTCGATGGCATTTCTTTTCAGGTACCAATATTGCCTGCATCATTGCGCTCCCCGAAGTTTGGATCTGCCATTTGCTTCCGGAGCTGCTACGCCGAATCAGGCCTATCTGTCTCATTCCGCGGTAGGCATTCACGCGCAAAAGAAAAAAATCTGGTGTCACAAAACGACATGATAACGGACGCTCATTGGTAGTTTGTTTTGCAGTTTGTGCTTAGCACGTCTCATTCAATAATGATGCAATCATGTTTTCGAACATGCCTAATTTCTCGATCTAGTATTTCTCGCATGACAATTGATCTTTCGGATGAACCTGTCGGAAAGGCTGCGCTTTTGAAGATTGCCGGAAATACTTTTATACTCTCTATGGTATGAATCTCAGTGTTGTCCTGCATCGGTTCCCTGGCCGGAAGCCTAATTTCAATGTGTATATGCTATGCCTTTTTACAGGTCGAAACCCTCGCAGAAGGCCTTGTATTCGCCGAAAAAACTGGCCTGGGCATTACACATCTGCACAAGTTCATTGAAAGTGTCATGGGTGGACCATTCACCGCATACTCTAAGCGAATGGCCGAGGGGGCATATATGACTGATGAGGTAAGTTCCTACGATGTATAATCATGCAGCTTATATAAAGAATGCGCGTAACTCACCCCACTACCCCACTACCCCCTCCCCTTCTCCCCCCCAATAAACATGTACGCAAGGCTCATGAGTCATACAGCCCTTGTTCTCCGTTCCTCTCGCAACAAAAGACGCCACACACGCAATTAATCTCGCCGCTGCCTCTGGAGCTCCGGGGATTCTCAAGGTTACTCAGGCGATCGTCGATCATATGAAGAAGGTCCCAGAGGTCTCGGGGAAGAAGGCCGATAGCGCAGATTTTGCAGCGGTGTATGGTGTTGTGAGGACGGAGGCAGGGTTAGAGTTTGATAATGGAAGTTTGGGGGAAGTAGATCTGAGGTTGCTTTAGGCAATTCCTCGTGTGGACTGGGGTTGCTAGCCCACCCCCCCAAAAAATAATGCTGGTACTCTTTTTTTTTTTTTTTTGGTGTGTGTGTGTGTATGTACTACCGGTAGGTAGTACACATTCCGAACTCAGCAAACCCCCCAACCAAGTTTCAATTCTGTAATTAGTGAGTCAGGGGTGGGGGGTGGTTGCTCCCATGTGTGTGGGGAAGGGAGGTTCCTGGCAGATTTTGTTTTTTTTTAAGAGTTTTTTCGGGGACACAAAAAAAAAAAAAAACTTCTGAAAACCACGGCGATATAGGTTGGGCTACCGGTATGTAATAATAATCTCTAATCCCCCCCCCCCAACCAAACCAAAAATGTAAAGCATTTTGAATGAATGGATATATGAAAACTGTATAATGAAACAATGATGATGATGATGATGACGGTCACAAAACCTATATAAATGTATTTTTTATTTTTTATTTTGTATTTTGTATTTGTATTTTTTTATTTTTTTATTTTTTTTAATCTGCTGGACTTCGATCCACACCCCCCTCAAGCCAGACTACATCCCCCCCCCCTACTAAGAATAATAATAATAATAATAAGAACATAAGAACAGTAATGAAATGAAATAAAAAAGAAAACGAAAAAATATATATATATATTAAACACTCGCAGTGAAAGTTTTCGAGTTTTCGAGCTTTCGAGTTTTTTTTTTCTCTTCGTGACTTATGTGTAATAAATGTATATCTTATTTTGCATGTTACAAATTTCACTTTTTACATACTGTACATAGTTTACCCTGAATTCATATTGTTATTTTTATTTTACTCCCCGCATTAACGCCGCTATACAATGGACCGCCCCCCCCAAAAAAAAACCGCTTTCGTTTTATATATATATATATATATATATGACATACAACGCATCTCCATCTCATACGTGTAAAGTATGCAAGGTATGTGAATAATGCATCTAATATCCACCTTTTAGGCATATCCTCTCTTCTTTTTTTCTTCCCTCCCCCCCAACCCTCACCTAGTCTAAAACCTAAAACCCACCCCCCCTATTCCCATTCCCTCCTCCCCTTCCCCCCCCACTACCCCATCCTCCACCTGCCTGCGACTCCTCAAGTAGATGCAGCACCTCATCGGCTGCATTTAAAAACTGCGGTCGTTGACCGGCTTGCTGCTGGCCCTTCTGTGGGGGCGCGTGTGCGTCTTCGCCAGTTTGGGGCCTTTGCTGCGGGGGTTGGCGAGTTGCTGTGCGGACGATACTGGCCCAGCCTGTTTGGGATTCCTGTTGTTGGGGCTGTTGATATTGTTGTTGTTGTGGTTGTTGTTGTTGTTGTTGTTGTTGTTGTTGTTGTTGTTGTTGTTGTTGTTGTTGTTGTTGATACTGCGGTGTGTATTGTTGTTGTTGATACTGCGGTGTGTATTGTTGCTGGTATGTCTCCTGAGGGTAGTATCCCTCTCCGGCGGAATACTGCTGGGGTTGGGAATAATACTCCTGTTGGCCGTACTGGTACTGCTGTGGTTGTGGTTGCGGTTGTGGTGGTTGTGGTGACTGCAGCGGTGAGAACCTCGGCTTCGTAAACTTCTGCTCCACCGGGACCCTCTCCATCGCCTCCCTCTGAGTCAACTCCCTCCCCATCATCTCATCCATCACGGGCTTCGCCGTCTCCGCTCCAGGGCCAATATACCCTGGTGCGGGCGGCACCGAGCTTTGTACTTCAAGTAAGACTGCGCCCTCTGGGTCTACTGTTGCCCAAAGTGGTTTATACCATCTCACCACTTCACGGTTAGCGCGGATATTCGCCGGCTCCCGGCCAGAAAAAGACGCAACGTTGACTTCGACCACCTTTGCGACGAAACCACCTACTCCGGCAAACACGTTTGATGCACGGCCATGCAGCTGGCGACCGGGGAAGGTGGGGCTTTGCCGTTGTGGGCCGGTGTAGGGGTGGTTTGCCCAGTGCGAGGCGGTCCGGATGTAGTGCAGGCCTGCGCTGGGGTGTGTTTCGGGTGGGGCGGAGAAGGTTGGAAGATCGAGGAAGGAGATGACGAGTTTCTCTAGGATGAGCGGGTCGGCGCGGAGGGTAAGGATATCGACTTTGATATCGTTGAGCTCCTCCTTCGTCGGGAGGCGGTTGGGGATGGAGGAGACGGAGTTGTGGGAGGAGATGTATTGGTAGCGTTTGACGTATTCGAGGAACTCTTGCTTGCGGGGCTTGACTTTCGAGTTGATGTAAACAGCCAGCTCCTTTGGGTTCATGGACTGCATAAAGGGGCCTTTGTAGCGCCATTTTGTCTGGGTTGTGCGGGAGCGGGGGGAGGTGCGAGCGGAAAGGTCTAAAGCTTCGGCTTGAAAAAGAGCAGCGTCTGGGTATTGAGGGTCAGGCCTTGCAGTGCGGGAATCGTCCACCTCGTCGATTTCGTCAAAGACGCTCGCGCGGACGGCGAGCGTGAGCTGGCTCTTTGTCAGGGGGATGTCCATCTCCTGCCAGCGCTTGAGGACCATAACGTCGCCGTGTGCGGACTCGAAGGTGGTGCGGTGCTCGAGCGTGTCGAGGCTGTGGTACTTTAGGTACTTTTGCGAGACCTTGAGGGGGAGGTTGCGCTTCAGGCCCCAGTCGCCCCGGTGGTGCGAGGAGGCGGGCGTGGTGATTGCCTGCACGGTGGGGTGTGTGGAGCTGGCGCTGGAGGGGGACCAGATGTTGTTATGGGTGGAGGTGAGAGGGGGGGGGATGGCCATGAGGCGGGATTTGCGGAGGAGGAGGGCGCCGGGGGAGACTGCTTTAATTGGGCCGGCCAGTGCGGTTTCGAGGTAGGCCATGGCCGGGGGGGGCAATGTGGATTGTGAGTGAGTGAGTGAGTGGTGGATATATAATTAAATAATCCAGAAATTATGGCAGGGCTTAGCTTAGTCAGCGGCAGGCACACAACAAACAGGAGTTGCTGTGGGGTACACAACTCTGCACAGTAGACAGCACACATACCGTACTGTCGACATACACCAACATTGTGTAGGCACACACATACATACTATTGGTCTTTATTCGTGGGAGTGTCACTGAGCAATCTCCGGAGTTCTGCGATTCCTTCCAGTGGAAATGGGAGGGGCGAGGTGCGTATGTGGGGTTGGTGTGCCAGTAAGGGGAAGGACAAAGAGGGAAGAGGTGGGGGGGGGGGTTTGCTTCATAAAATGGTGGATAGGTTGCTGGCCAAGATGCCGAAGGCAGTTGTGGGTTTATGCTGTGACGTGTGGGGTGTTTTTTTATTTTTTTGGGGCTGGTTGATTTTGGGAATACTTGTATACGGTATATAGATTGAAATATATATATATTATTCTTGCTATATTCGATGCGTCAGTATATACTCTGTAATTCTGCACCTGTGTATGTCCATAGTTAGTTGGGTTACCCTGAACTTGCTTGAACAGTGGATATGGGATTTATCCTTCCATTCATTCTTCTGTTCAATTTTTTTTTTTTCCTTTTTCCCCCATGCTCCAGATATATATGTATGCCCTCCCCTCAAGCAAGTATTAGGAAAAAAAATAAAAAAAATAAAAAAAATAAATCATAACGCAAAACGCCTCCCTTTCTTTTTTCTTCCTTTCCCCCCAAAGCACTGAATCACTCACTCACGCCTGGAAATACCGACTCCCCATCTGCCACCTCCCTCCCCAACTGCTCCGTCGGTGTCAATGCCCCAGGGAGGAAGTACACATAGTCCCTTTTTTTTTTCCTTGTTCGTCTTTGCTGTACAATCTGGTCTCTCTCCATGCCGTTTCCCTCACCCTGCGCAGCTGTAGTTGTAGCTGTGGTGGAGGAGGGGTAGTGTATGTTATCCAGCTGATAGCCATACACGACCTTGCACCGGCCACATCTCCAGAAATACCGCTTTTCGAAGCCGTCCTCACGCGTGATGATCTTGGGCGTGCGGTCACGGGTGGAGCTGAGGAGGAGTGTGTAGTCTTTTTGCTTGCGGGGGCGTGGGGGTGGGGGCGGGGTGCTACGTGCAATTGCTGCTGCTGCTGCTGCTGCTAGGGGGGTGTTTGTGTTGGTGGTTGTGTGAGGTGGGGAGCAGTCAGAGTCAGAGTCAGAGTCGGAGGATGAGGATGAGGATGAAGAGGACGGCGAGGGGGAGGTGCTGCCGGAGTCGGGGTTCCGGGGAGGGGGGGGGAGCGGCGCGATGATGGCTCGGTCGAGGCTGGGCGGTTGCCGCGTGGGGAGCGTCGGGAGCCAGAGGGTGGTGGCGAGGAGGAGGTGACTGCAGAAGGTGCAGTGGTAGGTGTGGACTCTGTGCGGGTTAGTGGAGGGAGGATTTGGGGGGGGGGGGGGGAGGAGCTTGCTTACTTGGGGGAGGTCATTGGGAGGCAGGCTGAGGTGTGTGTTTTTGGGTTTTTTTTTGGAGGTTGGGGGGAGGGGGTGTGGTCGTTGGACCGTCGTCGTTGTTGTTGTTGTTGTTGTTGTTGTTTCTCTTGTTGTTGCTGTTGTTGCTGTTGCTGTTGTTGTTGTTGCTGCTGCTGTTGTCAGGTACCTACCGTACATGTACATATGCACATGCTTGTATGCTTGGCCAAGCAATCTGGGACCTGGGTGCAGTCATACAACTCAGTTGAATACCATCGCTTCTACACGAGCTTCGTTCTTTCATTTGCATACAGCATCCATCGCATCCAACGCGTCGCAATAATGAAATACCTCATCTTCCTCTCCCTCCTCCTCTCCTCCTCCCCCGTCCTCGGCTTCGTCGTCCTTCCAAACGACCACGCGCAGCAAGCCTTTGGCGTCAAGGACGTCGGCGTATCCACAAACTCCTACCACGCTCCTGCCGAAGAAGGCGCAGGCGAGCTCCGCCTAATCCAGACTTCCCCCAGCGAAACGCGATGGGTAACTGAGGAGGATAAGCTCGAGCTTAAGCGGGTACGTATCTTGAACAACCCCCCCTCCTTTTCTCTCTCACAACCAGCACTAACACATCCCCTACACACAGCAAGGAATCAACTTTATGGACATCACCGAGACGCAAGACCTCGGCTTCAGCGTTGGGGCCCTCACCCGCAAAAAACCCGTCTTCCCCTCCAAGCCGCAATACCGCTCCGTCATCCGCCCCATCCTAAGAAACCTTGACATGGAACACATGGCAGCCAACCTCAAGGAATTCACCTCCTTCTACACCCGGTACTACAAGTCTAGCTACGGAAGGAAGTCTTCCGAGTGGCTGCACAAGCAGATCGCCCTCACCGCCCCCGGTATCTCTATTAAGCCCTTCCCGCACAAATGGCAACAGAGCTCCCTGATCGCGACCATTCCCGGGAAGAGTAATAAGACGGTTGTGATTGGCGCGCATCAGGACTCGATCAATCTATTCTTACCGTCAGTATTGGGCGCGCCTGGGGCCGACGATGACGGGAGTGGAACAGTTACGATATTAGAGGCATTGAGAGTCATCGCCGGGTCAGACTACATCACCAAATACGGCGGCTTTCAAAACACGCTCGAATTCCACTGGTACTCTGCCGAGGAAGGCGGGCTTCTAGGTTCCCAAGCCATATTCTCCAGGTATGAGCGCGATGGGAGGGACGTTGTCGCCATGCTGCAGCAGGACATGACAGGCTTTGTTCGTCGCACTCTTGACGCAGGCAAACCCGAGTCTGTGGGAGTCATAATTGACTTTGTAGACCCGGGATTGACGAAGTTTATTAAAACAGTCATTGATGAGTACTGCGATATTCCCTGGGTAGAGACGAAATGTGGTTATGCCTGTAGTGACCATGCAAGCGCGAGTAAGGCGGGGTACCCGAGTGCGTTTGTTATCGAGAGTGAGTTTGCACTGAGCCAGGATAAGATTCATACGACGGAGGATAAGATGGAGTGGCTGAGCTTGGAGCATATGAGGGAGCATGCAAAGTTGACGGTGGGGTTGGCGGTGGAGTTGGCGATGGCAAAATTTGAGTAGATATATTAGAGCATGCGAGAAGTTATAAGAGGAAGGGGGGGAGAGATTATACCCGTCTTGCATAGGTTATATGTTATCTATACCAGCAGTGAATGTATGGTGTTGTGTGTGATTATTACTATTGCTATTGGGAATGCAATATATTGTATGTTGTATGTGTAGTAGTGTTGTGTTTTTTTTTTTAAATAAATAAATAGATAAATAAATAAATAAGCATGGCATTATTTTTTTCTTTTTTTGTGATGTTTTACCCTGAATTTCCCTCTAACTATACATTATACTGTATATGTGTTCTGGTCTGGGCCGCTCGCGGGCATCGGCCGCGCATTACCTACTATGCCCCCCTCCCCGGGCAATGTACTTAATCACTAGATTTGGAACATAACGCGCACTTGAATCAACAACAATATACCTAACTAGACCTATATATCAAACATATACAACTATGCAAATATTGATCCCCTGCGGGGCCAGTGGAGGGAGCTGTGGGACGATCTAAACAAGCTGCATTATTCTAGTACAGGGTCGATTGGGGATCATTCATCCTCAGAGCCTATCTCAATTGGATTATTATTGTCTAATAGTCTAGTTTTGTGCTCGGTTCAGCTAACCTAGGTATGTAGTGCTGAGAGGTTTGCCCCACAGTCATGATACTTTGGTATAACAGTATTTTTTTGTAGCATTGGCAGTGATAATTAGCACAGGACCTTTTTCTTTTTTTTTTTTTTTGGCAAGTATACATGAGTAAAAAACTGAAACTAAGAGAGTTTGTTGAAGATGCCTGAGTAAGGTTGTGAAAGCATTATTATGCAACGCAGTACAGATTAGTCAGGAGGTTTAGGTTAGCTAGCTTAGAGCTTAAAGCCGTAGTGAAGTGAGCTTAACTCAAGACAACTTCAACACACACACAAGGAATCAAACAAAAGAGGTTTTCATCACTTCAGCTTCTAGGTTGATTGTAATTTTGTCGAGTAGCTTGAAGAGTTTTTTATATCCGTCTTTGGTTGGAGATAAATGTTTAAATGAAATCACCGTTACTTTGGAGGTTAACAATTGATTGGGGTTTTCAGCTGCGTGGTTTTTGCAAATAACTTTTTGCATATATATAACCTCCTATTATCGGGTTTTGGCACAGTCTGTAACCGGTAGAAAAAAAAAACCAAAGGCAATATTGAGGAAATGAATAAATCTCACAATAACCGGATCTCAGCTAACTAGGCTTTTAAACGGTTGCTCAGCTGCCACACACCCAGAATCAATATTTCTTATGCAGGACCTATTATCTCACATCAATCTACCGGGCATATCTAATTACATAGTATACCACCAATCTCACATCGGTATATGTACCAAATTGAGTAATGAAATTAATTGCCCGTGAGGGGATATAGTGGCCAGCGAGCGGCCAAGAACATATATACATATATTAATATACTTATAAACTTTGTTTTCTCCCCCAAAAAAGAAAAGGTTAATAGGTACACAGTATATATATGTATATGTATATACTACTAGGTACCTACGTACTTAACCTACCTACCTACTACACAACTCTTCCTCCTTGATTTTCTCAAAAATAAACAACGCCAGACGCACCAAAATCCCCACCTCCCGTCAAAAAAGTAAAAATAAAATAAATCTAAACTTTAATTATTATTATGATTTTTTTTGTTTTTGTTTTTTCCCTTTTTACCAATTTCCCCTTCTAACAAGCTCCCCTTCCCCCCCAAGAAACACATGCACACATACCCAAAGGCAAGAGAAAGGAAACGAAGGTCAAACGCAACGAACTAATGAGAAGGGGAAAAAAAAAGAAAATACATACTAAACTGCCAACCCCTACCCGTATATGTGCCTCCCCGCCTCCCCCATTACCTCCAGCACAATTACTTATATATCCAATTGAAAAAAAGAAAGAAAAAGAAAAAGAAAATAAAAAACCAAAAGAAAGAATGAAATTGAATAGTATTCAATGAAAAAAAAAGAGAAAAAAAAAAAAAAAAAAAAATTGAGACTCAAATAACCCTAACGAATGAAACTAGATAAACTCTGAAACAATGAAACAAAGGGAATTGGTTTGCCTGTTATGTTGCAACTAATGTATGTATATATGTAAGTTATGAGTATGTATGATGTATGTAAGTAGTATGCAAGCTAACCATCTCAGATATCTTCCAAGTGCCAGAATAAGCAAAATACAAAGATACCTATTGTAAGTAACTTGTAGTATATGACGAGCGGCAGCAAGGAGAGGACAAAGCAAAAATATGCAACTGGGCTAGCACACAAGCAAACATCGAGCTGGCTGTGGTGTTATGTTGCAAGCCCTTACTTTCTTTCTTTCACTAGGGCCCCAGGGCGACCAAGAATTGAAGAACCAAATGTGAAGATCCCCGAGTAGATGAACCCAAGAAAAGAAAACGGAGAAGAATTATTCCGCAAAAGGATTCAAGGAAGCAAAATGATCAACTCCTTTAGGACACAAGTAGCAAGAGGCAGAACATGAGAAAAAAAAATGGTAAAAAAAATGCACAAGACATACGCCACCGGCAGAATCCACTTCCCATCCCAAATCCCAACCCGAGCCCCACAATCTGCCACTTTTTCAACACCCAAGTCTATGCCATCTGCTCCTCAATCTTCTTTGAGGCAGCCTCATAGCCAAGTAAGCTCTGCAGGATATAGGTATATAACATTCTCGAGTCAGTTGGGTTCCGCAACTATAGAACAGATTCAAGTCAGTAAGCGAAACACCAACTAGGAATCTGAGGTTGACATATACCTTAATTAACAGTGTTGCCAATTCTCCGTTCTCGAGGCCTAGCATGCGGAAGTTGTTTCCACTAGGAAACTTGCCCTGGTCACCATAGGTGGCGATCAGATCTTCCGACAATGGCACATTCAAGATGACCTTGTGAACAGCATCTGCCCGCATTATGAGACGATACTTCCTCTTGATGGGAGCATCTGGGTTGTCCGCGAGAGCGTTGAGATCGATTTTGCTGGCTAACAGCTTAAGAGTGCCCACACCACGTTCCTTCCACGCCGACGCAGTTTTATCAAAGTGGTAGGTCTTTGCACGATAATGGCAGATTGTGACTTCGTTCTCTTCTCCGGTAATGACTGCCGAACGGCATGTCAGCATGACATTCAACATGGGCTAAAGGACAAAGAATTGGCACCTTCTGTCTCTTGGAAGACCTCGCTCTTAACGGTCTTTGGCTCCTTCTCCTTTTTACATTTCTCTTCGTCACCAGACCCCTCATAGTCTTCCTCATCCGACCCCTCGTCGTCCGAGTAGTCCTCCGGAGCACCAAAAGGCTTGACTGGCTTTGATCCGGCAATGGGTCCCATGGGTTTTGGTGCACTGGAAATGACATTGGCAAAGGGCTTGGCCGCAAGAGCACCGAAACCAGTAGATGGGGCCTTCTGACTAAAGCCTCCAAACACCCCCACACCTCCCTGATTGTTCGTCCCAGCTGCAGCAGCAAAGGGCGATGGTGAAGGCTTCGGAGATCCGAATGGACTTGTGGACCCTGGGGAGTTGCCCAACGCGGCGAAAGGCGATGCGGAGCTAGCAGACATTGCGCCAAATTTGGAGTTAGCAAACAGGGTGCTGCTGGAAGCCCCTCCAAACAGAGGCTTTGCACTGGCAGCGGCCGTCGCGAATGGTGATTTGGCAGAAGTGTTTGCAAAACCGCTTCCGGAAGGGATCTATATATATCAGTGTCTGTGGTTAGTTATCTGACATTTTAAAAAAGCACCACATCAATCTGGGAAGCACCTTTGCTGGCTCAGGTGTCAAAGGTTTTGTCAGATCTATAGGAGTGCCTTGTCTACTTAATCCCTTGGTCTTGAGCGAGTGTTAGTAAAGACTCTAGATAACAGGTGATCTCGGTATACTGACTGGGCTTGTCAAGGCATCCCCACTACCAGCCGGTTGCCCCACCGAGGTGTCCTTCGTCGCTTCTTCCACACTGCCGTCTTTCACCATGGACTTCTTTATCTTTACCTTTTCCAAGGTATCCGCATCTCCTTCTTCCCTCACTCGCTTCCTTCCATCTAGCTTCCGACTAGGGGATGCAATGGTATCTTCATCCATCTTGGTTGTAGGTGGTGTAGTAACACCTCCTTCTACTTGCTCAGGAGCATCGGGGTTGGCGTGTGCCATGGCTTCATCCTCACTGCTCGCCTCTGGAGATCCCTTGGGATGTCCTTCCACTTCAGGCTCATCAGGGAGTTCCCTGCTTCTCTTCCTTGAGTGTGGCCTAGGCCTTGTATCACTGTCGAAATCAGAACCAACATCTTCACCCTCGTCTTCCGCATCCCGGGACCTCTTTCTACTCCCTTGGCTGGATGTGCTGCTACTATCGGACAGCTCAGATTTATCATCCAGCTCACTCATTTTCATATCTCCCTCTCCCTCTTGGGACACTTCCATGGTCGCTGGTTGGGATTGAGGAGATTCCTCTTTGGCAACGGCTGTTGCTGACTCTCTTGACTGACTCTCTGATCGTATTCCAGCAAGACTCGTCTTTTTCAACTTCTCACGTACACGCTCCTTCTCCCCATCGGAACCACTGTTGATGGATTCGCTATCAAGAGTTTCCCTGACATATTCTTGACCGTTCGCTTGCCCAAGTGAAGATGACCTAGGTGTGATGGTCGGAGGTTTTCTGAGACTAACCCCGTTGTCCATATCGTTTGACGCCATGGTCTGTGATGGCTTACTGTTGCTGAGAATGGTTGTGTGAAGTAGATGTTCAACGGCTGTGTGGCAATGGTAAATGTGGATGGTTGTCACAGAACTGCACCGCTTAACATCCGGAAAGAAAGCCGAGGCCTGATGTTAACTGTCTCGAAGAAAGCAGCTGGCTGTAAGGAGGCCGCAAGGCCTTTGTGTACAATCGATTGAAAGTGTATTTCGTGGGAATGAGAAATGGACGCTTCTATTGTTAGCGGGGGTTTTCTTAGTGGCTGATGAAACCAAGAGGTTTGTACAACAAGCCTTCTCCAGCAAAGGCTCTCCAGTTGTCCTAGTACTTTAAATCACAGTACTGGGGGTAGTGACGGGAGGTAGCAATGATAGGAAGTTGTGGGTGTTGGGTGGGGAATGTAAGGGATCGGCCAGTATACGGCCACTGTAGTTGTGTGTGCAATGCGAATGCAATGGATTTTCTTTCGGGTACAATTCAGTTGGAGGAGAGTACTGCAAGATCTCGTGATGGTGGGACTAGGCCGAGAGCTGAAGAGATGGTGTTCAATCAGGCGTGAGCCGCAAGGAGAGCCAAACGGAACACTTGGGCGAGAATACCAAAATCAACCAGGGCAATAAAGCACAAGGGCTGCCGGTAAGGACGGTCTAGTCCTATCGAAGTGAAATAAATGCGTTGGCGAACGGGGACAGGAGGCAAAACAGACACAACTGCACACCGAAATTGAAGTGTGGGAGCAGTCCTCGTGAGGGCTAGGAGGATTGATGAGACTGGGGAGAGTGAAGAATGGTAAAGAGTGCCGTATCGTGCCAGCTGGGCGGTAGGTAGTATCTAATTTGCCTGCGCAGGCGGCGAGACTGAGATCATTCCATGGACCCGGGGGGGGGGGGTGGAGGGCCACAGGAGTAGGAGAGCTTAGTCATCGAGGCACTAGGCCGAGACATATTATCTCCATATGCTATGCTGCTGCTGCATCCCCCATCCCCCCATTCCTTACGGCAGCCATCAGTTAGGCTGGTCGGTAAGCCTGGCTGCAGTTGGGACATTCTATTGTAGAAGCTAATACCGGTAGGTAAGAGCGAGAGAAGTAGAAGCATATGCACGTAGGACTGTACATTACGCAAGTACGGCAAGTACCCACAGATGATACACAGCAAACGAGACAAAGCCAATAACTTAATTGCATCCCAGACGTGCTGAACGGATTGTCATCCCGGAATTCGTAAAGTTGGTCGTGAGTGGGAATTGTGCTTGTCAGGATATATATATATGATGTTTGGCAATGATTAAGATCTAAAAAGGAGGAAATGCACGCTTAGGCGGAAAACATCCAGACTGAATTGAACCACGCAGCCTGCTGCTTCGAACCTGTGCCAACATTATGAAGGCGATTGATGGCAATGAGGGGGTTTGACATGACAAGGTTGTAGAAAATGCATTGATTCTTACCTACGATGACGAAGTGGTTTGACGGTAATGGGTCGGAGAGAACTTATCAGTACGTCATAGAGTCCCAACTTTACAGTGACTGTTGTATCTGTTACTGTATGGATCAGGTCCATCTGGTAGCCGGATTATGGGATCATATGATTGCAGTTCCGAGATCATGACAGATGACACTACCTCATTCATGTACACGAAGATTGGTATAATTATATGTTGGCAGGGAGGAGATGAAAGTTTGAATCCTTGTTCATGTTGGGACCTAAAAAGCTTTTCAGTAACAAGGCTCTTCTCTGGTTTCGGTAGTCTGGTTGCTGGTTTTGGGATCACTTAAATTATGGTGGGCGGCAAATTTGGTTCTGATTGGGAGCTCCAGAAATGAACCAGTAAAGAGTCTGGAAACCAGGAATTACATTGGGAGTTGTGTTCAATGAGGAGGCTTGGCATGGCGATAGCAATAAGAACTGCACTCTCGTGTGTATTCCAAGTGTACAGGATAATTCATTCCGGAACTAGCGATAACTCTAGGCCTGGGAATGAGAACAAGGGCATATCTATTACAGATGATCTCGTGCACATCCCACCAGAACTCGACCCTGCAGGTGAAGATTGCGATGTGATTATGGCGGGAGCCGACCAGGGTCGGGGAATGGAGATCAGTGAGACATATGGCTGGTGATCTGCCAAGCCCGAAATCGTGATTGAAATCAACTAATGTGATTGAGAAGCCCGAATAAAAGAAAGAAGCCCGAATAAAAGAAGCCCGAATAAAAGAAGCCCGAATAAAAACAGCCGTAATCAAATTCTGAAGAATCACCTAACGGAGAGCCTGTGTGGTGTCTGAGGATCCTACCAATAAGCTTTGTTGAGCACGGTGATAAAGTGATGTCGCTGCATCTCCATTACCTTCGAGCACAAACCACCGCAGACTTTCATCAATATTTGCCCAATCTAGCTTTCTCCCAATCAGGACAATCTTGCCAGATACATTGTCTCTTACCACCTCCACACCCTGTCCCGTGACGCTAAATATCTCGAAGACCTCCCGTACGCCTTGGATAAGCATTACGCTTCCGTCCTCCCTGACGACCCGACCTTTCAGCCGGTGTATGGCCGGAGTTTCACATTGCCTTCCGTTAGGAAGTGGTACCACATCTTCCCACAGGATGGAGCGGAGCCATGCGTCTAGAAGCGCCATCTGCATCGCATTGAGTCTTGAGTCTATATGAGCTGCCACCGTGGAGATTGTCTATTCGCATGTTAGTTTCAGAAGCTTGTGTTTTGCTGAACATGCGACCTACTGGGTCGACCGTGCTACCTAGCATGTTTTTTGCCTCGACTGATAAATTCCCGACATCTTTGTATGCTTTCAGATCCAACAGCCATTCTTCAAGGTTCTGTCTACCCAGAACGCCTCGCTCGGTGATAAAGACTTTTGCTAGACCGTTGATAGCTACTATCCTGTTGTTCACTTGGTACAGCTGTTCCGGAGTCACCAGATCTGCTTTATTGATCAGGACGACATCGGCATGTGAAATTTGCAGATGCGCCGTCGTAGCGGTATCCTCGCAATTCTCTGAGTCTGTATCGGCTTTCTCGTCCAGTGACCTCAGAATGTTACTGGCATCAACAATTGTGACAATTCCATCGAGATAGATTGTTGACCCTAAGCCATCGTCTAACCAGAACAGAGGTGCTATATTCCCCGGATTTGCTAGCCCTGTGGTCTCCAGGAGAATATAATCGAATTTTCCGCGTCTTTCCATAAGGTTTTCAATAGCTGCCACGCCGTTATCTCTATCAATCACCGCAATATTAGATACTAAAACTTATGTGCGGCTTTATTGTCCAAACGTACTTCACTGAGCAACAAAGGCCTGTGGAAAATATTAGCAACGTACGTCCACTCAGAGAATATAATATGCATACACCCATTGCCTAGCTCGAGCCACTCTTCCACCTGAGTGCCGTCCTCTTTGCTAATTGTGATTTCCTTTTCGATATCCACCGCTAGCAATCCTACGATCAGTGGCTTCTGGCTGTCATTCACAACTAGTACTGCTTACAATCACCAAACTCTGTGTAATCGCAAACAGCGTTATTATAACCTGTGGAAGAGAGGTAGGAGGAGAGAATTAGGGGGGTAACAAGCCATTCAAAATTACTGCAATCTTCTTGGAATGTTGCTCTGTCAATATGTAGTTTAGGAGCGTGGACTTTCCAGCACCCAGATAACCCGTGACAATGGTTATGGGCACTTTTGGAGTTTCATCTTCCTCTGGCGCTGTGGCAAGCCCTACAGCATTGGCTTCCGTGTCAGCAGAGACGAGAGTCGGTATTTCGTCGTCGTCGCTCATATTAGAAGAGGCTTTTAGGGTCATTGAGTTTAGTGAAGGATAACCAGACTAGGCCTGACTACATACACTAGAGCCGCTCTCTGACTTCCGACTTCCGGATCCCCGTCTTGGCAGCGCTGTGCCCGAAAGTATAGTAACCAGACTAAAGTATAGTCGTAACGGCGATTTCCACATTTGGTACTAACGTCATTGGCCAACGGAGGATGTTGACGAGCTCGTCTCGGCCTTGCGGAGAAAACTGCCATAGGGCTAGTGTAGAGGTTAATTAGATTTGAGTTGATGACATTGATACTTTGCTGGTGAAGAATGACTTTGTACCATACCGTGCCACGCCATCAACCGTACCGCTACTCCTGTGTTTTTGAGATCGCGCTTCTCATTTCCTTCACTTCTATTCGTCCTCCTCGCTAGATCGTGGCTCATTCTCTACCTTCCACACAAAGAAATGGCCTCTCACAATCCTCCAGCGGGCCCACCACCCATGAACGCCTACAGCGTGCCTCCAGGTCCTGCACCAAATAACCCCCATGACTTCGCCGGCGCAGGTGAAGCAGCAGACTATTATCAGGGTTACGTCCCTCCACCGCCATATATGGCCCCCCCGGCTGCCGGTGCTAAGAATGAATACACCTTTGAGGAAAAGTTCGTAGTAAATAAGCCGAAGTACAATGACGTTTGGGCTGGATTTCTGGTATGTAAAAGTAGTTAAGTCTGTCCTGTATCTGTAATTGATACTGACTGCAACTGTGCTATCAAAGTTAATTCTAGACATCCTCGGGTTTGCTGCAGTCAGTGCTCTTTCGGTCAGAGGGTATACCTCTACCCGCAGCACACAAGGTATGGATGATTCATCTGTGTTTCAATTTTTAGCTAAGGTGAGTACCAGGGTCTGGGATATACGATGATAAATCAAATGACTTTGGGGTATGAATTCGCGGTCCTATTTTTTCCGATTTAAGCTTGAAGTTGCCTGACTGTCCCCGATGTAGCTTTCAACCAATACCATCATTTTATTCATTTTTGTGTTAGGGATGTCTTTCATTTTGGCGTGGGGTTATTTTCTCGCTGTAAGGGCGTTTACAAAACAATTCATCTATGCTACTGCAATAGTCAAGTAAGCTTCATCTCCTTTTGTGAATTTTTGACCTAACATGTGAGCAGCATTCTTGTTGGACTTGGGACTGCAGTATACTACTTTACCAGGTATGAATAAGATACATGAAATGTTGGAATGAGGAATCTGACTCGATCACCGTGTACAGACATTACTATAGCGCAGCAATTGTATTCTTTATTTTTGCGCTATTTTATATATTCTGTTTCTTGACATGGCGGTCTCGAATTCCTTTTGCTGTTTTTATGTTGCAGACAGGTGAGAATTTAATCACCATTCCTACACTGTTATAAGGATTGACAACTTACTTCTGCCACTAGTAATGGATGTGGCTCGTAGGTTTGGACATGTCTTCGTGGTATCTTTCATTGGGGGCATCATAGCCCTTTCCTTCGGCGCGTAGGTGCATTGCTATCATGTTATCAATAGCGATGACTAACATTTGGGATATTAGATGGTTTGCGGTGACATTTGTAGCGGTTTATGCTAGGTATACGCCCTCAGTGGACAATCCAGCTTGCCGAGACGGAGGCTGTTCAAGGGCTCGGGTTATAGGGTTGTTGGTATTCGTGACTTTCAGTGGTTATTGGATCACAGAGTAAGTTACCCTTAGTTTCTCTACCAATTTAAAGGTCTAACGTATCAACAGATTCATTAAGAATGCAATGCATATGACTGTATCTGGAGGTCAGAATCATGCCGCTCATACTGTTTTGCTATGACTGATTTGACTCGATCCTTAGTATATGGTTCCTGGTATTTCTGCTCCCGATCACCCGCAGGAATGCCGAAGCGACCCACACTGGGGGCCTTTAAACGCACTATGACCTACTCCTTTGGCTCAGTTTCCTTAGGATCACTTATTGTCTCTCTAATTCAAATATTAAAACAAGCTGCTTCGATAGCACAACAAGAGAATGCCAATGAGGGGAATATTGTTGCATGCGTGCTGTTTTGCATTTTGAGCTGTATCCTTAGCTTCGTTACGTGGGCAGTCCAATATTTCAACCACTATGTGAGTTCTTATATCAATGTAATGCTGTCATATATTCCCTAACCTCATATAGGCATACTCATTGATTGCCCTTTATGGGAAGGCATACATTCCGGCAGCGAAAGAGACTTGGCATATGGTGAAAGATAGAGGCTTTGATGCACTCATAAACGATGCATTGGTAGGGTCTTGTGCGCCATCCATCTAACGCAATGAATTGTTGTTGACATATGTGCGATAATAGGTTGATCCGATTCTCACTATGGGTTCTGTCACTATTGGATATCTTAGTGCTCTCTTAGCATACCTTTATTTGCAATTTACCAATCCTATGTATAATAGAGATGGTAAGTTTTGTCCTATTATACCCAATTACCACCAGTTTCTAATCACCTTATAGGCGTCTTCACACCTGTGGTCCTCGCATTCGCGTTCTTGGTTGGACTACAGATGGGAAACGTTATTTTGAACCCACTCAAGAGCGGAGTCTCCACACTCTTCGTCGCAATGGCCTGGGATCCAATGGTTTTGAAGCGGGATCATGGAGAGCTATATGCGCGTATGATCCAAGTATATCCACGGGCACAATACGCTTTATCCGGAGTTTGAATTGTACTATTCCCAAATCGCTGTACGATGTCATGATTTTGTTTTGATTATTCTGTCCACATTTCTTTTGGTTCTTGTTTTTAGTATTAATTGAGTTCTGTTAAATCATACCTCACACGTACGCATCTCATGTAAGCAAGACCTCAGGGACGGTTACTGTAGCCCTATAATCTCCATATCCTGTGTTAAGCTTGGGACATTGAGGTGCCATTGTTTTCGCAAAGTGTGATATGCGTGCGTGTCTTGGGAATTTGGTTCCTCAGTTGCATCACTATCATAATTGCCTCATTTAATCTTTGGTTTCTCTTTTACTTTTGTGTGATTTTTCTCAGTGATTTCAACTTGGACTTCAAGTAGGGCTGATGTTGACCTCACACCCAGAAGGACATGCAGTGGAGTTCTTATCGACCAGCATCTGCAGCTTAGCAAAATCCCTGGTTACACACACCACAACGCCGACATGATTTAAGGCGCTGTTTCTCTGGGCAGATGGAGCTCAATTCCAAGTTCATATAATCAGACTCACACACATGGAATTGACGAGCGCCATTTCGAAAGGTGATAAAGAAGCCCAGTTGAAACCGTTTATGGACAGAATGTCCTACAACAGCACAAGATCGACGTCGAGGATGGTGGTGCTGTTGGGCATTGGCGCGGTGGTCATGGGTGCATTTTATACTGCATCGTGGGTACCGTGGGATATGAGCCGGGAACATGGTGCTGGTCTGGGCGATGTGGATTCTGAGTGGGGCTCCAGTGACTTCAATTGGGGTTCTGTACGTATACTGTACCATCTTATGAGGTTGTGCATCAGGAGCCTGACCACTGTAACACTGTCAAATAGATAATACCCTCTACCAAGCTCACCTATCACCCCTGCTTCTCCGGTTATCAATGCGCCCGTCTCTCCGTGCCCCTCGACCATATCGATTCTACGAACCCCAACCAAGCACACATTGCTATTGTCAAGCTCCCCGCCGCCATCTCAGAGTCCGACCCTTTGTGGGGTGGGCCCATCTTGCTCAACCCTGGTGGGCCTGGCGGTTCGGGGGTTGGATTTTCTCTACAAGTTGGCCCAGCAATCCAAAAGATTGTTGGAGAGAAATACTCAATAATTGGGTTCGACCCCAGGGGTGTAAACAATACCATCCCTCAGATATCCTGCTTTGCAAACCCTGTGGAACGAAAAGTTTGGCACGTGAAGGGTGGAGGAAGGGTTCTCAATTCCAGTGGAGCATCGGACCTAGACTCCCAATCGGTGGAGTTGGGAGAATTTTACGCCCGCGCGACGATTTTAGCAGGACGTTGCAATGAAGAGAACAGACAAAGTGTAGAATATCTAGGGACCCCGAGTACAGCGCGAGACATGCGTATCATAACCGCAGCGGAGTGGGAGAATAAAGTCGACAATAAGGGGAACCCCCGTATGAAAGGGCTACAGTATTGGGGGTTTAGTTACGGGAGTGTTTTGGGCATCACATTCGCTGCGATGTTTCCTGACGACGTGGAAAGGATAGTAGTGGATGGTGTGGTGGAAACAGCGGACTATTATGCCACTGAGTGGAGCACAAATTTATATGATACAGATACTGTCATGGATTCATTCTACGAGTATTGTTCGCTTGCAGGACCACTCCTCTGCCTTTTCCATACCGGAAAAACACCACATGACGTGCGCACTCGTCTAGAGCGCCTTTTAGATTCAGTGAAGCGGGACCCGGTCCCTGCTGTGCTTCCGAACAAAAATGGAGCGATCATACAAGGCAGTGGTCTGCAGCCCGATCTAATTACCTACAGCGACCTGAAGAACATCATTTTTATCTCATTGTACCAGCCACTCACAAGGTTCCCTATTCTTGCTCGGCTTCTTGCAGCTGTTGAGGCTCGGGAGCCCACAGCGCTTGCAGAACACAGTGATATATTTGACATAAAACCACTAATCACCTGTCCCGTCAGCTTTCCGGCAGACGACAAACCCTCACCACCTTTGCCCCCGGATGATCTGCACGCCCGCGAAGCAACCCCAGCCATTCTCTGCGGGGACGGGACGCAGATTCCGTCCACTACCACCCCGCGGGACTTCCTCAGCTATATTTCCAAACTCCGCGAGCAGAGCACCACCTCTGGTGACGTGTGGTTCCAAATCCGGCTTTCGTGCATGGGCTGGAATGGGCAAGCGAAGGAGAAACCACCAAAGATTCTTACGCAACCTACTGCACCACCTCCAGGTAAAAGGCTGAAGCCGAGAAATCCGGTGTTGCTAGTGAGCACGGATCGAGATCCAGCAACACCAGTGCGGAATGCGTGGTTGATGAAGGACTGGTTTGAGGATGGGAAGGCGGGAGTGCTGGTACAGGAGGGGCTTGGGCACTGTAGTGTTAATTCGCCGAGTGAGTGCGCGGCGGCGAAAGTGAGGGCTTACTTTGACGATGGGAAAGTGCCTAAAGGGGGGGAGGGGGCGAAGGGGGAGGGGTGGTGTGAGATGCAGGCGAGGCCTTTTCTAGGGCGGATTGAGACAAAGGGACACCAGAAGGGAGAGGGCCTCGCTGAGAGCATGGAAGTTGTGGGACGAGTGGTTGCGCGTTTGGGTAGTGTTGGGCTAGGTTTCTAAACCTACATTGTTTCTGGGCCCAAGTCCACGTGATTGTCCCCTCGTAATGAAGACCTCTTTCTGTAAAGGCGTGGCAAGCCTTTTAACAAGAGTCTTCATACCAGAATATAATACAGCGAAGGCAGAATTCTCTTAGTATACGTTGTTCAAGCAAGTTCAGGGTAACTTAACTCTAGTAATATTGTCTCGCCGCTCAGTATCTCAATTTACGAAATTTTGCAATTTGAGCCCCGAGTATTTCGCGGATGCCTAGAGTAGAAGGTTCTCAGTGTATTTTGATGTTCTGGCAAATAATATTGGCGAACAGATCGATTCTTTTTGTGGTTACTCCAGTTCCCCAGTGGCTCCAAAATAATGGTGGGGCAATACATATCCCAGTAGTCTATAGGCACAGTGTTCTACGCGTGCGTATGCTCTTATAATTGGTTGCCTTCCGAAACCCTCCATTGAGCTTCTTTCCGTTCCACCCGCCGGTAGACCAGAACCGGGGCGCCGTAACTTTTTGTATAAATGATATTGTGGAGAAAACGCTGCGTCCCCCGTTCTGCTAGTTGCCGCTCTGGAACTCTGAGGATGCCGGGGTGCCTAGAAACTTACTGGAGAGAAGGTTATATGTGCACGTGATTGGCCATGGCTCGACCTCTTCCGCTTTACCGACGGCGTGCCACGCAGGCTTGACAGCAATAACCTTTCTTACATGTGGGCTAGGCGGCTTGCCATTCTAAGCTTGAGAGAAGAGGAGAAGGGCCAGAGACGCAAGAAGTTCTCTTTCGAAGGGCAGGTTTCGGCGTTTCAAGTGGGTAGGTAAAGTTACATGTTACTTACTTACACGGATATAATCAGCCTTAGGTATGTGGCCGGCTGACACAACATTTCTTATCTAGGTTGATTGGCGAGGCCCTCGAGCTACATAGGGTGTTGAAGCAACAAGTTTGAGGAGAAGAAGCAGTGAAGACATTGGAAGAGGGAGTTAGCTTTTGATAGTCACCCCATCCTTACACACATGTGTGGTGTTCGTTAATCTATTCTGCTCGACATCTTCTAGATCTTTACTGTATACTGAAGGGGGCATTTTTGAAACGCTGGGGGGGCTACCTCTGAGAACTAAATACTAAATCCTGAATGCGGTAAGCGCGCGGTTAGCATATAATTCTAACTATCTAGGAAGTTGTTTCTAGGAATGTATCGGTTATTTTCCCTTGGTTGTTGAGAATTCGATGGCGAAATGAGCCAGTCTGTGGTTGTTTTTTTATATTACTGCTAGAGCTAAGTAGTTTCTGGGCCTAAAGTATCGATATAACGAGGGCTTCTGTCCCAACAGTTCTATGCGCCGCACGTGCGGCCACTTCCTACCTATACAGTAGTGTTACCGCCACAACTTATCTCAGGCCCACAGCTCGAGTTATGAGCTAGGTTTCTCTTACAAGGACAGCATCTGTGTTCTGGCAGCAACCCTGCAGCTGTATAACTTGTATATAAGGTAATGCGTAGTCTCGATCCATATATGCATATAAAGCCGAGCGGCATGTGGCAATTACGCACAACACAACATCACGTTTTTGGATGCATGCCCTCCTTTTTTTTTTTTTTTTTTTTTTTTTTTTTGAGGCGGTTTTTTAGGGATACTTATGTACGTGATCATTGTTTACCTGGTTACAAGAAAAAAAAAAGAGATTACTAGCGCGGAGGAATTCGTGACATAATTTATATGGAAAACAATTTCCTTGTTTTCGCCACTGGGCTAGCAATCAACTTTCTCTTGTACAAATCCCCCCGTTTGTGGCTAAGCCATATGTGGAAGGGTACAAGTATACCACAAAAACCACAAAACAAAGGTAAGCCAGCTTGAGCTTCGTTTGGTTATCCAGTATGACGGGTAACTAGTACTGGTTGTCTGGTTGCCCTGTTGCAACTCATGGAGTTTCCACGGGATCATTGCATGCACAATTGTGCGGAGCAAATGAAAAAAAAAAGAAAAAAAAAAAGAAAAAAAAAAAACATATACAGACAACTCTCATTCGAGATTCTAGTTCGTTTAATTATGATGTACAGTATATTTAACCTCGACGGTAACCACACCGGGTTATGTGGGTAAACCCGTTTCTGACCTCGCTCTCCGCTCTCCGTACTGGCGGTTCGAAGAATGGGGGGATATAACCTAATGTACGGATCCGGAGGCCGAGGCCGGGGCGGGGAGGGGAGGGGAGGGGAGG